>JAPXFY010000012.1:30159283-30176783 GCA_030674185.1 Monoplex corrugatus
GGGATAGGAACAAGGAAAAAATACTTGCCCCAAAGCATGGAAGTCTCTACCGTACAGTTAGATATTCGTTTGCAGGAACCAGAAAAACACGAGAAAAGAATAAGAAGCGTATTTAATACAACAAGACAAGACAGGCGCAAATTTTGGGCCAACTGACCTTCGTCAAGCGTAAGATCACAAACAAACAAACACCAGATACAAAAATTAGAAGAAAAAGACTGATTTTTGTATCTGGTACGGAGCAGCAGGGAAGTTTCAGTCTTTTTGTCCTAATTTTTGTATCTGGTGTTTGTTTGTTTGTGATCTTACTCTGACGAAGGCCAGCTGGCCGAAAATTTGCGACTGTCTTGTCTTGTTGTAGTAAATACGCGTTCTTATTCTTTTTTCGAGTTTTTTCTTGTTCCTGTTTGCTTGAACGCGGGTAGTCACACTTGTTTTAGATTTCGATACACGTTTGCAGTTCTAGGTCTCTACCTTACTGCAATCTTATAATTATCAAACAGCCTTCCAATTTGAATGCACGGGTTTGCACATGTGTGAATAAAAAGAAAACAAAAACTTGGAGCATAATGCCCCCAGTCCATCCGGATTGGTACGGGTGCCGGGCTTTGTTCAAGGATGAAAGGTGAAGCAGCCAGGGAGGTAAAATGGGCACCGACTTCATATTCTTCATCATCGTCAACTGCCTAGTCACATGGCGTTGGCCGCCATCATGGCCCTCCATCTGTTTCTATCCCTTGTTGCCGCAAGCACATCTTCCACCCTCTCTGTCTGCAAGTCCGTCCAATATCTTTTCCCTGGGTCTACCTGGTGCTCTCTCTCCCTCCAGCTTTCCTTTTGTGACCAGGCGCTCAAATTCCTCTTTCCTCATAAAATGGCCTATAAATGTTGCCTGCCTTTTCCTAATCTTCCTTATAAACGATCCATTTGTGTCCGCCTCCATCAAGACTGTCTCGTTTGTTTTCTTTGCCGTCCATGGAACTCTCAACATTGTCCTTAGAAACTACATCTCGGCTGCCTCAATCTTGTTCTGGGACTTCATGTTGTCAACCCATAAAGAAGTTTCCTAACTATCACAGTATTATGGGACAACCTCACTTTACCTACCTACGGGTCTCATCCCTATCACGTATCACTACCACCACTACTACCTCCATCACAATGCCCTGCTACGTCTTCAATATTCATTTTTATGTCATCAAACTCGTACAAGTGTACAAGTGAATGATAACGTACTGATAAGCAGCGCTGACAACCAAAAAGGAAATGACAGGCGCGTCGGAAGTGACGCAGAAATGGTGCAGAAAATGGGCAGGAAAAAAAAAAGACACACGTTTCTAGTTAGATAAAATCTGTTTTGTGTACTCATTTCATGAAAAGAAAACGATGAAGAAAAAGTTTATATAGATCTTAACGTTGCAACCTATTTTTTTAAAACTAGACATACGTTTTCAGTAAAACAAAAGTCATGTTTTTATGTACTCATTTCATAAGGGAAAACGACGAAGAAATAGTTTTTATCGATCTTAACGTTGCAACCTATTGTTAGAACTCGCTTTAGCTTATTCGGTTAAAGACGGTAATCAAAACGTCTCAGCCTGGATAAGTGTGGAGGACATATTTTACATCGCGTGGCTAGTTGGGAGTTAGTGGACAGGACAATAATTTGAAGACCACGATGTAACGCAACTTGTGGTTTTATCGTGGTTAGTTTACAAGAGCCCAGAAAATAGGTTGAAAGCAATGCTGCCAGCTGATTAATGTCTCTTACAGTGCATTAAATACTAATAAGACAGAACATTTCTCTTTCTGTCATTCTGTCACCCACCTTTCTCTGTCTGTCTGTCTGTCTGTCTGTCTCTATCTCTCTCTTTCTTTCTCCATCCCTCTCTCTCTCTCTCTCTCTCTCTCTCTCTCTCTCTCTCTCCTCTCTCTCTCTTTCTTTCTTTTTCTTTCTTTCAATTACGTATTATTTTGATGTGCTTATGTTATCATATTTCATTTGTATTACTAGATTCTCTATGATGATATAAACCGTTTATGGTAAGGCCTGGAAGTTTAAAAGGCATCAAATTGTTTATTCCACTGCCCTCGAAAATAGAAATATTCTTGTTCTTGTTCTCTCTCTGTCTCTCTGTCTCTCTCTTTCTTTCTTTCTTTCTTTCTTTCACTCTCTGTCTCTCTGTCTCTCTCTCTCTCTCCCTCTCTCTCTTCTCTCTGTCTTTCTCTCTCTCTCTCTCTCTCTCTCCTCTCTCTCTCTCTCTCTCTCTCTCTCTCTCTCTCTCTCTCTCTCCTTCCGTCCTTCCAAAACAAAAATGCTTTAAAACCTAATTGCAGACATATTGCTTTTGGACGAGCCAACCACAGGCCTGGACAGCTTCACAGCGCGCCATCTGGTGGCCAACCTGCAGCAACTCGCTCGTCAGGGGAAGCTAGTCATAATGTCATTGCACCAGCCTCGATCTGACATTGTCAAATTGATGGATATGACGACCTTGATGTGCCAGGGTCACGTGATGTATCATGGCGCCACCTCTCAACTAGTGCCATACTTCACGAAGCTGGGCTACCCTTGTTCCCAGTTCTCCAACCCGCTGGATACCTACAGTGAGTGGGAAAAAAATTGAAATATTGATTGTATCATGGTTTAAAAAAAATTCAACAACCATTTACGATCAGATTAACCCTTTGACTCCCGCACCCTGTTCACCAGCTTCCTGCAACGTTAACCATGCTAGCAAAGCAAAAACGTAAACTCTTTGACTCCTCACCCTGTCCATCAGTTTCAAGCAGTAAGCTGGTGGATAGGGTGAGGGAGTCAAAGGGTTAAGTTTTTGCAGTTGGTGGACAGGGTGCGGGAGTCAAAGGGTTAACTATTCATGTACTGACAAGAACATTAATAAAATCATCATTATTATCATTACTGTTTAAAGCTCTGCCGACTGCGCAGAGCAATATCATGGCTAAACTCACCTCACTACGGCTTTGAACCTAAAACAAAACAACTGGAAACGAAAATTAGGTACAAATATCAATGCATTTGTTCACAATCTAAGGAACTACCCTTGGTGTTGACCATTCCGTCCAGTGTATCCCCAGGTGATTTGAAAACAACAACAAACCTGAATACAAATATCCAAACAGAAAGATGCACACTAAAACATAATTATATGAAAACTGGATTAAATTGCCTAAAATTGCTTGCACATCACAGACAAAAATGCAGTCGTGTGCCCAGTGATCAATCCTAAGAGAAAGTATGGTAGTCTTCATGGAAAACATGCAAGTGGATGGGCCAGCAAGGCGAAAATAATATGAAGAGACGATAGAAAGCAAAGGAGCAAGGAAGAGAGTGACAGAAAAGAGGATTTCTAGAACAGAATTTTCAGAAGATGGTGATACTATTTATACTGGAACAGTCTCCGGTGTCCCCAGATGGGGGGTGGGGGTGGGTGGGGGGGAACATTAATGAATAAGGTAATTCATGAATTTGAATCTTCGTCCATCATAACAACGATACGGTTCTTTGTGATGATCACTACAAGATGATGATGCTGACGATGATGATGATGATGATGATGATGATGACGACGACGACGACGATGATGATGACGACGACGACGACGATTACGATTACGATTACGACGACTATCATGACGATGACGATGATGATGACGATGAATACGATGACGACGACGACGACGATGAATACGATGACGACGACGACGACGATGATGACGATAGTGATGCTGGTGATGATGATGTGGAGATGCAATGGTAACGTGATGACGACGACGCGGGCAGCAGACTACAACAAGGAGGGTCATAACGACAGTAACGAAGGACGACGATAACAACGATATAATCGGCGATGACATTAACAACAATTGCTTTTCTCTTTGCCTTCCACCCAACCACAAGTGGACGTGGTCACCATCGACAGACGGGACGCCGAGCGACAGGCGAAGACCACACACCGCACTCAAGAGCTCCTGACCACTTACCAGACCTCTGACCTCTTGGCCAGTACCAAGGCCAAGGTCGCAGAGCAGTTCAAGGTCAGGTCATCCCCTGCGGACACCAGGAGAAAGCTCAAGTCACCAGGATGGTTCGGGGTGTTCTTCACCTTAGTAGGGTCAGTGGTTTTGTAATCCCCCCACCCCCTCTTGATTTTCTTAACCCTTTAGACTTCTTTATCCCATCTGCCAGTTTCTCAAATAAAGCCGGTAGAAGCTTGTGAGTGGGCTGGGGGAGTCAAAGGGTCATTTTGTATTTTATTTATTTATTTATTATTTATTATTTATTTATTTATTTATTTATTTATTTATTCATTCATTCATTCATTCATTCATTCATTATTATTTATTATTCATTCATTCATTTATTCATTTATTTATCAATTTATCTAATTTATTTATTTATTTGTTTGCCGTCACATAAAAGCTGATGAATGGGCTGTGGAGTCTAAAGGTTTTATTTATTTATTATTTATTTATTTATTTATTATATTTATTTATTCATTTATTAATTTATTTATTTATCAATTTATTTATGTATTCATTTACTTGTTTGTTTGTTTGTTTGTTTGTTTGTTCGTTTGTTTGTTTGATTGGTTTTTATTTCTTTGTTTGTTTGTTTGTTTTGTCGTCACATAGAAGCTGGTGAATGAGCTGGGGGGGTCTTTTTTCGTCACAATGGATATACTATTTAGATTCGAGCAATTCTTCCCGAAATGAGCGTCACCAAGGTGCCGAGACACAATTTTTTCCATTTTTGTTCTCTGTGTACGTTATTGTCGAGCCTATGAATGTGGTGATTTTTTTTCCACATGATTTTGGCCAGAGACAACCTCTTTGTTGCCATATGATCTTTAACGTGCGCTGAGTGCTCGCTGCTACACGGGACCAGGGTTTATCGTCTCCTCCGAAGACTAGCACCTACATCAGTTCTTCAGATCTCTAGTGGAGGGAGGGTGGAAGAAAACCGCCAGTCCGATCCGCCATTCGAACCCAGGTTCTTAGTTTGCTGGGCAGATGCTTTAACTACTGAGCCACGGACTCTCCAGTTCTATTAGACTTACGTTGTATGCAACGATATGTAGCCCTTTTTTTGAGTAGGTTTCTGTTGGTCTGTAGGTTTCTTTCCCTTGTTGCTGTTTTTCTTTCCTTTCTGTTTTTCTTTCTTTTCCTTTTTTTTTTTTTTTTTTTTTTTTTCTTTTTTTTTTTTTTTTTTTTTTTTTCTTTTTTTCTTCTTCTTCTTCTTCTTTTTCTTCTTCTTCTTCTTCTTCTTCTTCTTCTTCTTCTTCTTCTTCTTCTTCTTCTTCTTTCTTCTTTTCTTTCTTCTTCTTCTTCTTCTTCTTCTGTTCTTGTTCTTTCTTCTTCTTCTTCTTCTTCTTCTTTTCTTCTTCTTCTTCTTCTTCTTCTTCTTCTTCTTCTTCTTCTTCTTCTTCTTCTCTTCTTCTTCTTCTTCTTCTTCTTCTTCTTCTTCTTCTTCTTCTTCTTCTTCTTCTTCTTCCTTCTTCTCTCTCTTCTCCTTCTTCTTCTTCATTTTTCTTTCTTTCTTTCTTTCTTTCTTTCTTTCTTCCTTCTTCTCCTTCTTCTTCTTCTTCTTCTTTCGTCTTCTTTCTTTTTTGTTTACCTTCTTCTTCTTCCTCGTCCTCCTGATCGTCTTCTTTTTCGTCGTCGTCGTCGTCGTGGTCTTCTTCTTTTATTTCACCTGTTTCTTCTTCTCCTTCTATTATCATTATTATTATTATTATTATTATTATATTATTATTATTATTATTATCATTTATATCATCATCATTATCAGTAGTAGTAGTAGTATGGTGATGATTATCATTGTCATCATCATCAACATCATCATCGTTATAATCATTATTACTGTTAGCATTTGTTGCTATTGTTATTATTATCATCATCGTCGTCGTCGTCATAACCATCGTCATCATCATCATCAGGTGCCCTGCCGCGTGGCGTTGGCGACCATGGGCTTCCAACCATCTCTATCTCTCGTTGCCTCTAGCATCTCCCCCACCCTCCTCATCCCCAGCCACTCTGTAAGTCCGTCCAGCATTCTCTCCCTGGGTCTACCTGGTGCTCTCTTTCCCTCCAGCTTTCCCGTTGTGACCAGGTGCTCCAAATCCCCCTTGCTCTGGCTTTGCTTGCTGACTGTCCACGCCTGGCATACGTACAAAAGTATTGGTTCTATATAACATTCAAGGACTCTCTTTCTGATGTTAATTGATAGGCATTTGTTGGTAAGAATGCTTGTTATCTTCTTGAATGCTGTTTTGGCTTGGCCGATTCTGCCAGCTATTTCCGATGTGCATCTGCCGTCTGATGAAATGACCGTTCCAAGGTATTTAAATTTATTAACCTGTGTCAATGTTGTGCCATTTGCTGTTATTTTGCTGGAGGGGATTTCATGTTTTTTACTGATCACCATGACTTCAGTCTTCCTGCTGTTTAGTTCCAACCCCTTACCTTTGCTTTCTATTTCTAGTATATTGACAAGGTTTTGTAGGTCCCTTTCATTTTCTGCAATTAGCACGGTGTCATCTGCGTATCGAATGTTGTTTATCATTTTCCCTCCAACCTTTAATCCAGGTCTTCTTCTAGGTTTCTCATGATGTTTTCGCTGTATAGTGAAACAGATCTGGTGGCAAAACACAACCCTGTCTGACTCCTCTTTTGATGTTTTAGAAAGAGCTTATATTGTTTTCTATTCTCATTGCAGCTGTTTGTTCCCAGTACATATTCCTGATTATTCGTAGATCTTTCCATCAACATTGAGTCTCTCCAGTTGGTTCATCAATTCTTCATGTCGTGCCCGATCGAAAGCCTTGGTATAGTCAACAAAGCATAAATACAAATATAATAATATAATTACAATATTTATATAGCGCAAAATCTTGATAAAATCAAATCTAAACGCTGAAGCAGACACACACGCACGCACGCATGCACGCACGCACGCACGCACACACACGCACGCACGCACACACACACACACACACACACACACACACACACGCATGGCTATAAATGGGGAGAAAGAATAAAAGCAATAAAAGCAAGAATAAAAGCAATGGAAAATTATAGAGAGCATAGCATATACAATTATATATTATAACCATATGATTCCCCTCCGAGCGGAGACAGGCTGCAGAGGGGGGGGGGGGGGGTTGGGTGAGGTTAGGATTTTATGCGGAGGAGAAAAGGTGAGTTTTGAGAGCGGACTTGAAGGAGACAAAAGTAGGTTGCTGACGGACTGAGAGAGGAAGTTTGTTCCAGGAGAGTGGACCAGAAACAGAGAAGGCTCGTGGACCATAGGTATTGAGCTTAGTGCGTGGAAAGCGAAAAGTCAGAGGATCGGAGGCAGAGCGGAGGGTACGTGAGGGAACATAGATCTCAAGTAGGCTTGACAGGTAATCGGGGGCTGCGTTATTGAGGCTTTTGTAGCACATGGTGTCTAGTTTGTACTGTATGCGCTTTGATACAGGGAGCCAGTGAAGTTGTGCCAGGAGAGGAGATATGTGGTCAGCTTTTTTCTTTTTGAGTACAAGGCGTACAGCCTTGTTTTGAATGCGCTGTAGGATCCTTATTCATCTCAACTGACCTCTCTATGAACTGGATCCTCTTCCAGGTTCTCTCTACGCCGACTGTCTCCCTACTCTCCTCCCATTCATCACTGACATCATCAACACTTCTCTTCAAACTGGAACTGTCCCAGATTCTTTCAAGTCTGCTATTGTTCACCCTCTCCTCAAGAAACACAATTTAGACCCAAATGAACTGAAAAATTACCGGCCTATCTCTAATCTCTCTTTCTTGTCAAAACTCCTTGAAAAAGTCGTCCTCAACCAGCTGAACTCTCACCTGTCTGCCAACAATCTCCTCAATCCTTTCCAGTCAGCCTACCGCCAGTGCCATAGCACTGAAACTGCCCTACTGCACATTCTCAACAATCTCCTCCTTGCAACTGATACTGGCAAAATATCTCTCCTCACACTCCTTGATCTGTCTGCAGCCTTTGATACCATTGATCATGGTATTCTCCTTTCTAGACTTCATCATACTTTTGGCATCTCTGACATTGCTCTGTCTTGGTTCACTTCATACCTATCAAACAGAAAACAAACCGTTCTCATCAATGGCACTTACTCTCAACCTGCATACCTGACCTGTGGTGTTCCACAAGGATCTGTCCTTGGCCCTATTCTTTTCACTCTTTACACCTCCCCCCTGTCCACCATCATCAACTCCCACTCTATAAAACACCATTTCTATGCTGATGACACCCAACTTCAAGACAGTGACTCACCTGATAATATACAGCGCCTGTTGACTCGCACCACTGAGTGTTACTCGGACATTAAGAACTGGATGACACACAATAGACTTCAGCTTAATGACGACAAAACAGAAGCTATCCTCATTGGCACTCGTCAGAAACTTTCTCAGCTGCCTCCTATTTCTCTCCCATTATGTAACACATCAGTCCAAATTTCTGATTCAGCTAAAAACCTTGGTGTCTGCATTGACTCTACCCTCTCCATGAACAACTTTGTTTCTCAAACTGCCAGATCCTGCTACTATCATCTCCATCGTATAAGGCTGATCAGGAAGTATCTCTCTGTCGAAACAACTGCAAAACTCGTTCTCTCCTTCATAATGTCTCGCATTGACTATTGCAATTCACTCCTGTCTGGTCTTCCTGCCTCCACCATTCACATCCTACAGCGCATTCAAAACAAGGCTGTACGCCTTGTACTCAAAAAGAAAAAAGCTGACCACATATCTCCTCTCCTGGCACAACTTCACTGGCTCCCTGTATCAAAGCGCATACAGTACAAACTAGACACCATGTGCTACAAAAGCCTCAATAACGCAGCCCCCGATTACCTGTCAAGCCTACTTGAGATCTATGTTCCCTCACGTACCCTCCGCTCTGCCTCCGATCCTCTGACTTTTCGCTTTCCACGCACTAAGCTCAATACCTATGGTCCACGAGCCTTCTCTGTTTCTGGTCCACTCTCCTGGAACAAACTTCCTCTCTCAGTCCGTCAGCAACCTACTTTTGTCTCCTTCAAGTCCGCTCTCAAAACTCACCTTTTCTCCTCCGCATAAAATCCTAACTTCACTCAACCCCCCCCCCCCCCCCTTCTGCAGCCTGTCTCCGCTCGGAGGGAATCACATGGTTATAATATATAATTGTATATGCTATGCTCTCTATAATTTTCCATTGCTTTTATTCTTGCTTTTATTGCTTTTATTCTTTCTCCCCATTTATAGCCATGCGTGTGTGTGTGTGTGTGTGTGTGTGTGTGTGTGTGTGTGCGTGCGTGTGTGTGCGTGCGTGGTGCGTGCGTGCTTGCGTGTGTGTCTGCTTCAGCGCTTAGATTTGATTTTATCAAGATTTTGCGCTATATAAATATTGTAAATATTGTAATTATTCTTAGGATGTATATGGCATTAATAGTTCCTTTCCCTTCCACAAATCCACACTGTTCTTCTGCTATTTCTCTTTTGATTCTATTCCTTGTCTCATCATGAATATTCTTAACAGGATTTTTGTTACATGACTCATCAAACTGATTGTGCGACGGAGTTCGCATTCTATAGCCCCTGTCTTCTTTGGAAGTGCAATGAAAATTGATTTTGACATATCTTTGGGGATTTTTCCAGTGTCATAAATTTCATTTAGGAGGACTGTTATTTTTTCTATGCCAAATTCCTCCAGGGCTTCAATCATCTCTGTAGTAATGTTGTCTGGTCCTGGGGCTTTTCCTGGTTTCATCTTTTTCAGTCATAAACACCACGCATTGACAAAGTCTCGAGGTTTTACCTAGACCATGGCATAAGCCATGAGCCTCTGCATAAGCCCTAAGCACTGGACAATATGAGGGGTTGAAAGGGGTTAATATTTTGAAGTTTGACCTCTGCAGGCGGATGAACCTGAATCTGTATCGTGACCCCCTGTCCTTCGTCAGTCGTATAACGATGCTGCCCATCTTCGTACCCTTCGTCCTGGTCTTTCTGGGCAGGCTACAGGACAACCAGGCCTCCATTCAGGACAGGATCGGCCTCCTCTACAACTCCGTGCAAGTCCCTCCCTACATGGGCATCATGAACAACCTGGCCTTCTGTGAGTGTGCCACAGCTTCTGCTTTTTGTGGTGTGTGTTGTGTCACACACACACACACACACACACACACACACACACACACAACGCACGCACGCACACACATACACACACACACACATTCACACACACACACTTTCACGTATTACGTTATCACCCCTCCATCCGCCCCCCCCCCCCACACACACACACACTCACGTAGAGAGACACACACAGAAAGAGAGAGAGACAGAGACGGACAGACAGACAAATAAACAAATAAACAAACAGACGGACGAACGGAAGGACGGACGGACGGACTGATGGACAGACAGACAAAGACAGAGACAGACAGGCACAGAGAGAGAGAGGGAGGGAGAGAGAGAGAGAGAGAGAGAGAGAGAGAGAGAGAGAGAGAGAGAGAGAGAGAGAGAGAGAGAGAGAGAGAGAGAGAACGCGGCTTTGTTTTTATTCACAGATGCCTTTGATTCTGACAGGAATGTTTTACCATACAAAGTCTTTGTCAAGTTATTGGCACAGCTATTGCATGAAGCAAAACTGTCACTTGATTATCGTCGCAAGTATGTGTTTTAATTTTTGTGATATTATTAATACAAATTACTATTGAGAAAATTTGTCTTCAGATCATCGCAATATTTGTTGGAGAATCGGAGGATTTGCATGTCATTCATTGTTTTCAGCCTCAGTGTCAAAACGGTAAGATTGTCCCGTCCCGTCAAAAGTAGAGCATGCAAAAAATTCTAAATTGCATTTCAATGTTTCCCCACATGATATTTCGATGGAATCTATGAAATGCTCTGATACATACAGAAATAACTTTAATTAGGGGGGGAGGGGATTTCTACATTGAATTTCAGTCCGTTTCCTCCAAGATATTTCGATAGAATCTATGAAATGCCATGATAGATTGAAAACCCCCCAACTATTTAACTAGAAGAGAGAGAGAGAGAAAGAGGCTTCTAAATGAATTGGTTTCCATCACATTACCCTTTTGCATGGTCTAGGAGACCTGTTTCGTTTTATTGTCTCTGGGTTTGAGTCTCTGTTACGTGTGATTTCAGTTCCGATGTTACGGGACCATTTCTACCGTGAGGGGTTGGACGGTCTGTATGGCTGTCAGACCTTCCTGTTGGCTTACACCTTCCATATACTGCCCTATGCGGCTCTGGCCAGTCTCCTCTTCTCCTCTACTCTCTACTGGTCTGTTTGTCTGGCTGGCTGGCTGGCTGTCTCTCTGTCTGTCTGTCTGGCTGGATGTCTGGCTGGATGTCTGTTTCTCTCTCTCTCTCTCTCTCTCTCTCTCTCTCTCTCTCTCTCTCTCTCTCTCTCTTTCTCTCTGTTTGGCTGGCTGTCTCTCTCTCTCTCTCTGTCTGGCTGGATCTCCCTCCCTCTCTCTCTCTCTCTCTCTCTCTCTCTCTCTCTCTCTCTGACTGGCTGGCTGTCTGTCTCTCTCTCTCTGCTTGGCTGACTGGCTGGCTGGTTGGCTAGCTGGTTGGCTGTCTCTGTCTCTGTCTCTCTCTCTCTCTCTCTCTCTCTCTCTCTTCTCTCTCTCTCTCTCTCTCTCTGGCTGGCTGGCTGGGTCTCTACTGGTCTGTCTGTCTGCCTGCCTGTCTGTCTCTCTCTCTCTCTCTCTCTCTCTCTCTCTCTCTCTTTCTGACTGGCTGGCTGGCTGGCTGGCAGGCTGGCTGGCTGTCTCTTTCCCATCCTGTTTGCTGTGTGCTGTGTGAGGTGTGTGTGTACTTTGCATGTGTGTGGATTTGCATGATATCATTTTCGTGTGAAGAAGAAGGAAAATAAGAAGAATAAAAGGGAGAAGAAGAAGATGATGATGATAATGTCGGTGAGGAAAGAAGAGAGAGAGAGAGAGAGAGGTGTGTGTGTGTGTGTGTGTGTGTGTGTGTGTGTGTGTGTGTGTGTGTGTGTGTGTGTGTGTGTGTGTGTGTGTTCATTTGTTATTTCTTTTAACGTGTATTCAACATATGTGCTTCTAGACGGTGTGTGTGTGTGTGTGTGTGTGTGTGTGTGTGTGTGTGTGTGTGTGTGTGTGTGTGTGTGTGTGTGTGTGTGTGTGAGTATGTGCTCAGAATATAATGTTTATTTATGTTTGTGTGTGTGTGTGTGTGTGTTCCTGGTGTGTGTGTGTGAGTGTATGTACGTGTGTGTATATTTGGGGTTTTGTTTTGTTTTTGTTTTTGGTTCTTGGTTTTTCTTTGTGTGTGTGTGTGAGAAAGAGAGAGAGAGAGAGAGAGAGAGAGAGAGAGTGTGTGTGTGTGTATGTGTGTGTGTTCATTTGTTTTTTCTTTTAACGTATATTCAACATTGTGTGCTTTTAGACGTTGTGTGTGTGTGTGTGTATGTGTGTGTGTGTGTGTGTGTGTGTGTGTGTGTGGTTCATTTGTTATTTCTTTTAACGTATATTCAACATTGTGTGCTTTCAGACGTTGTGTGTGTGTGTGTGTATGTGTGTGTGTGTGTGTGTGTGTGTGTGTGTGTGTGTGTGTGTGTGTGTGTGTGTTCATTTGTTATTTCTTTTAACGTATATTCAACATTATGTGCTTTTAGACGTTGTGTGTGTGTGTGTGTGTGTGTGTGTGTGTGTGTGTGTGTGTGTGTGTGTGTGTGTGTGTGTGTGTGTGTGTGTGTGTGTGTGTGTGTGTGTGAGTGAGAGAGAGTGTGAGTGTGTGCTCAGAATATAATGTTTATTTATTGTGTGTGTGTGTGTGTGTGTGTGTGTGTGTGTGTGTGTGTGTGTGTGTGTGTGTGTGTGTGTGTGTGTGTGTGTGTGTGTGTGAGTAATGTGTGTGTTCATTTTTTTTTTTTGTTGTATATTCAACATATGTGCTTTTAGACGTGTTGTGTGTGTGTGTGTGTGTGTGTGTGTGTGTGTGTGTGTGTGTTGTGTGTGTGTGTTTTGTGTGTAGTGTGTGTGTGTGTGTGTGTGTGTGTGTGTGTGTGTGTTGTGTTGTGTGTGTGTGTGTGTTGTGTGTGTGCGTGTGTACATTTGAGGTTTTTGTTTGGTTTTGGTTCTTGGTTTTTCTTTGTGTGTGTGTGTGTGTGTGTTCATCTTCATTTTTTTCTCTCTCTATTTTTTGTGGTTGGTTTTGCTTAGAGCAAAGTGTTCTTGGAAGTATGCTGTTTGCCCCACGCTATGAAGTTATTACGTTGCTGCACAGTCTGCATACTCCGTTGTTTGGTGGATTTGCATGATATCGTTTTCGTGTTTCCATGAGTCATCAGACACTGATATGGTTTACAGGATCACTCTCTGACCTTGTCTGTGTGTGTGTGTGTCTTTCTCTATCAGTCCATTCTCTCTCTCTCTCTCTCTCTCTCTCTCTCTCTCTCTCTCTCTTTCTTTCTTCTTTCTTTCTTTCTTCTCTCTCTCTTCTTTCTCTCTCTCTCTCTCTCTCTCTTTCTCTTTTTCTCTTTGTCTCGCTCTCTCGCTGTCGTTCTCTCTCTGTCTGTTTGTCTGTCTGTTTCTTTCTCTCTCTCTCACTCTCTCTCGCTCTCGTTCTCTCTCTATCTCTGTCTCTCTCTCTCTCTCTCTCTCTCTTCTCTCTCTGTCTCTCTCTCGCTCTCTCTCTCTTTCTCTCTCTCTCTCGCTCTCTCTCTCTCTCCTTCTCTCTCGCTCTTTCTCTCTCTCTCTCTCTCTCTCTCTCGCTCTTTCTCTCTCTCTCTCTCTCGCTCTCTCTCTCTCTCTGTCTTCATCTCTGTCTCTCTCATTACATTTTCTATATAGCTCGTTGCTTATGACATTCTTTTTCTTTTTCTTCGTTGTATTACGTGCTGTGTGTGATTGTAAAAACTATGTACATTTGTGTGTTCATATTGAGTTGAGTTAAAATTAGCCTCTTTCGTGTGTTTGATATGATAAGAGCGAATGTTTACGTCGGTCAGCTTGCTATCCGAAGTCTTAAATCTGAAGTGCGAAGTCTGAAGTCTCTACTCGTTCTCTGTCTGTGTGTCTGTCTGTGTGTGTGTCTGTGTATGTGTCTGTCTGTCTGTCTGTCTGTCTGTATGTATGTATGTATATCTGTCTGCCTGTCTCTGTCTCTGTCTCTCTCTCTCTCTCTCTCTCCTCTCTCTCTCTCTCTCTCTCCCTTCCTCCCCTCTCTCTCTTCCTTCCGCCCTCATTCAATAATGGACTAAGACCTATACTGACGAACTCATTCGTATTTGTATTTGTATATGTCTGTCTGTCTATCTGTCTGTATGCATGTCTGTCTGTCTGTCTGTCTGCCTGTATCTGTCTCTGTCTCTGTCTCTGATTCTGTCTGTCTCTGTCTCTCTGTCTCTCTCTCTCTCTCTTTCTCTTTCCCTCTCTCTCTCCCTCTCTTTCTCTCTCTCTCTCGCTCGCTCTCTTTCTCTCTCTCACTCTCATACTCTCTCTCTCTCTCTTTCTCTTTCTCTCTCTCTTTCTCTTTCTCTCTCTCTCTCTTTCTTTCTCTTTATTTTTTTAGCGTTTGATTTTTCTCGGATGCGTGCACGCACATCATTTTTGCCCACACTGCGCAGGCAGTATGTTGCTACACCGTCTACATATTCCGTATGCTGGGAGTTTTCACGTTTCCATAAGCGAACCATTGACAATGATTTACATGATCTCTAGCCTGCGTATTTGATAGTCTGCATGCGTAAAGACACACGTGGAGTTTAGGCACTGGCTGGTCTGCATACATGTTGACCTGGGAGATCGGAAAAATCTCTACCCTTTCTTCCGGAAAAAAATTCTGCCCTTTCTCCCGGAAAAATCTCTATCCTCTCTCCCGAAAAAAAAATTCTACCCTTTCTTCCAGAAAAATCTCTACCCTTTCTCCTTGAAAAATCTCTACCCTTTCTCCCCGAAAAATCTCTACCCTTTCTCCCTGAAAAATCTCTACCCTTTCTCCTGAAAAATCTCTACCCTTTCTCCCTGAAAAATCTCACCCTTTCTCTCCGGAAAAAAATCTCTACCCTTTCTCCTGGAAAAATCTCTACCCTCTTTCTCTCGGGAAAATCTCTACCCTTTTCCCAGAAAAATCTCCGCCCTTCTTCCGGAAAAATCTCTACCCTTTCTCTCGGAAAAATCTCTACCCTTTCTCCCAGAAAAATCTCCTGCCCTTCTTCCCGGAAAAATCTCTACCTTTCTCTCGGAAAAATCTCTACCTTTCTCTCGGAAAAATCTCTACCCTTTCTCTCAGAAAAAAAATCTCTACCCTTTCTCTCAGAAAAAAATCTCTACCCTTTCTCTCTGAAAAATTTCTACCCTTTCTCTCGGAAAAATCTCTACCCTTCTTCCCGGAAAAAATCTCTACCCTTTCTTTCGGAAAAATCTCTACCCTTTCTCCCAGAAAAACTTCTACCCTTTCTCCCCGAAAAATTTCTACCCTTTCTCTCGGAAAAATTCTACCCTTTCTCTCGGAAAAATCTCCCCTTCTTCCCGGAAAAATCTCTACCCTTTCTCCCCGGAAAAATCTCTACCCTTTCTCTCAGAAAAAAATCTCTACCCTTTCTCTCTGAAAAATTTCATACCCTTTCTCTCGGAAAAAATCTCTACCCTTCTTCCCGGAAAAATCTCTACCCTTTCTTTCGGAAAATCTCTACCCTTTCTCCCAGAAAAATTTCTATCTTTTCTCCCGGAAAAAATTTCTAACCCTTTCTCCCAGAAAAATTTCTACCCTTTCTCCCGGAAAAATCTCTACCCTTTCTCCCTGAAAATTTTGTACCCTTTCTCCCGGAAAAAAATTCTACCCTTTCTCCCGGAAAAAATTTCTATCCTTTCTCCCTGGAAAATTTGTACCTTTCTCCCAGAAAAATCTCTACCCTTTCTTCCGGAAAAAATTCTGCCCTTTCTCCCGGAAAGATCTCTACTCTTTCTCCCGGAAAAATCTCTAAACTTTCTCCCGGAAAAATCTCTACCCTTTTCCCCCGGAAAAATCTCTACCCTTTCTCCCGGAAAAATCTCTACTCTTTCTCCCGGAAAAATCTCTACCCTTTCTCCTGGAAAAAAATTCTACCCTTTTTCCCGGAAAATAATCTCTATCCTTTCTTCCTGGAAAATTTCTACCCTTTCTCCCGGAAAAGAATCTCCATCTTTTCTCTCAGAAAAATCTCTACCCTTTTTACCGGAAAAATGTCTGCCCTTTCTCCACCTGGTGGCGATGTCAAGGACTTTCCGATTGAAAATCTGGTGTTTACTCGGAAAAAATACATGCAAAATATCAAACAATTCCACAACAATCCATAATCCATAATCACTTGTCACCTGTCGGCGTTACCGGGTTCGCTGCTGGCCGCTGCACATCAGGACACCACCATCTCCCTCCAGGCCGCTCTGTCTTGACTTTTGTGGACAATTTCTTTAATATTTAGGCTTCTGATGTTAGTTATATTCTCGATGTATGAGACTGGAGGTATGCCTTTCTTCCTTTTCGCCACTGTTTTTCCTTGAAAGATGGTTGCCGTGAGGTTCGTGTTCTTGTTGCTTGACACATGGCCAGTGTATTTTAGTCTTCTCTTGTTGATATCTGCTATAATAAGGATACATTTACTCTTTCATTTGATAAAGATAGAAGTGGAATATTACACGGTGTTAAAAAAAAAAACGTAAAGAATCATCATCATCATCATCAAGTGCCCTGCCGCATGGCGTTGGCGATCATGGCCCTCCATATGTATCTATCCCTTGTCGCCGTAAGCACATCTTTCACCCTCTTTGTCCTCAGTCACCCTGCAAAAGTCCGTCCAATATTTTCTCCCTGGGTCTACCTGGTGCTCTCTTTCCCTCCAGTTTTCCTGTTGTGACTAGGTGCTCTCATTCCCCTTTCCTCATATAAAGGCCTATAAATGTTGCCTGTCTTTTCCTTATCTTCTTTACGAATGATCTTCTTGTGTCTGCCTCCATCAAGACTGTCTCGTTTGTTTTCTTTGCTGTCCATGAAGTAAAGAAAAAGGCTTTGCATATTCATGAGCCTCTTTCTCATCATAGGATAGCGGGCATGTACCCTGAAGTGGATCGTTTCGGGATGCACGTGGCAGTGGTCTTCGTTCTGCACATGGGAGGGGAAATGCTGACCTCAGCTACTATGGGAGTGTTCCGCAATTCTCAGTTGGCCAACACCACCACTGCCCTTCTCTTCACTGCCTCGGGTTTCTTGGCTTCTGGCTTTCTGAGGTAAACTGAAAGTATCTGCTCGTCTTTTGTCCTTTTTGTTTTGTTGTTGTTGTTGTTGTTTCGTTTCGTTTCGTTTCGTTTCGTTTCGTTTCGTTTTGTTTTGTTTTGTTTTGTTTTGTTTTGTTTTGATTTGTTTTGATTTGTTTTGTTTTGTTTTGTTCTGTTTTGTTTTGTTTTGTTTACGGGAAGTGAGGAAGCAAA
>JAPXFY010000012.1:30191783-30194283 GCA_030674185.1 Monoplex corrugatus
AATGGAAACAACATACGTGTGTGTGCTTAATGGAAACAACACGCGTGTGTGTGCTTAATGGAAACAACACGCGTGTGTGTGCTTAATGGAAACAACACGCATATGTGTGCTTAATGGAAACAACATACGTCTGTGTGCATAATGGAAACAACACGCATATGTGTGCTTAATGGAAACAACATGCGTGCGTGTGCTTAATGGAAACAACACGCGTATGCGTAGTTATTGGAAACCGTAAGCATGTGCGTGCTCGATGGAAACCACAAACAATATGTATGCCTAATGGAAACCACGCACATATGTTTGCTTAATGGAAACCTCAAACGTAGGCCTATATGTGTTCTTAACGGAAACCACAAGTCTACGTGTGTTTAATGAAAACCTCAAATATATGATTGTTTAATGGAAACCACTCACTCCGTATGCTGGGAACGTAGACGATCTGTCCATTATCCATCAATTTTTATTCAGATGGCCATAACGCCATCCGTTTTACGTGTGCGTATGTCCAGTACGCCTAATCTGTGAATGTCTAGCATAGACTTATCTTTGTAATGGAATCTTGAACGCCGTAAGACTAGAAAAGTTTGTCTGATAATGATTGTCTAAATTCTCTCTTTCAGAGATTATTCCGATTTTGAGAGAGAGAGAGAGAGAGAGAGAGAGAGAGAGAGAGAGAGAGAGAGAGAGCTGTCTGGGGAAAAAAAGCCTGATGCTTTATGTTTCTAATCAAACCTCTTAATCATTTCTTTTTCTCCTCAACTGTCTAATCTATGAGCACAGAACGTAGGACCTACATGTTTTTTTGGGGGGGTATAATTATTCTGTACTTCCCAGCCTGCTTTTAACTCTTTCAAGTTAGATACATAGTTGGATAATTGTAATTATGATCCATATCCCATAGACGTTCGGAGAAAGCTGTTCAGTCACGTATTTGATGGAGCAAATGATTTATGTAGAGAAAATGACTTTCGGGAACAGAAATAATTAAGAAGACTTTTGATGAGATAGGCAAGGGCATCAATTTTTTTTTACAGAAAGCTACATAAAGTCTGTCTGTCTGTCTGTCTGTCTGTCTCTCTCTCTCTCTCTCTCTCTCTCTCTCTTTCTCTCTCTCTCTCTCTCTCTCTCTGTGTCTTTCTCTCTCTCTCTGTCTTTCTCTCTCAGTCTCTCTGTCTCTCTGTCTTTCTCTCTCTCTCTCTCTCTCTCTTTCTTTTTGTCTGTGTGTGTGTGCGTGCGTGCGTGTGTGTGTGTGCGCGTGCTTCAGATCACACAGTTTATTCTGTCAAACGAAAAGCCTATTTTGTTCGCTCTTTTTTTTTTTTTTCTGCGTGTACCTATCGTTATTGCGAGAGAGGCTACTCTACTGACTTTCCCTCTGTTGGAGCTGTACCTGCGTTTACTATACAGGGCGAACGACGACAAAATCGTGTTGAGAACTGAAGAAAAACTATTGCCAAAAACTGTAAAGGAACAGCATCTGTGAAGAATCTTTATAACTTTTCTTTATGTTGTCTTAAAAAGAAATCAAATATCCATCTGGTCCATATAGTTCGTTATGCTTCTGTCTAAAGGAAGTCTTCTATCATCGTTAGGCTGAAACTTGGGAAGATTTTGTGATAGGGTTTGGTTGTCAAAGTAAAGGTTTTCCTGTAATTTATAAGTCGTTGGTGTGTGAGGTATAGAGACCCTTAGACCTGAGACCTGGGAAGATCTCGTAATGTAGAATGGTTCTCCAAGTAATTGCTTCCCCACAACTAGCACGAGGGAAGCCTTTACAATGTAGAATGGTTCTCCAAGTAAAGGCTTCCCCATAACTAGCACGAGGGAAGCCTTTACAATGTAGAATGGTTCTTCAAGTAAAATGCTTCCCCACAACTAGCACGAGGGTAGCCTTTACAATGTAGAATGGTTCTCCAAGTAAAGGCTTCCCCATAACTAGCACGAGGGAAGCCTTTACAATGTAGAATGGTTCTTCAAGTAAAATGCTTCCCCACAACTAGCACGAGGGTAGCCTTTACAATGTAGAATGGTTCTCAAAGTAAAGGCTTCCCCATAACTAGCACGAGGGAAGCCTTTACAATGTAGAATGGTTCTTCAAGTAAAATGCTTCCCCACAACTAGCACGAGGGAAGCCTTTACAATGTAGAATGGTTCTTCAAGTAAAGGCTTCCTTACAACCAGCGCGAGGGAAGCCTTTACTTTGAGAACTATTCGCAGTACGGTCTTCGATGCGTGAGGTACTAGAGACCTTAACGTTGCTTGGGGCCAACATTATGAGAGTGGTGCCCGTATTATCGCCTGCGCTGTTCTTCCTTTGGTTAAAGAGGGACAGGTTGCCATTTACAGCTGGTGAACTGGGCTGATGTGTTCAACCCCAGTGTACAAATCTGATTACCCGCTTACCATTTGTTAACTCCGCTCAATCGGTGGCAAGAAACTGGGGGAGTGCTGGACAGTAGAAGGTCCCCAGGGGAGAAGCCATCCCTCAAACACGTCT
>JAPXFY010000012.1:30199283-30201783 GCA_030674185.1 Monoplex corrugatus
TAATTACCGGTCTCTAACATTCCCATACTCAGCAGAGGTTGCATTAACGACAGTCTTAAACAGCCCTAAAAGGTATGATTGTTAGAATGGTTTGATTGTCATTTTCTCAGACTAACGTCTTTTTGTCCCCAGAAAATAATTATGCAGATCCGTTATGAGACGGAAAGTTCATGGAACATGCCATATGCATTGCTTGACGACTTTCACAAACTTCTACATAAATTGTGCTGTTATCCTCGTATATATTTACATATACACACACACAGATATATGTATATATGCACACACACATATATATACATGTATAATAATATATATATATATATATATATAAAGAAGAGAGAGAGAGAGAGAGAGGGAGAGAGAGAGAGAAGAGAGATCAGCATATTTTCATGATTATGTTTTTGTTCATATGTTCCTTCACAATAAGATCTAACGACTGTAGGCATGCTACATAAACAAGATATTACACAAAAGCTATGAGTCATGGTTCTGGTTTACTGTCTATAAAAACGTTTTGTTTTTTTTAAATTCTAAATGAACTGTACACTAAAAATTGTGCTATACACAGACTTTCTTTTAGCCACAAACATGTTTACTTTTTTTGTTCAAGCTGACACACGCAAAATGGCAGCGTCGATGTCGTCCGCTTTGGCGGTTAGGTCACGCCACTGGTCAGGGGTGAAGGTCAGGTCCTTAAGGTGACCTTCAGAGCTGGGCTCAGTCTTGCTGTCCACTCTGCTGTCCAGCGTGATGCTGACCCCTTTATCGCCCCGTTCTACGCGGATGGCTTGAGAATCCACCAGAGGAAATTCTGTCAAACACGCAAAATCAAGAAAAGATGTGTCAAAATTTGCTAAGCATTCATACTTAATCAAAACTCACACTTTTAGAAAACATCCTGAGTAAACTATTGCGCTGATATGATTGTTATTGTTCAATTTAGTCATTTGAAAATACCTGAAGTATTTACAAGCTTGCAAATACATCAAAACGGACGGAAATTCAAGATTCTTCGTTTTTTTGTTTGTTTGTTTGTTTGTTTGTTTGTTGTTGTTTTTTTTTGTTTTTGTTTTTTTATCATTTCATTCCGTCTTTCGATAAACAAGCATCTACAAACTATCAAAAGAGAACTAGGAGAAGAACAGTGTGGATTTGTCAAAAAGAAAGGAAGTATTAATGCCATATACATCTTAACAACTCTCACAGACAGATCAGTTGAGTTGAATGAGGATTTATGTTTATGTTTTATTGATTATACCAAAGCTTTTGATTGGTTAAGACACGAAAAACTGATCAACCAACTGGAAACGCTCAATAATGATGGAAAAGATCTCAGAATAATAACGAACATGTATTGGGAACAAACAGCGTAGAAAATGATATCACTCTTTCCAAAATATCAAAAGATGGATTAGGCAAGGATGTGTTCTGTCACCAGATTTGTTTTCACTTTACAGTGAAACCATAATGAGAAACCTAGAAGAATGCCCTGGGATGAAAGTTGGGGGGAAATGATAAACAATCTGCGTTATGCAGATGACACCATTCTAATTGCAGAGAATGAAAAAAGACCTACAAAGTCTTGTGAATGTAATAGAAATGGACAGCAGAAATAAAGGGCAAGAACTAAATAACAAGAAGACTGAAGTCATGGTTATCAGTGAAAAACAAAAAATCCCCTCGTGAAAAATAACAGCAAATGATACAACACTGAGACAAGTTGATAAGTTTAAATATCTGGAAACAAGTCATCTCAGCAGAAGGCAGATGCACATTAGAAATATCCAGCAGGACTGGACAGGCTAAAACAGCATTCAAGTAAATGAAAAGCGTTCTTATCAACAAATGCCTGTCAATTAAAACCAGGAAAAAAGTTCTTCAGTGTTATATAGAACCAATACTTTTGTGCGGATGCAGTCGAACGCAAAGTCAGAACAAGATTCAGGCAAATAAAATGTGTTTTTTAGAAGAATGTTAAGAGTTCCATGGACAGCAAAGAAAACAAACAAGACAGTCTTGAAAGAGGCAAACAAACAAAAAGACAGATTAGGAAAAGACTAACATTTATAGGGCATTTTATGAGGCAAGAGGAATTTGAACACCTAGTCACAACAAGAAAGCTGGAGGGGAAAAGAGTATCAGGCAAACCCAGGGAGAAAATATTGGACGGGTCTGCAGGGTAGATGAAGACAGAAAGGATGGGAATGTATTTGCTGGGACAAAAGATAGATTGCATGAAAGGCTATGATGGCCAACGCTATACAGCAGGACACATGATGATGATGATATCTTGTTTGTATTTTTCTTGAAAACTATCAGATCAGATAAACCCAACAGAGATACAGGATCCACAACCTGAGCTAAGGGACAAGCGTGATTTTACAAAACACCACACCACATGTATAGAGTTCTGAGTTCCTAGTTTGTTTGTTTTTCAACAAGGATTCATTGCACTCTCTGCTCTGCTCAAATCTTCCAGTAATTAACTGGCAGACTC
>JAPXFY010000012.1:30206783-30214283 GCA_030674185.1 Monoplex corrugatus
AACTACCGTACCATTAGCCTGATCAGCCATCCAAGTAAGGTCATGCTAAAAATCCTTCTGAGTAGACTGAAGCCACAAGCTGAGGAGATAATAAAAGAAGAGCAGGCAGGTTTCAGACCAGGAAGAAGTACCACAGAGCAAATTTTCAACCTCAGATTGCTCTGTGAGAAATACCTGCAACACCAGCAAGGCCTTTACCACGTCTTCGTGGACTTCAAGAAGGCATTCGACAGAGTTTGGCACGCAGCCTTGTGGGCAACCATGAGGCTGTACAACATCAATGCCAACCTGATCAGAACCATAGAATGCCTCTACGAAAAGGCGACCAGTGCAGTCTACCATGACAACAACATAGGCGAATGGTTCCGAACCACAGTTGGAGTACGCCAAGGATGCCTGCTCTCCCCCACTCTCTTCAACATCTTCTTAGAGAGAATAATGGCTGACGCACTTGAAGACCACGAGGGAACAGTCAGCATCGGAGGTAGAACAATCACAAACTTGCGTTTTGCCGACGACATTGACGGACTAGCTGGGCAAGAGCAAGAGCTAGTCAGCTTGATAAAACATCTTGATGAGGCCTCCACAGCATATGGCATGCAGATCAGTGCAGAGAAAACCCAGTTGATGACAAATAATACCAATGGCATCAGCACTGACATTACCATAGACAACAAGAAACTTGAGACCGTCCATAGATTTAAATATCTGGGAGCTATAGTATCAGATGAAGGATCAAAGCCCGAGGTACTTTCCAGGATTGCCCAGACCACAGCTGCAATGACCAAGCTAAAAGTCATCTGGAATGACAAGAATATCGCAATCGGCTCCAAGATCAGACTGATGCGTTCCCTGGTCATGTCAATATTTTTGTATGCATGCGAAACATGGACCATAACAGCAGACATTGAAAGAAGAATACAGGCAATGGAGATGAGATGCTTCCGCAAACTCCTTGGTATCTCGTACAAAGATCATATAACCAATAAAGAAGTAAAAACCCGAATCGAAAACGCCATCGGGCCGTATGAAGACCTCCTGACCTCAGTGAAAAGACGCAAACTGAGGTGGTACGGGCACGTCACACGATCATCTGGACTGGCCAAGACCGTCTTGCAGGGAACAGTTCAGGGAGGGAGACGAAGAGGCAGACAGAGAAAAAGATGGGAAAACAATATCAGAGAGTGGACTGGCCTTGAATGGAATATCATTCTGTGGAAAGCTGAGGACCGTGAGGAGTGGAAGAAGTTGGTTGCAAAATCTTCAGTGGTGCCCCAACGGTCAACCAGACTACGGGACTGATGATGATGATGATGATGTATGTATGCATGTACGTACGCATGTATGTATGTATGTCTGCAGACAACATTAAGACTTCTAGACTGGTTATACAGGAATCTTCACCAACTTTGAATCACTTACAAACCGTTATGGCGTTGTAATTATTTATTACGGGACTCAAAAGCCAGAAGACAGGGATCTAGTTTCCAGCTAGGACAGGAATTTCACTGAATTCAACTTCAAATTAGAGTGGGCCAGAGTTAGCAAACTCTTGGTTCAAACCAGTCACCGTGGTGTAGTGGTTAGCGCAACGGACTAGCGACTGGAAGGTTGTGGGTTCGAATCCCCATCAGTCCCTTCAAAACCATTGTAGGATTTTTCGGCTCTAACCGGCTCCTACCCAGATTCGGGCGTGCTATGGGCTCGTTGGGAAGACTGGGACCACACAGTCGAGTCTCATCCACTTAACGGATGCGTCATTGAGGTTGTTGCTCAAATTTTCTGACCAGCTCCGCAGGTGTCTGTATGTCTCAGGTCTGGTTAAAGTCAGAATATATTGTGATAGTAAGCTTAGAGTACAGCCCTGTCACGCAGTCTCAATCCTAGATGGAACTCCATAGCATCACGAATATCATCATCATCGACATCATCATCATCGCATTGTGAAAACTGTTCCAGCTTCTGTTACCATTGGGGTGGCGTGGAAAATGGGACAAACAACAACAACAACAACAAAAATGTGAGCACAGAGGTAACCTCCCTGGGTGCAATGATCCTGAAAAAAAAAAACACTCTTGGTTAAATGGGACGGCTTGAACCATACATCTACTTTGTCTCATTCACAGTGTGAATGTACATGTGTGTCTGTTACTCATACTGATTGACTAACACACAGGTGTCTGCATTCCTTGGCCTGTCTGACACGGAGGTATTATTATGAAAGTACGTGTGGAATACAGCTCCATGTATAGCTCGTTGACCATAGAAGCCATCTCACGGCTGGCGTGGAAAGTAGCCTTGTCAGTTAGTCTCTAAGTCTCAAATCTAAATAGATCATCATGCATTCTGTTACCATCACCCCCACCAGTTATCTTATTGTGAAAAAAGCACACTTAAAATTTTTCCATTGTTCGTGAACATAGTGTGTCCAAATTTGTGTCAAATATTTGCTGCAACAGTGATGACTTCCCGGCTGAAGCTCTCATCACACTGGTTTGTTCAGACTGGTTAATTTTCGAGTCCAGAGCCGCTGAAAAGCAGAGTTTATTAGTAGGGTTTGACTTTATTTTCAGTCACGGGCATCCCCACGGTTGAACGGTCTTAACCTTCCACACGTGTTATTGTTACTGAGAGATGAAAAGGATGTCTGTGGTTTGGGTACGTTCAGTCTTCATCGTCACTTAAATAACTCCCAGATTTTGGTCCTTTTTTATAACGAGAAAGTAAGAGGATGTGGGAACAGGAGTTTTCACACGTGTGTGTGTGTGTGTGTGTGTGTGTGTGTGTGTGTGTGTGTGTGTGTGTGTGTGTGTGTGTGTGTGTGTGTGTGTGCATGTGCGTGTGTGTGCATGTGCGTGTGTGTTCATGTGCATGTGTGTATGTGTGTGTGTGTAGGTGCGTGTGTGTGCATTGTGTGTACATGTGTGTGTGTATATGTATGTTTGTGTGTGTATGTGTGTGCGCGTGCGTGTGTGTATGTATACGGCCAGACAGGAAAGACAGATGAAATGGAATGTATACATTCTATTTCTTTTATGTCATTTAACTGTCCGCTTGTACCTCCACGGATGTTATTGGGAGAAAGAGTTGGCAGTCAACAGCAAGCTGGGAATCCAAAAAATGGAAAAGCCCATCATCATCATCATCGTCATCAACATCATCATGTGCCCTGCCGCGTGACGTTGGCGATCATGGCCCTCCATCCAAATCTGTCCCTTGTCTCCGCAAGCACATCTTCCACCCTCTCTGTCTTTATCCAGTATTTTCTCCCTTGGTCTACCCGGTGCTCTTTTTCCCTCCATCTTTTCTGTTGTGACCAGGTGCTCTAATTTCTCTTGCCTCATAAAATGTCCTAAAAATGTTGTTTGTCTTTACCGAATCTTTTTCATTCATGTTCTTTTTGTGTCTGCCTCCTTCAATACTGTCTCGTTTGTTTTCTTTGCTGTCCATGGAACTCTAAAAATTCTTCTTAGAAACCACATCTCGACTGCCTCAGTCTTGTTCTGGCTTTGCTTGTTGACTGTCCACGCCTCACAACCGTATAACATTATCGGTTTTTTATAACATTCAAGAACTCTCTTCCTTATGTTGATTGATAGGCATCTGTTGGTCAGAATGCTTTTCATCTTATTGAATGCTGTTTTGGCTTGGCCGATTCTGCTGGCTATTTCTGACGTGCATCTGCCGTCTGATGAAATGATCGTTCCCAGATATTTAAACTTATCAACCTGTCTCAAGGTTGTGCCGTTTGCTGTTATTTTGCATGAGGGGATTTCATGTTTTTTTACTGATTACCATGACTTCAGTCTTCTTGCTATTCAGCTCCAACCCTTTATTTTTGCTTTCTATTTCTGTTATATTCACAAGGTTTTGTAAGTCCCTTTCATTTTCTGCAATTAGCACGGCGTCATCTGGGTAACGAATGGGAGTCCTAAAATGCAAAAAGCCCACGTGATGTAAAACGTATCTTTCATGCCATCGATCCAAGTCTTTCTTAACCCTTTGACTCCCGCAACCTGTGCACCAGCATCATGCATTGTCAACCATACTGGCAAAACAAAAAACTGAACCCTTTGACTCCCTTACACTATCCACCAGCTTCCTGCAGGAAGCTGGTGGATAGGGTGAGGGAATCAAGGGTAATTTTTTGCAGTTGGTGGATAAGGTGTGGAGTCAAAGTAGCTGAGACAAGTGACTGCACACACACATACACACGCCCGCGCGCGCGCGCACGCACACACACACACACACACACACACACACACACACACACGCACACACACACACACACACACACACACACACACACACACAGGGAGAGGGAAGGAGGGGTGGCTAACATTACTCAGTAAGACACTGTTCCACCCAGTAAAGACCACGCCTAGGTGCAGAATACGTGTTCTAGAAGCATTCTATATCTGAATCAAAGTGACTGCCAGCGTTCAAGCAAACAGGCACCAGAATAACACAACAATAGATTCAAATCACTTGTCCAGTATTATGAAAAAAGACAGGCGCAAACTTTGGACCAACTGGGTTTTGTCAACCGTATTCAAAAGACAACAAAGAAAAATGCGCATAGCAGGGGGGAAAAAAAGGTAGACAACTTCCATAACGTGGCATTGAGCTAAGTGTTGTGCAGTTCGTCCTTGTTTTGTTTTGTATACACTTAACAGAGGCCAGTTGGCCGGAAAATTGCACCTGTCTTATCTTGTTATATCAAATACGCGTTCTCATTGTATTGTTTGTGTTTTTTTCTGGGTCCTATTAGCATTCTAATTGTTAAAATTATTTCAGTTTTACATCGTTCTCGCGAACACAGTGGTGCTGGCCCCGAGAAAAGTTGAGGTCTCTGCCACCTCACTCCCCTACGACCCCAGTGTTATGGCACTATCTAGGTAGTACTTCAGGACCTGGCCAGCTCGTGGGTTCATGTGCGGCTCAAGGCTTGTGCCGTGATCATTCTGGATCTTCTCCATCACATGGCACCTGTGACGTTAGTGCATATGGAATTCATTCCAAGCGCGGATAGTCACCTTGAGAAATTGAAACTGAAATTGAAAAGTTATTATGAGAACACAATGGAAAATAAAAGACAGTATGACGGGGACTTAAAAGGTAGAGTATTGCAGGTAATGGTTTGCTGCAGTAGAGAAGGCTTGTTAAAGGGACTGCCAGATTGAACGTCATGTGTCTCTTAGACCAAAAATATGAAAGCATGCTCTGTATTTAGTCAACTAAATGAAACGAAACAGGAGCAAATATTCGGCGTTGTGTTGTGTTGTGTTGTGTTGTGTGTGTTGTGTCGTGTCGTGTCGTGTCGTGTCGTGTCGTGTCGTGTCGTGTCGTGTCGTGTCGTGTCGTGTCGTGTTGTGTTGTGTTGGTTTGTGTGTGTGTTGTAGTGTGTGTGTGCGTGTTGTGAGTGAGTGTAGTGTGAGTGTGGTGTGGTGTGTGATGTGTGTGTGAGTGAGTGGTAGTGGAGTGGAGTGTAGTGTAGTTTAGTGTAGTGTAGGTAGAGTATAGTAGTGCAATGCAGTGGAGTGCAGTGGAGTGCAGTGGAGAGCAGTGGAGTGGAGTGCACTGCACTGTCACAGCGGAGATTTTTTTTCTTTTTATTGTCTTCCCTGCCTAGGAAGAATGTGTCGCTCCCATCATTTTGCCCATTTGTTTTTACAACAGAGAACAAACAAACAGACTGGCAAACTTCCGGATCAATTTGCGATGACATATTTGAGCAAGATCCGTCAGCTATAATTGGTGGTAAAACTAGCGTGTAAACACCTAAAGAGAAAAAAATCCTTGCATACGAATGTTTAATTTGGATAAAAACAGACACACGCGCGTAAACACCTAAAAAGAATAACTTCCATGCGGATGAGTATTGTTATTTTTGGATAAAAACACGCACAACGCGCGTAAACACCTACACAGAAAAACTTCCTTACATACGAGTATTGAATTTGGATACAAACACGCACGTGCGCGCGCGTGAGCGAAGGATTATGATTTGTGATATGACTCATCTTCTCGTCTGAGACAGGGAACATAGACTTACACAAATTGGTACTAGACGACTTTTTAGATTATTTCAAACTAATACGAAATGGTACTAGACGACTTTTTAGATTATTTCAAACTAACACAAAATGGTACTAGACGACTTTTTTTTTTAGATGATTTCAAAATAACACGAAATGGTACTAGACGATTTTTTTAAATTATTTCAAACAAACACAAAATGGTACTAGACGACTTTTTTTAGATTATGTCAAACTACACAAAATGGTACTAGACGACTTTTTAAAAGATTATTTCAAACTGACACAAAATGGTACTCAGATTTTTTTTTTTTTTTTTTCAAGATATTTCAAATAACACAAAATGGCTAACACGATTTTTTTCAGATTATTTCAAACAACACAAATGGTACTAGACGACTTTTTAGATTATTAAAACTAACACAAAATGGCATAGACGACTTTTTTAAGATTATTTCAAACTACACAAAATGGTAGTAGACTGACATTTTTTTTGTAATTATTTGAAACTAACAACAATGATACTAGACGACTTTTTTTAATTATTTCAAACTAACACAAAATGGTACTACCTTTTGATATTTAACTATTTTTTTCGATTATTTTAAACTAACACAAAATGGTACTAGAACATTTTTTTTACAGATTATTTCAAATTAACACAAAATGGGTACAGACAATTTTTTTTAAGTATTATTTCAAACTAACACAAAGTGGATACACAGACTTTTTTTAGATTATTTCAAACTAACACAAAATGGTACTAGACGTCTTTTTAGATTATTTCAAAGTAACACAAAATGATAGCTACGACATTTATTTTTAGATTATTTCAAACTAACACAAAATGGTAATAGAGACTTTTTTTTAATTATTTGAAACTTACACAAAATGATACAAGACAATTTTTTAAAGAATATTTCAAACTAACACAAAATGGCACTAGAGACTTTTTTTTTTGATTATTTCAAACTAACACAAAAGTGTACTAGACGACTTTTTAGATTATTTTCAAACTAACACAAAATAGTACTAGACGACTTTTTTTCAATATTATTTCAAATTAACACAAAATGATAAGACCCTAATTTTTTTTAGATTATTTCAAACTAACACAAAATGTACTAGAGACTTTTTAGATTATTTCAAACTAAACAAAATGTACTAGACGACTTTTTTTTAATTATTTCAAATTAACACAAAATGATAGCGCACTTTTATAATTTTTTAGATTATTTCAAACTAACACAAAATGGTAATAGACGACTTTTTTTTTTATTTCAAACTTACACAAAATGGTACAAGACAACTTTTTAAAGATTATTTCAAACTAACACAAAATGGCACTAGACTTTTTTTTTTTTTATTTCAAACTAACACAAAATGGTACTAGACGACTTTTTAGATTATTTCAAACTAAAACAAAATAGTACTAGACGACTTTTTTTTCAATATTATTTCA
>JAPXFY010000012.1:30216783-30264283 GCA_030674185.1 Monoplex corrugatus
CGCACGCACGCACGCACGCACGCACACACACACACACACACCACACACCACACGCACACGCACACGCACACGCACACGGCTATAAATGGGGAGAAAGAATAAAAGCAATGGAAAATTATAGAGAGCATATTATATACAATTATATATTACAATGTGATTCCCCTCGAGTGGAGACAGGCTGCAGAGGGGATTGAGTGAGGTCAGGATTTTATGCAGAGGAGAAAAGATGAGTTTTGAGAGCGGACTTGAAGGAGATAAAAGTAGGTTGCTGACGGACTGAGAGAGGAAGTTTGTTCCAGGAAAGTGGACCAGAAACAGAGACGGCTCGTGGACCATAGGTATTGAGCTTAGTGCGTGGAAAGCGAAAAGTCAGAGGATCGGAGGTAGAGCGGAGGGTACGTGAGGGAACATAGATCTCAAGTAGGCTTGACAGGTAATCGGGGGCTGCGTTATTGAGGCTTTTGTAGCACATGGTGTCTAGTTTGTACTGTATGCGCTTTGATACAGGGAGCCAGTGAAGTTGTGCCAGGAGAGGAGATATGTGGTCAGCTTTTTTCTTTTTTAGTACAAGGCGTGCAGCATTGTTTTGAATGCGCTGCAGGATGTGAATGGTGGAGGCAGGAAGATCAGACAGGAGTGAATTGCAATAGTCAATGCGAGACATTATGAAGAAGAGAGAGAGAGACAGACAGACAGACAGACAGACAGACAGACAGAAGAGAGAGAGAGAGAGAGAAAAACAAACTCAAGCACTAATATTTACATATACGACATACATGAGAGCGAGAGAGAGAGAGAACAAATTCAAGCACTAATATTTACATATACGACATACATGAGAGACAGACAGACAGACAAGAAGGACAGAGAGAGAGGAGAGAGAGAGAGAGAGAGAGAGAGAGAGAGAACAAACCCAAGCACTAATATTTACATATACGACATATATGAGAGAGAGAGAGAAACCCAAGCACGAATATTTACATATACGACATACATGAGAGAGACAGAATGAGAGACAGAGACAGGCAGACAGAGAAAACAAACCCAAGCACTAATATTTACATATATTACATACATGAAATAGTGAGAGAGAGAGAGAGAGGACGCAAACCCAAGCATTAATATTTACATATACGACATATATGAGACAGAGACAGAGAACAAACCCAAGCACTAATATTTACATATACGACATGCATGAGAGAGAGACAGAGAGAGGGACAGAGACAGAAACAGAGACAGAGAACAAACCCAACACTAATATGCAGGACGTTCATTACTGAGTGAAAATTCTCTCTCTCTCTCTCTCTCTCTCTCTCTCTCTCTCTCTCTCCTCTCCTCCCCCCCCCCCTCTCTCTCTTACACACACACACACACGCACGCCCACACACGCACACGCACACGCACACAATACATATCTTTATGTGTATCTGCGCTTCTGTACACACCTTATACACACAACCTGCGCATATTTCCAAATGCGTGTGTCTTCGTACGTGTATTTTTTGTGTGTAGCTCTCTCTCTCTCACCTCTCTCTCTCTCTCTCTCTCTCTCTCTCTCTCTCCTCTCTCTCTCTCTCTCTCTCGCTCGCTCGCTCGCTCGCACGCTGTAGGTACTTGTTTGATATTTCACCGGTTAAGCGAAAAGGGCCTGTCTTTTCATCTACCTACTACCTACCGGTAACCTTTTCACGTTCTCGCAAACCTACCACTCGCTTTACACAACAGTTCTTTCGCTCCATTGATATAGTCTGTCGGTCTTGTAATAGAACCTCAGTGTTAAGCTATGTAGCACTAAGCACTAGTAACAGCTTAGATCTACATGATGACAGCATTCGGTTTGTCTGGTAGGCAGTTCGGGGGTTAGGGCTCGTTCAAGAGAATTTCGAGATCACACTCGGACAATTCCATACGTGCTCCACCCAAATCCACAAGCAAAACACTATGCACTGGCACAGCCTTGAAAGGGGAGGTGGAGAACAGGTGTATGCTGACACAATGACAATGTCTCCCTCTGGGGATGCCGGGGGCTCTTTCAGCATGAATAGTATCCCCACCTTATGGAAATTCTGTGCTAGAAATTTCCTCTATTCTGTCACTCACTCTCCTTGTTTCTGCCTTGTTCCTTTGCTTTCTATCAGTTCTTCCTATCATTTTCTGCCTTGTTGGTCCATTCACATGTATGTGTTCGATAAAGTCTTACGCACTGTCTCTTAGTACTGAGAATTGGGTACATGTATTAAGTGCACTTTGGGCTCTAAGGAAATGAGATCTGTGGATGAAATTTTAGGTACTTTGGGCCCCTTTTTATGTATGTTTCAGTGTCCTTAGTTATATTAATCAAAGGACATAACTCTTGAGAATTATCTCCCATGTAGTACTTCTCAAATCTTACACAGTTTGCGCTACCCATTCAGCTAGCATAGAAGCAGATACAAAGTACTAAAACAGTAAGCTCAGAACACTCCTTAGTTATGTTTAAATTTATATTCAAGTTGGGTTTTTTAAAATCCCCTGTGCGATAAATTGGACGGAGTGGTCAATGCTAGGTGCATCTCCTTATATTATGTGCGTGAATGCGTTGAGATCTGTGCTTAATTTTCTTTTCTCCCCCCTCCCCCCCCCCCCCTGTGGAAGTATGGTGTATGTTTTGAAACGGTTATACATAGCCCTGATATGGCTCTACGCAGTCGGCTGGGCTTTAAACAACAATAACTATAAGTATAACCACCACAATAACTGAAGCATTCAGATGGACTGCAAACAGGCCAGTTTTTAATGTTGCGACGGTTGGGACAGAATTTGAGATATCAGATCTGAGTCCACGGGTCTATCAAAAGAATCACTGAACAGAAAAAACAAAACAAAAAAATACAAAAACAAAAAACAAAAAAAACAAAACCGGAGTGGAGTTGGGGGAGACTTGGGTAGTTAAGCGGTAGTAGTTTAGACATGGTAGTGGTAATGATGGTACCAGTACAGTGGTGGTAGTAGATGTAAGAGCGATTTTTTCCGGGTATTAGTATGCTGTAGTTATGATGGTCAACGTGATTCTCTTTTTGCATTATTTGATATCATGGTGACTCTACAAATACACATTATTTTTGTTAATATGACGATGGTGTAGATTATCATTAGAACTAGGTCTATTACTTCTGCTTATTATTATTATCATTATTATTATCAGCAGCAGCAGCAGCATTGATGATGACTATAATTATTGTTGTTGTTGTTTTCACTGATTACCATTGTAATTTCATTACTTTGTAGTGTGAGACTACATTTCATAAACTACCGTATTTGTCATGACAAACCGACGTAACAGACTTTATCAGTGTTTCAAAAAATGTATATATATTCGACAAGCAATTTAATAATGGATAATTATTTGTATTGGAAAAACACTTTTTACAATCCTTATTTGAACAAAGTTAAAGGTAATCATAGTCACTGTTCACGGGATAACCTTATAGTATGGGTACTTACCTACAGAAACCACGACTTAAATCTACATAAAGACAGTGTACGGTTTACGAACTAGAGTATACTACTCTGCAGGCCTAGTATAGACCTACGCCAAGTCCACCCACACCAAGTCACGTGACGTGTGATCAGCAGACGACAGACAGGAACGCCACACGGTCGATTTTTGCCAGTCACACAGCAAGCGCCCTCCACAGACAACAGACAAGCTGCCAGTGGTGACAACCACCAACGCGCTTTGACGTCCGCTTATGTTCCAGTTCAACACGTTTGAGCAGGTCTGCTTGGTTTGGGGAGCACCGACTGCGATGACTTTTTATCTTCAACACTGGTGAGTTGTTCCGAGCAGACGAGAATCTGTCAGCCATTTTTTTTTCAGCCTTTTCGTTAAGATGGATCCGCCCACACTTGACTGCAACTGGCGATAAATAACATGGATGCACATGACCCTGAAAGTAACTGGTGAGTGAGACGAGAACACCAGAAACCTTTGTGTGACCTATATTTGTCAAATTCCGTTTCGACTTGATCCGCGCTGCAAAGAACTGAGCGTGAGTTGTAAAGCAGTCGACGCGTTTTACAGAAACTAGCACATTTAACCGACGATTTTGCGTTGAAATTCAGGCACAAAACAGACGTGTGTAGGCTTTGGAACATGTTTAGTTTGCGAATGAGGACTTTTTCGAACTGAAGAATGCGTGTTGTTCTGTTTCCGTCCAAAAGTTTAGATCAGCCGTTCTAGATGTGCTGCCTGTAACGGGAATTCCCCTGTCGTGTGTTAGGCTTAGTTCGTACTTGCAGTCACTGGTGGTTACATGACGCAATCGTCGTGGGTGAAGGCGCTGTTTTGCTCCCTCACAAAAAAAGGTCTTTTTAGGTTGTTCGATGTCGGCGCTGTTTTGTTCTGTCACAACAAAACATCGATCTTTTCTTCCACGATTTTCCTTTCTAAAGTTCATCTCATTTTTCATTTCTGTCCCCAACTGGTTTAATTTAATTGTCAGGTGTGTGTGTGTGTGTGTGTGTGTGTGTGTGCTGACAAATCATGCCTGGAAATGAAGCCAACACTGTAAACTCAGTTCTTCATTACACATTTATATAGTAAGTAATCAGTATCTATTTTTCATTTGTGGGATGCTGTCGGAAGCGTTCATTCGAATATGAGTTGACTTTTAGTTTTGCATGTGTTGTATGCCTTCAATTGCACTTTGCAGTGAAGATCATTGGGATTTTAAGTTTTGTTGTTGTTTGTTTTTGTTTTGGGTTTGTTTTTGTTTGTTTTTTTGTTTGTTTTTTAACTTGTTTTTATTTATTTTCACATATATAACTCTTACAAACATCTTGAAATGTACGCAATGCATAATCAACAGATCTAACAAAATGTAGAAAGAACAAGCATTCATTGCAATATATACATACATATATTATATATATATATATATATATATATATATATATATCCGGACACATACACATACATTTATGCATATATATGTATACAGACATACATACACACACATATACACACATCTACATATACATTTATATATATATATATATATATATATATATATATATATATATATATATATATATACAGGGGGGTGCAAAAGTAGGTATACAGTAAGTATTATGATGCTTAATTCCGCTCTCGATTAGAGGAGTGTGTGAATACCGACGACAAGCAGTTTGAGTATCTGAGGGATTAAGGCTGTGCTTGTTATTACATGTATATGCAATATTCATATTCGTTTGTATAATAAATGCAATGACTATTGTACGTGTTTTCTTTTTTCATAATTATATTCCTACTTTTGCACTCCCCTGTATACACACACACACACACACACACACACACACACACACACACACATACACACACACACACACACACACACACACATATATATATATATATATATACACACATATATATATATATAACATATATATATATATATATACATGTATGTATACATACACATACATACACACACACATACATATATATATACACATACATCTACATACACATATGCATACACATATACACACACATGTGAAAATCATAACACGAAATGGTCTGTCTGCATGCCCGTCACACACTGTTACCTATCTCTTTAGTGTGTGTGTGAACAAACAGTGTCAACAAATGTTCCTATGTTGATCATGTATAGAATCTGCGTATGTGCGTATGTGTGTGTGTGTGTGTATGTGTGTGTGCGTGCGTGCGTGCGTGTGTGTGTGTGCGTGCGTGTGTGTGTGTCAGTTTCAGCGCTTAGATTTGATTTTATCAAGATTTTGCGCTATATAAATATTGTAATTATTATTATTATTATAGAATCTTACAGGGGTTTTATCTGTCGTGTGAAAGGTTTTTTTTTTTTTTTGTCTCCTTGTCTTTGTTTGTTCCTACCTTTGCAAGGAAAATAACCCTTATTTCCTCTCTTAGGGCTATGGCAGTCTATTTATATTTGTCTTACCATCCGTCAGATTTTAGGTAAACCGTCCTTTTAATTATTTAATAGTCATGAATACATAAGTTTGAACAGGCCTTATGCAGTTTTGGAGTCAGCATGACCAAAATATGAAATCTTATTAATAATTAAGTCTGTTTTCAAACGTATTGATGTATAACTTAGTAGAAATTCAACACTTTTAGAAGCTTGTGCACAGCTCACTATTAATTCTTGGTAAATGAATCCACACTGATATCTGTCAAAACATCACTGAAGAAAATATAGTGTACGAAAAACTGTGGGGTTTTGTTGTTGTTGTTGTTGTTGTTGTCAGCTGAACGGTTATTCTTACTTTGGGTTCTTTTAAAAGTTTAGTCCCAGCCCGTAGCATGAAGACTGGTCACTGCTCATCTTAGTGTGTCTATCATTCTGATGATGGGAGTTTAGTGTTCCACGTGCCCTAACCGGTGCACCCCCATTTCAAAACCGTGCCAGGACATATCGATTTTGCTGGCAGATTTGGGTAGAGCGCATATTGAATTGTCTCCGTGGGATTAATCTCTCTTAAACAAACTTCAAAGTCAAAGTCTAAATTTTCTGTTTGGCTGAGATTTTTTTTTCTATTTGTATCCAACACTTGGACAATTTTTCAGTACCGTGGATTTACAGGTTTGGTGCTACGTCAAGGAGATCGCCGAAGAAGAAAAAATAACCAGACAGAAATTTATAAGCAAACATCTCTTCAATTTTTAAAGATCCTATTAGTTTCAGATGCCACCTGACACGAACGAATATGGTCTATGCCTCTGAATGCGATATTGATGGAATATTGTTCTAATATTGTTCTAATATTCTGATGTAGTTCTTAAATTCTTTTTCCACAGAGTGTCACAGCGCTATTCAGATGTTTTCAAATGACACGAAATGAAGGCTTGATAACTGCAAGTGCATAGTCTGTTTTTAAGATCACTGTGGACTGGTCCCTGATATTAGTGATAATATTCAAGAGCTGTGTTAGCGACGATTTTTGTCTGCAGTTTTATTTTTTATTCTCTTTTCTTTTTACATTCGTTCTTTTCAAAAATATGTAAATGCCAACGCTTTGCCATAAATTAAAATGCTAGTATTATTAATTATCATGCTGATGTATTTTAGTGGCTGTGCCATTTTGATTTGTAAATGCCACACTTTGCTTTTTTTCTGTGCCATTTTAATTTATCTGCCACCATGAAAAACAAGTGCGGAAGAGATGAGGCTGAACATACTTTTATTCATTCGTCATAAGAAGAGAGATTGTGTTGCTATTAGTATTGTTTCCATTTATCATAAAAAGAGAGATTCCGAGTAATATTTCTTGACCATTATGTACTTTTAATTCTCTTATTAAGTACGGCAGATTGATTCAAAGTAAAACTTAATTTCGTTTCTCTCTTTTATATTTTATATTTACATTTAACTGTTAGTATCACTACGGCTTTCCTGTCGTTTCGTTTTCCTGTTCAGCTTGAGGTAGTGAGTAGTTATATACGAAGGAAGGACTGTCGACTGACTTGTTTTGAGCCAGCTGAAAACATTTATATGCTGGTTGTGTAAAATACTGCTCTCAGCCGTCAAGGATCTGCATATATGTATTTTGTATGCACTTTTCATTGCTCTGTGAAGTATTCGCACCTTACAGACCGCTGCCGTTAAACACGTTGCTGTCTGTTGTGATTACTCAGTGCCTACGTGTATGTCTGTGTGTATGGTGGACGTGTGTGAAGTCACATTCACTGTCGACACTGCCTGCATACGGGTACAGTCGTACTCAACTTTGAGTGGGAGCATGATTGTGAGTTTGATAGAACAAGGTTCTTAAAGAGAGAGCTAGAGAGAGAGAGGCTTGGGGTTAGGTTATCTCAGCTTTATTTCCCTTCCTTAGGCTGCGGACAGGTCTTTGCATTTATTCTTTTTTTAAAGTGGGGTTCATAATATTATGAGCTCTTATGAATACACAAGAAGGCTTCTGATTAAATTAACCTAATGTGAATTGGAAGCGTGGCTGAACACAAAATGCAAAGAGATAGAAGACCGACACAAAATGGATCCTCAGGGTATGTACAGACGAATTGAAGAAATTGTCCACAGGAAAAATACATGCACGTCAACTGGTTGCTTAAAATCGAAAGATGGCACGCTTATCATGGAAAAAGACAAAATACTGGACAGATAGGGAGAGTACATTAAAGACCTTTTTGAGGATGACAGAAACGAAGAACACATTATAAAAAAGAACTTTGAAGGACCACCCATAATGAAAGATGAAGTTAGAGCAGACCTGAAAAAGATGAAACCAGGAAAAACCCCAGGACCAGACAACATTACTACAGAGATGATTGAAGCCCTGGAGGAATTTGGCATAGTAAAAATAACAGTCCTCCTAAATGAAATTTATGACACTGGAAAAATCCCCAAAGATATGTCAAAATAAATTTTCATTGCACTTTCAAAGAAGACAGGGGCTATAGAATGCGAACTCCATCTCACAGTCAGTTTGATGAGTCATGTAACAAAAATCCTGTTAAGAATAATCATGATGAGGACAAGGAATAGAATCAAAAGAGAAATAGCAGAAGAACAGTGTGGATTTGTGGAAGGGAAAGGAACTATTAATGCCATATACATCCTAAGAACTATCATAGAGGTCAATTGAGATGAATAAGGATTTATATTTATACTTTGTTGACTGTACCAAGGCTTTCGATCGGGTACGACATGAAGAATTGATCAACCAACTGGAGAGACTCAATGTTGATGGAAAAAATCTACGAATAATCAGGAATATGTACTGGGAACAAACAGCTGCAATGAGAATAGAAAACAATATAAGCTCTTTCCAAAACTTCAAAAGAGGAGTCAGACAGGGTTGTGTTTTGTCACCAGATCTGTTTTCACTATACAGCGAAAACATCATGAGAAACCTAGAAGAAGACCCTGGATTAAAGGTTGGAGGGAAAATGATAAACAACAGTCGGTACGCAGATGACACCGTGCTAATTGCAGAAAATGAAAGGGATCTACAAAACCTTGTGAATATATTAGAAATAGAAAGCAAAGGTAAAGGGTTGGAACTAAACAGCAGGAAGACTGAAGTCATGGTGATCAGTAAAAAACATGAAATCCCCCTCATGCAAAATAGCAGCAAATGGCACAACCTTGACACAGGTTAATAAGTTCAAATCATTTCATCAGACGGCAGATGCACATCGGAAATAGCTGGCAGAATCGGCCAAGCCAAAACATCATTCAAGAAGATGACAAGCATTCTTATCAACAAATGCCTGTCAATTAACATGAGAAAGAGAGTCCTCGGATGTTATATAGAACCAATACTGTTGTGCGGATGCGAGGCGTGGACAGTCAGCAAGCAAAGCCAGAGCAAGATTGAGGCAGCCGAGATGTGGTTTCTCAGAAGAATGTTGAGAGTTCCATGGACAGCAAAGAAAACAAACGAGACAGTCTTGATGGAGGCAGACACAAGTAGATCACTCATAAGGAAGATTAGGAAAAGACAGGCAACATTTATAGGCCATTTTATGAGGAAGGGGGATTTGGAGCACCTGGTCACAACGGGAAAGCTGGAGAGAAAGAGAGCACCAGGTAGACCCAAGGAGAGAATGCTAGACGGACTTGCAGAGTGGCTGGGGATGAGGAGGGTGGGGGAGATGCTAGGGGCAACGAGAGATAGAGATGGTTGGAAGTCCATGGTTCGCCAATGCCATATGGCAGGGCACCTGATGATGATGATGATAATGAATGTGAATTGACCGCATTTAAGACCTAATCTGTAGAAGCTACCTTTGATATGTAATCGCTATTATCCTCAATGAATACTGCTTAATAAAAGTGAAGGTTGCTGGTACTACGGAAACAGCACAGGGTTATACGGTCAGTAGGGATAAATGTTGTCCCGTAAACTGTTTAACCCTTTGACTCTCACATCATGTCCACCAGCATCCTGCATAGTCAACCTTGCTAGCAAAGCAAAAACTGAACCCTTTGACTCCCTCACCCTATCCACCAGCTTCTGAAGGAAGCTGGTTGATAGGGTGAGGGAGTCAAAGAGTTAAGTTTTTGCAGTTGGTGGATAGGGTGCGGGAGTCAAATGGTTAAGTTCGAAGGAGAGAAAGGTAGGAGAGCCTTTTCCCTGGGCAATATTATTAGGACAATATTCATCTCCTTTCCTCATTGCTTTACCTTTCGTAACCCAGAAGAGAGTTAGGTATCTATTGACAGTTTTGTGGACTGGGACCCCAACACAAACTTATCCGCCCCCCCCCCCCCCACCCCCTAACCAAAGTTAGAGTCGAACGTCTGCTCGTCAGTCAAGGTGAACGGCAGGAGCTCAACATCAAGGTCATACAGACTTCACAAGATATTATGAATATAGCACAAAGGTTGTTGGTTGATGAATAAAGTAGAGATAACCTAACCCAACCAGAGCATATATTAAATCTCTTCGCTGCGTAAGGACGAATTGGGGACATTTAGATACGACTCTGTGTATTATACGAATAAATATTTACACTCAGCAGGATCACGCGGCACTCGAAGCGAGCAGTAAGTAGCCTACTTTGTAGTATGTAACGTCTATACTGAGCATGTAAGCGCACGCGCGCGCGCGCTCGCTGCACACACACACACACACACACACACACACACACACACACCACACACACACAAAACAACACACACACACACACACACACACACACACACACACACACACATACACAACACACACACACACACACTCACACACATTCGTCTAAAAGCACATAATATGTGAATAGACGTTAAAAGAAATAACGAACACACACACACACACACTACACACACGCGCGCGCGCGCACCACACACCATCATGACGCAAAAGACGTAATGGCAGTGTAAGGTAAGACGTGTAAGACAAAGACTGACGAACACGCAACTACAGCAAAAGGCTTTCTCAGGCCATGCCTTAGATGTGCTATGCTATGGTATGCTATGCTGTGATACGATAGAATATATGTTGTAGATAGATAGACAGACAGACAGACAGATAGATAGATAGAGACAGGCACACAAGTAGGCAGATAGATGATATATGATAGACAGACAGACAGATAAATATAGATATATAATGTACGTTTGTATTAAGCGTCCCCATTTTTCTTTTATGCGTATAATTATGCTCATCGTTTTTACCTACACAGTGTAGGGGATGTATTGCTTCAGTCTGCTCCGTCTTCTGTGGACGTGCAAACTGGATGTTTTCATGTTTCCATATGCCACTGGATACTGATACGGCTTGCGAAACTTTAACGTGCATATTTGATGCTCAGCGTGCGTATAACACGACGGAGGTTAATGACAATAATGGTGATAATGATAATAACAACAAGAACAATAACATTAATAATGATAATAATATTGATAATGATACTACTACTGCTACTATGATGATGATGATGATGATGATGATGATGTATGATAATGCTAACAGTATTTATACGGCACCAAATCTTGACAGTTCAAACCAAAGCGCACTCTCGCACCAGACATACGCATGCAATCAACAAAGACTACCTTACAATAAAAAACAATTTTTTAACTGCACAAACTGAGGGAAAGAAGTAGTTTTAGAATTCATTGTTGAGAAAAGAGGTGGGTTTTTAAATTGGATTTAAAAGCAGAAAGGGTAGGTGTAAAGTGAAGGGAGAGGGAATGTCTATTAGGCCACATGATAGGTGAGCACCTTACACAAACACGGATAGGGGGTTCGGGCGCAAACAGGTGTGTACACATGTTGACCTGGGAGGGGGGGGGGGTTCAAAAAACTCTTGTACTCTTTATCCACCAGGCGGGATTTATCCTGCAGGACTGAACCCAGGACCTGATTTGAAGTCAGATGTTTACCCACCTGACCGATATATATGATTTGATGTGATTGGGTACATGTATTAAGTGCATTTTTTGGCTCTGGGGAGGTGAGATATGCGGAAGTAATTTTAGGTAATTTATGCCCGCTTTGATATACGTTTTGGTGTCCTTAAGTATGCTTAAATTTGTATTCAGACGTGTAACCCTATGCAATAAATTGGACAAAGTGGTCAACGCCGGGGGCATGTCCTTAGATTATGTGTGCGAATGCATTGATATGTGTATTTTCTTTTCTTTTCTTTTCTTTTTTTTTTTCCCCCTGTCGAAGTATTGTGTATGTTTTAAAGCAGTTATAGCCCTGATATGACTCTACGCAATCGGCTGGGCTTTAAACAACAGTATCAGTAACAGTAACGCCTCCTATTTCCTTCCAGATCATTCATCTATTCATCTGTATTTCTTCCAAATTCTCCCCTTGGCTCCCCAAAGACGGAATGTGACTGACCGCGGGTATAAAGAACGGCCTTACATACAAACCTCCTTCCCTCTGCTAGGTACGTAAATTTGGATGAATTTATATACTTAGGTAGGGAGTGCTTGCAGGAGCTGTAGCCTACGTGGAAGAAGGAGACGAAGAAGAACACGAGCATAGTTCTAAATCCAAAAGAAGTGTGACTGCCCGCGTTCAAGCAAACAGGTACAAAAAAAAACAACAAAAAAAAAAAAAAAAAAAAAAACAACGAAAAAAGAATCAGAACGCGTATTTAGTACAACCAGACAAGACAGGCGAAAATTTCGTCTTTGTCAAGCGTAAGATCACAAACAAACAAACACCAAATACAAAAATTAGGAGAAAAAGACTGAAACTTCTCTGCTGCTTCGTCAAACACAGGACAGGGGTTCAGGCACTAACATATATCAATCATATCATATCATATATCATATTATATCATATCATATCATATCATATCATATCATATATATAGCAGGGAAATTTCAGTCCCCCCCCCCCCCCCCCCCCACCCCCCTTATTTTTGTGTTTGGTGTTTGTTTGTGATCTTACGCTTGACAGTTGGCCGAAAATGTGCGCCTTGTCTGGTTGTATTAAATACGCGTTCTGATTTTTTTCTTTCCGTGTTTTTTCTGGTTCCTATGAACATAGTTCGTTGTCGCTTTGGCGCTGTTAGCGATAACGATGACACTTCTTTCTGTTGTCCCCAATGTCTTTGGTTGTCCCACAGCGACATAGAACATGAACGTGCTTAGGCTATTCGTCTGTATAATCATATTGTAAACACTGTCTTTTTATAAATCTACTGTAAACATTGTCCCTTCAGCTTTTATTTGTTCTGAAAAGCGACTGGATTAAATTGGGTTAATCGTGACTAGGGCCATGTGTGTGTGTGTGTGTGTGTGTGTTGTGTGTGTTGTGTTACGCGTGAAGCATGGTGTGTGTGTGTGTGTGTGTGTGTTGGTAGATGCGGGTGTGTGTGTGTGTGTGTGTGTTGCATTAAACGTGACTAAAGCGACACGGTGTGTGTGTGTGTGTGTGTGTGTGTTGCATTAAAACGATGCGTAGAGTATGTGTGTGTGTTTGTGTGTGTGTGTGTGTTGGTTGGTTGTGGTTGGTTTTGAAGTGACGAGAGCCGCACGTTCTGTGTGTGTGTGTGTCTGTCTGTGCGTCCGCAAATGTGTGTAATATGTGTGGTGAGTGTGTGTGTGTGTGTGTGTGTGTTGTCTGTCTGTCTGTCTGTCTGTCTATGTTTCCAAAAACGGTACGAAATGTAGCGCTGTTTGTGGTGTCACTGTTGTCACTGCAGTAAGTAGACCAACCTACCTTTTGAACCAGTGGTAAGCGACAACAGGCTAGAGGTTTTATGTCTCGTTTGCATGACGTCAATGAAGTTATTGCAGAAATGGACAGTACGCAGTTTGCAACACGACGTTGATGCCGGCGCGATTGTGAAATCGGTATTTAAATTCTGAGCGGATGAATCTGCACTCAGCACATGGTGTAAAAATCCCACTGGAAAGGTAGGGAATATGCTGACACCTGTGTGTAGAGAGTTAGAGAGAACGATACAGCTAATTAATACTGAAGTTTCCGCAGACTGGTGTTTTCGATTTCTGTGATTATTCTGACGGTGAGTCAAAATAATGTTGTTTGCTACGATAGGTTTCTGGCATTATTTCTGCTTCTTTCCTTCCTTCTTTTTTTTTTTTTTTTTTTTTTTTTTCCTTGTTATTTCTGTTTCTGAATACACGTAAATATTTCATGTCAGCCTTGCGAGTTATTGATATTAGTTGCTGTTAAGGAGTAACAATTTTTCTGTTTCAAACTTTCTGTGTTTAGAAAAATTTGAACTGAACGCGTTTTCATAGATCTCATAGATTATGAACAGAAAAAGAATCTCTCTCTCTCTCTCTCTCTCTCTCTCTCTCCTCTCTTCTCTTCCCTTCTCTCTCTCTTCCTCTCTCTCTCTCTCTCTCTCTCTCCCCTCTCTCTCCTCTCTCTCTCTCTCTCCCTTCTTCTCTCTGCTCCTTCTCTCTCTCTCTGGCTCTCTCTCTCTTCTCTCTCTCTGTCCCTTCTCTCTCGCTCTCGCTCTCTCTCTCTCTCTCTCTCTCTTTTCTTTATGTACCTCTGTCTCTCTTCTCTTCTCTCTCTCTCTCTCTCTCTCTCTCTCTCTCTCTCTCTCTCTCTCTCTCTCTCTCTCTTTGTGCTATGTTGGACTCATAGTAGAAGATACAAGTGTGTTATTATGTGAAACAGTATCAGTGGTATCTATGGCTTATTTTTATTGTCGATTATGCAAATCAATTGTAAAACTATGTAAATGAATTTGACAAAATCTTGTGCTCCAATCCCCAGGTAGTCCCCATGTAGTCCCCATGTATATATTGTGCTCTAAGGTCGATATAGGCCTACGGTGAAGTTTCTGAGTTCTGAGTTTTGCTCTCTTCTCTGTCTGTCTGTCTGTCTCTCTCTCCTATCTCTCTCCCCGTCCCTCTCTCCCTCGGCCTCCCTCTCTCTTCTCTCTTCTCTCTCTCTCTGTCTCTGTCTGTCTGTCTGTCTCTCTCTCTCTCTCTCTCCTCGTCCCTCTCTCCCTCCCTCTCTCTCTCTCTCTCTCTCTCTCTCTGTCTCTCTCTCTCTATTCTGTTTGTCTGTCTGTCAGGCTGTCTCTCTCTCTCTCTCTCTGTATCTCTCTCTCTCTCTCTCTCTCGTTTAATATGCGTACCCTTTCACAAGGGTGAGTGGTTGGAGGCCGGGTAGACTGTAGCTTGTAAAATGATTGAATTACCTGTGGATAGATGTAGGGTTGACGGGTGCGCGCGGTAGTCAAGTGGATAAACGCCAAATTTCTACCATGAAGGTCCTTGGTTCGATCCGAATGGAAAACGCCTGGTGGATAAAGGGTTGAGATTTTTCCGATCTCTCAAGGTAACGAACGTGTGTAGACTTGCCAGTGCATAAACACCATTATATTTTGTGTGTATGCGCATGCAGATCAAGTTATCAACTATGCACGATGTAGATCCTGTAAGTCACGCCTGTGGCTGGCTTATGGAAATATGAAAATACCGAGAATATGCGTGCAAGGAAGACGGAGTATGCAGTCTGTGCAGGAACGTACCACCTGCGCAGTGTGGGCAAAAACAGCGTGCATACACGCATCCGGGAACATTAGGAACGTTAAAAAAAGTTTTTAAACGGAAATTGGATGAATTATTGCTGATAAAATGAATAAATCACAGTATCCTTAACCTATCTGCGCATAAACAAAAGTCTACCAAAAACGTTTATCGAGAAGAAAATTTATAAATCTTCATGGAATGTTGTTGCTGTCATTGTTAATTAAAAAATGTGATAGTTAAGCCGTATGTACACGTAAAAATATTCTCTCTTTTGTGTAAGTGACAACTGGTCTTTTGGGAGCGACCGAATGACTGGGGGCTTATCAGTGTAAGTTCAGTGAACAATCAAAGAATAATTTTGTCTTCTGGTGACTGTTTGCTTAACAGAGCGTTTCTAGGATGCGGACTTTGATGTTGTTGTTGTTGTTGTTGTTTTAATACTAAAAAACGAAATTGTCCAATTGTGGACATTTGTGCAGTGTGGACGACAAACAGAGAACGACCGAGGGATTTCAGTCGTTTATGGACAGTTACTTAACAGATTTGATAAAGAGTCCAGCGTAATGAGATCACTTTCTAACGTTGGTCAGAACGGGCATGGCGACATTTTGAGTTTGGGGGTCAAGAAATTAAAGAAATTAAAATGGTTAACTGGAATTATCATGGCTACCATCCTACGAATGTACATCAAATTAACAAATTTGTAAAATGTGCAATGGGCACAGAGCCCAAATGAGTATGGAAAATAGCTCTTTGTAGATAAACTCATTATTAGTGGTGTTGTGAACATAGATAAGGCCGCAAGAAGATCGAGACTCAGAGAGGCCTAAAACTATGTGTGGGTATGGACCAGTTTTGGGGTCAGAGTCAACAAAAGGGGAAAAAATGGTTCCATGCAGATAGTGGCAAAGCATCAGCGGGGTGGGGGGAGGACTTTCTTTAGAAATCATTTGTTGTTGTTGTTGTTTTTTACTTTATTCAGGCTGCAGAGCAAACTCTTCTTGTGGAGATGTAAAGCAAAATTCATATCAGCAAGTACAGTAACACTGAGAGTTGTTACAACACGCAGAGTAACGCATATTGGCCTTCGGGTTTTCTTCGGATGGAAAACAAATACCCTTACAAAATGTTTATTTACTGTGTTAAATGATGAATGGAAAGGGAAATGGCTCGAATTTCAAATAGAACTACTTCTCTCGTCGGAGTTATTCGAGGTTGAAACTGAAAGCATATGTGTTGGGTTTCATTTTGTGATTATTTCTGGGTCATTAGTGTTATGTTATTTTGACATGCCCTTTCAAACAGTTACCGAGGTGGCTTCGTTATGTTGGGCTTGCTGAGAAATGAAATTACATTTTTAAAGGTATAGTTAAAAGCCAGAGTTAGTTCAGTCTCTGTGTTTTGTGTACTGTATAACACAGTTCTCTCGCTTTCCAGCACACACACACACGCGCGCACGCACGCACGCACGCACGCAACGCACGCACGCACACCACACACACACACACACACACACACACACACACACTTGGCCATCTGACATGTCTGCCGTTGCTATATATGCATGTATGAGAACAATAGAAAATAGGGTACTGCGGGGGGAATAAAACGACAGAATTTAAACAAAATAGGCAAACAGCAAGTAAAGCAGATTGGTCATGAATACATGAAAATGTATACAAAAATTAGAATTTGTGTGTGTGCGCGCGCGCAAAACTTGAAAAACAAATACAAATCATTTAAAAATGGCATTAAATATTTAAATATTTAGTTGTCAGTTATATGTTTATTTCACTGATAAGATTTCGAATATTATTTAACATGCTGTGTGTGTGTGTGTGTTTGAGAGAGAGAGAAAGAGAGAGAGAGCACGTGTGTGTGCGTGTGTGTGCTTGATAGCGAGAGAACTTTGTTATACAGCACACAGAACACAGTGGCTGAACTAACCGTGGCTGTCTCTATTTATTGATAAAACATTATCCGAACTGGAAATGACGAAGCAAACACATGCAGGACCTGACTGAGTCGGCTTGGCCTCATGAAACACAAAGAGTGACATTGCCAAGTGTGTTTTCTAGGAGGGCATGCTAGTATGAAATGTAACGGAATCGCATATACAACACGAGTCAGTAGACACGCATAGTGGAGCAACTGAACAGTGTTTTGCTGTTCTTGTCAGGCAACATCCTCGCAATATGTCCGGATCATAAGTTATGCTACGCCTCTGTGTTGGATTTGGATTTTGTCAGCACTATGACTGTGGAACCTTGACAATTAATATCATATCATGATGATGGTTCTTGGTTTAGTATTTTTCTTCTGGCGTCGAATGTCGTTGTGTTTGAAGTCTAATTCTATCTCACAGTCACACACGCATTCTGTAACATCAAGTTAGCATAAGACATACTTTTTCGTGTGTTAAAGTATCAAAATCATTAGCTCTGACGTTACGAATATGAAATTATTCAGCCTGGTTTTTACATGATGCTCCATTATAATTAGGGAGAAGATTGGCAGAATGGTTCAGACGTTCGCCTGCCAATAACTAAACTTGAGATTCCAGGGTTCGCTCCCCGTAGGGGCCTCGACTTTTTTCCTCAGTTTGACTTGAAAATCGAACTGAACGTCTAGTTCTTTGGAAGGGGACGGAAAACGAGTCGGATCCGTGTGCCTTATGGCAGCGCATGCTTAAGATCCCACGGCAGTAGGAAATCGTGAAGAGCGGGGCATTGCCCGACTGCCTTGGTAAAAGACATTGAAGAGATAGATTGATTTTCCAGGCCCCACCCCTTGAAGACAACTAGCCTTCTTAACTTTCTGAAAACTTTTTAAAAAAAGTTAATATGAAAACAAATTTGAAGCGAGGAGATGGGATGGGCGCCGCCCTCGTGGTGCTGGCCCCGCGAAAAATTGAGATCTCTGTCACCTCACTCCCCTACGACCTCAGAGTTATGGAACTACCTAGGTAGGACTTCAGGACCTGGCCAGCTCGTGGGTTTATATGCAGGCTTAATTTAATTTATTTAATTAAATTAAGGCTTGTGCCGTGATCATTCTGGATCTTCTCCATCACATGGCACCTGTGACGTTAGTGCATATGGAATTCATTCCGAGCGCGGAGACGTCATCTTGACAAAACTGAAATCAAAACTGAAATTGAAATATAGAAGGTGGTATTGTTATTTCTTTGTGTCAGCCTGCGTCACTACTATAGTCTTTGCGACAGATTCCAGGACGTATTTATCAACCAGAAGATCAACCAGAAGGTCATTTGTATTGACGGTGTTGCATTTAATGACTCATATGCGTGTGCATGTTGTGTGTGTGTGTGTGTGTGTGTGTGTGTTTTGTCTGTCTGTCTGTGTCTTTTTGTCTGTCTGTCTCTCTGAAGACAGACATAGAGTGTGTGGGTGGATAATGGGGGAGGTTACACATGCGCGAGGGCGCGCGCGCGCGCGTGTGTGTCTGTGTGTTGTCCGTCTCTGTCCTTCTGCGTGCATGCTTGTGTGCTTGTCGTGGGGATCTGTGGTGCTTGTTCCTTGCTGAAGCGAACGAACGACAATAGTCTACGCGAAATGTTTGTATTGGGAAAGGAACAAGGGAGGCTACTTCTGTAATGGGTAACTGCCCACGTTTGTGGTTGTTTCCCTTAGAGTGCTTTCGCTCCTCTCTCTCTCTCTCTCTCTCACACACCTCACACACTCACACACACACACACACACACACACACACACACACACACACCACAACCACCTTTTTGCCTTTTAGTCCAGTTGGTTAGAGTGCCATGCTCATAACGCAAGTCATAGGTTTGACCATCAGACGGACCGCATTTTTTGTTTTGTTTTGTTTTGTTTTGTTAGAGAGTCGTTTTATAATAACGCAAGGATTGTAGGAGCAACCCACGGGCGATCCAGTTTTATTTTGTTTCGTTTCGTTTTCTTTTCTTTTGCGGTCTAGTGGACTGAAGATCTGATATCTCGAGTTCAAGCACAGTCTGCAACATTATAAACTGGCTTGGTTGATGCCCATCTCAATGTTTCCATCATTCTAGTGATGACAGTTTATTGTTTCATAGGTCACTTCTCTCGCACCACAAACCTTCACCTCCCCATTTCAAGACATTGCCAGTGCATAGGGTTTTGTGCAGGGTCAGGGACTTACTCTTTGGACATGCTTTCTCCCGCGACATGTGGCACATGAGGCAGACTAGGTGCTCCAAGTCCTCCATGGGGATGCCAGGGGCATGTGTGTGTGTGTGTTGATCGCGCGTGTGTGTGTGTTGTCCGTCTCTGTCCTTCTGCGTGCATGTTTGTCGTGTGGATCTGTGGTGCTCGTTCCTTGCTGAAGCGAACGAACGACAAGTCAAAATAGTCCACGCGAAACGTTTGTATTGGGAAAGGAGCAGGGGAGGCTACTTCTGTAATGGGTAACTGCCCACGTTTGTGGTTGTTTCCCTTCCAGTGCTTTCTATCTCTCTCTCTCTCTCTCTCTCTCTCTCTCTCTCTCTCTCTCTCTCTCTCTCTCTCTCTCTCTCTCTCTCTTAGCCTTTTCCCTTTTAATTCAGTTGGTTAGAGTGCCATGCTCATAATGCAAGTGATGTTTGACCATCAGACGCACCACTTTTTTGTTTGTTTTTGTTTTGTTTTGTTTTGTTAGAGAGTCGTTATAATAACGCAAGAATTGTAGACGCAACCCACGGGCGAGCCAGTTTTGTTGGTTGTGTTTTGTTTCGTTTCATTTCGCTTCCTTTCCTTTCTTTTCTTTTCTTTTCTTATCTTTTCTTTTATTTTATTTTCTTTTGCGGTCTAGCGGGCTGAAGATAGGATATTTCGAGTTCGATCACATTCCGCAACATTATAAACTGGCTTGGTTGATGCCCATCTCAATGTTTCCATCATTCTGGAGATGCCAGCTATTGTTTCATAGGTCCTTTCTCCTTCACCTCCCCATTTCAAGACATTGCCAGTGCATAGGGTTTTGTGCAGGGTCAGGGACTTACTATTTAGACATACTTTCTCCCGCGACATGTGACACATGAGGCAGACTAGGTGCTCCATGTCCTCCATGGGGATGCCGGCTGCGCCATTGTCTAGAACAGAGCCATCAATAAATATTTTCAAGTGATGTAAATATTTTTTATGTAGATGTGACAACGTCAATTGCTAACAAGTGTAGATTAATATCTTTCATCAAGTCATCAGTGCAGTTGATATCAAAAGTAGCAAGCATTGGACAATTCCCAAGGTAGTAGAGGACAACATGTCAGTTTATGTAAAACTTTTGTAGGTACTACGCTGGAAATTTCGAATAGCTCATTTGTGTAAGTGGATATTGTTTCTTGAGTCTTTATTGTCCGTGCTCTCTTGGGGAAATGGATGTCAGTCCGAATTTTAAGTTCCGTATCGGTATAATTAGCTACTGCATTTGCTGTAACTATATATTTAGCAGCTGATAACTTCCTCCATTCTTCCAAAAGAAGGATGCCGGCTGTTTTATGTTTTTTTTTGTGTTTTTGTGTACACCGGTACACCAAGAGCACATTTAACAGCTTTACTATCTAAGCTTTGAAGTTTTTTCAAACAGCATTTTGGAACTGAAAAATATACCTCTTGGCCATAAGTCAACTTCGATCTGACTAAAGTTGTCACAAGATGTAACGACGTTTTAATGTCCTGCCCTCATGACTGTTTACTAATTACTTGTATTAAATTATAGCTTTTCATAGCTTTATATAACAAGGCATCAGTGTGTTGTTTCCATTGTAAGCTAGAAGTCAAGCGTACTCCCAGAAATTTCACCTTAGTTGTATATTTCAGTTCCCCTTTATGACTTTTAAACAACGATAAATCTTTAGGACTGAGACCATTATTAAAAAGCATCGTGTGTTTCTATTCATTTGATATTTCCAGACCGTTAACTATCAAATAACTTGAAATATGATCAATTTCACGTTGATAAACCTTTTTGTGTAGATGATGTCTCTTAAGGATGTTTTCCTTTTCAATGTAACATTCATCCAGATCGCTGTATCATCGGCGTACTGAGCTAAGTTTACATTGTTTGAGACTTGTGCTGGCAGGTCATGGATCAAAATATTAAATAATAGAGGAGATATTTCGGAACCCTGTCGAATTCCCATGTTAACAGATCGTTTTTCGGAGTATGTATTACGTATTTTAGCAATGAAATAATAAAGATTACCTTTGAGACCAATATGTTTTAATTTTAACAAGTCTCGCATGCCAGACTTGGTCGTATGCCTTTTTAAAATAAAAAAAAGCTAAAACATTTTTCTTTTGGCAAACTGAGTTTTTGAGTTGTTAATTTGACTAAATGGTTTATCGTCGCTCTACCTTGTTGAAATCCACATTGGTTGATTATTATTTTATTTTTCTCACAAAAGTAAGTCCGTCGATTCAATATAATTTTTCCAACAGTTTGGAAACATGGGATGGAAGCGAGATAGGTCTGTAGCTACCTGGTTCAGAGCGGGGTTTATTAGCTTTTGGTATAAGTAACACAATTGAAGTCTTCCAAATGTCAGATATGCGACCTTTTTCCCAGCATTTTAGTATGATGTTGTGTAAGTATTCAATCCATTTCTCAGGTAAATGATTTAAAAGAGTTAATGAAAATGCGGTCCAATCCTACAGCTGATTTTTGTTGCTCAGTGAGTGAAGGCATTAAGTTCTTGCAATGTAATTATTGAATTTATGTACATATGACTATCGGGGAGAGGATCTATGTATTTGTCTGATTCCTAGAGTTTCCGTCTTTTTTCTCTTATTTGTTTAGACAAGCTATTGGAGTTACTTGATCTCGCAAAGAACTGTACAAATTCCTCAGCTTTCTCAGATTGCGAAGCAAATTCTTTGTCTTTAATCTTAGTAGGAAATTGTGGTAAATGAAAGACGTTTTTCATTTCTTTGACTTTATTCCAAATCTTAGGAAGATCTTTAGGCCCTGAAATTTGTTGAGAGCAAAAATCAGACCAATAGTGCTTTTTGGCTTGAGCTATAACTTTGTTCGAATGAATCTTTGCCGTTTTCATATTGTAATGGTCTTCTGGAGATTTAGTTTTTACATAGATTTTATACATTTTCTATTTTTCATTCTTCGCTTCTTCAAAGGATTGATTCCACCAACTATTTCCAACATAATTACCGTTGTTTATATTCCTCCTTTGTGGAATTGAATTGGTTGCTGTTTCATATATTGCGGTTGTGAAGTTTGAATACATATTATTTACATTATCGCTTCCGTGAAAAGCGCAAACTTTTCCCATTAAAATTTTACGATATTTCACCCAGTTCGCACGGTTGTACAGTTATCTAGGTATATCGTCGTCTAGTTCTGGAACTTGATCAAACAGTTCATTTATAACTGTGACAATTGGCAGGTGATCACTTCCATGGGAGTCGAAAGTAACATTCCACATGCAGGACGAGGTCGGGTGATAATAAAGTTAAGTCAATGGCAGAAGCCTTGTATTTAGGATTATCTTGAATTCTAGTTACGCGACCATCATTTAACAAGACTAAACCAGGTCAACGATGTTTTCGACAAGACGATTATTAGATACATAATGGCAGTTCTTGTCCCAGAATGGAGAATGGGCATTAAAATCCCCCACGATCAACCATTTCTCATTACTATCTAAAATCCGTAGCCAGTTACTGTTTTCTCCATCAGGACCACGTGGATAATACACAGACATGAGATTTATAGTTGACACAGAGTTAATTTTCACTTTCACAGCCACACAATAAACACCGTCAGCGTCTTTAGGCACAAGAGGCTGAATGATTTCATAATCCACATCTTTACGAATATGTATGGCTGCATATGTCTTTGAGATGATATCACAGGTGTGAGTCACAGGAGGATTGTAATAGCTTCTAGCTTTGGCAATTTACATTTCATCACATTCAATAAGGCAAAAATATTATGTCTATTTACCGATAAGTATTGCTGGAGATGAAGATGATTAGTATTGATTGATCGACTGTTCACTGAAGAACAGAAAAGTCCATGTTATGATATTGTTTGTCTTGCATAACTGACCAGATACAATAATAAACAACTATGTATAGGAAATAACAAAAAAAGAAAATTAAAATAAAATCAGTGGTGTGAAAAACTTTGGCGAAAGTAAACAACCTATGAACACCTGTAAGCGGCAGTAGAAACCGATATATGACAGTGTGATAGTCGCTACTATGTACAGGCTGACGCTGGTGCATTCACAACAAAAGTACAGGTTCACCAGTCACAGATATCTCTCAATGGATGAAAAAAAATTACGATGGAAGAGATCACCATTCCATCGTTGACACTGGGACCGTTCGAAATGTGGTGGTCTTGAAAAGTAGAAGGTATTGTAACCCTTGTCAAAGGTGGTGAATGGGTTGTTTTGAGACCTCTTGTGTTGGTGATGATGTGATTTATGCTTTTGTTTCTCCCACAGGACACTGTTGACATGTTCGCCGATGTTACTGGCAAGAATGGAGGAGCTGAGCTGATTAGGATTCACTGTGTCCTTGAAAGTAGAGTTAAACTTTGACCTTAAATTAATAATAATAATAATATATTTTATTTATATAGCGCAAAATCTTGATAAAATCAAATCTAAGCGCTGAGCGTATACATGCATACATACATACATACATATGAGCGTATATATGCATACATACATGCATACATACTTACATACATAAATCTAAGCTGAGCGTATACATGCATACATACATACATACATAAATCTAAGCATATACACATACATACATACATACATACATACATTCATACATACGTACGCACATGCATACATAATTACAATATTTATATGGCGCAAAATCTCGACAAAATCAAATCCAAGCGCCGAAAAGACACCACGCACGCACGCACCACACACACGCACCACACACACACACACACACACACACACACACACACACACACACACACACACACACACACACACACACGCATGGCCACAAATGGGGAGAAAGAATAAAAGCAATGGAAAACCACAGAGAGCACATCATATACAATTATATATTAAAACAAAGTGATTCCCCTCCGAGCGGAGACAGGCTGCAGAGGGGGGTTGAGTGAGGTTAGGATTTTATGCAGAGGAGAAAAGGTGAGTTTTGAGAGCGGACTTGAAGGAGGCAAAAGTAGGTTGCTGACGGACTGAGAGAGGAAGTTTGTTCCAGGAGAGTGGACCAGAAACAGAGAAGGCTCGTGGACCATAGGTATTGAGCTTAGTGCGTGGAAAGCGAAATGTCAGAGGATCGGAGGTAGAGCGGAGGGTACGTGAGGGAACATAGATCTCAAGTAGGCTTGACAGGTAATCGGGGGCTGCGTTATTGAGGCTTTTGTAGCACATGGTGTCTAGTTTGTACTGTATGCGCTTTGATACAGGGAGCCAGTGAAGTTGTGCCAGGAGAGGAGATATGTGGTCAGCTTTTTTCTTTTTGAGTACAAGGCGTACAGCATTGTTTTGAATGCGCTGTAGGATGTGAATGGTGGAGGCAGGAAGACCAGACAGGAGTGAATTGCAATAGTCAATGCGAGACATTATGAAGGAGAGAACGAGTTTTGCAGTTGTTTCGACAGAGAGATACTTCCTGATCAGGCTTATACGATGGAGATGATAGTAGCAAGATCTGGCAGTTTGAGAAACAAAGTTGTTCATGGACAGGGTAGAGTCAATGCAGACACCAAGGTTTTTAGCTGAATCAGAAATTGGGACTGATGTGTTACATAATGGGAGAGAAAGAGGAGGCAGCTGGGAAAGTTTCTGACGGGTGCCAATGAGGATAGCTTCTGTCTTGTCGTCATTAAGCTGAAGTCTATTGTGTGTCATCCAGTTCTTAATGTCCGAGTAACACTCAGTGGTGCGAGTCAACAGGCGCTGTATATTATCAGGTGAGTCACTGTCTTGAAGTTGGGTGTCATCAGCATAGAAGTGGTGTTTTATAGAGTGGGAGTTAATGATGGTGGACAGGGGGGAGGTATAAAGAGTGAAAAGAACAGGGCCAAGGACAGATCCTTGTGGAACACCACAGGTCAGGTATGCAGGTTGAGAGTAAGTGCCATTGATGAGAACAGTTTGTTTTTTGTTTGATAAATACGAAGTGAAAAAGGAGAGAGCAATGTCAGAGATGCCAAAAGTATGATGAAGTCTAGAAAGGAGAATACCATGGTCAATGGTATCGAAGGCTGCAGACAGATCAAGGAGTGTGAGGAGAGAGACTTTGCCAGTATCAGTTGCAAGGAGGAGATTGTTGAGAATGTGTAGTAGGGCAGTTTCAGTGCTATGGCACTGGCGGTAGGCTGACTGGAAAGGATTGAGGAGATTGTTGGCAGACAGGTGAGAGTTCAGCTGGTTGAGGACGACCTTTTCAAGGAGTTTTGACAAGAAAGAGAGATTAGAGATAGGCCTGTAATTTTTCAGTTCATTTGGGTCTAAATTGTGTTTCTTGAGGAGAGGGTGAACAATAGCAGACTTGAAAGAATCTGGGACAGTTCCAGTTTGAAAAGAAGTGTTCATGATGTCAGTGATGAATGGGAGGAGAGTAGGGAGACAGTCGGAGTAGAGAGAACCTGGAAGAGGATCCAGTTTGCAGGTTTTGAACGACATGGATCTGATTGTGTTGAAAATTTCTTCTTGTGAGACTGGGGTAAAAGTAGTGAGAGGTGTGCCAGAGAAGGAAGGGTCAGGTGGGCATGGTTGACAGGGTGTCCTGTCAAGCCTGTCACGAAGAGTTTTATTTTGGTGGTGAAATACTTGGAGAATACAGATGGGAGTTCTTCATTTGTATGTTTTGTTGGGAGAGGTAAGTCTTTTCGTGTGCCAAGGAGATGATTCATGGTTGTAAAGAGTTCTTCTGAAGAAGAGGCATTCAGGATTTTGGTTTGGAAATAGCTTGTTTTTGCTGATGCAATGAGGGTGGATACTTTTGTTTTAGAGGCTTGGAAAAGTTGCCTATGTACAGTGAGTTTGGATTTGCGCCAGCGGCGCTCTGCTCTGCGGCGGGCACGTTTTGCACAGGCAATCTCATGAGTGAGCCAGGGGGTAGGGGGGCGGTCAGGTAAAAGACGGGTTGTGGCTGGAGCATGAGTGTCCAGAAGATGGTGGAGAATAGTATAGAATTCATCGGCAAGGTTATGTGACTTTTCAGAAAGGAGACGGGAGGCATCAGATGAAAATGTGGAGAGGTCGATAGATTTGAGATTGCGTCGAGTCACTGTGCGCGTGGTACGGGAAGGAGGAGAAATGTCAAGAGAATAGAGAATTGCGGAGTGGTCAGATGGAAGGGCTGAAGTTAGACGGGTAGAAAGAACTAAGCAGTTGTCAGTAGCTGAATTGTGGTGATCACGAGAAATGATCCAGTCAAGAATGTGACCTTTTTGATGGGTTGGTTCAGAAATGTGTTGAGTCATATTGTGATTGGACAGAGAGTTGATGATATGTCTTGTGTCATAACGGTGAGTGTTGTCATAGTGGACATTGATGTCACCTAGAATGATGAGATTTCCAGGGAAGAGGCAGTAGTGGTCAAGCAGTTGGTCAAAGTCAGAGAGAAACGTGGATGTGGTGAGTTTGTTGGCAGAGCTAGGTGGAGATCGATAGACACAGGAGAAGGTGATGGGGTGAGGGGTGGATTGGAAGGATACTTCAACGTGCTCGAAAGAAGGATGGGAGAAAGGCAGAGACTGCGAGAAAGATAAGCGGGAATGGAGTGAGTCGTTGTAGAGGATGGCGATACTGCCACCTCGAGATGAGCGATGGAAAGAAGCAAGTCTGTAACCACTCGGAGTGAGGCTAGCATGTATAGGTTCATGACCAAGGGGGTTAAGCCATGTCTCTGTGATAAAAGCAATGTCAACGTGCTCATCTGCAATAAAATCAGCAATGAATTCGGCTTTGCCATCCTTGCATGTTGACTGAGCGTTAAAAAGGCATAGTTTAAGTTTATCACAGTCATATGGCGGCGGCCGAGGTGGCGACGAAGGCGGCACCGACGGGACAAAAGACGAAGGCGACACCAGCGGGGCAGAAGACGAAGGCAGCAATGACGGAACAGAAGAAGAAGACAAAGGTAGCACCGGCGGGACAGAAGACGAGGGCAGCGCCGGCGGGACAGAAGACGAAGGCAGCACCGGCGGGACAGAAGGCGAAGGCGGCACCGGCGGGACAGAAGGCGAAGGCGGCACCAGCGGGACAGAAGGCGAAGGCGGCACCACCAGGACAGAAGGCGAAGGCGAAGATGGCAGAGGAGGAGACGAAGCCCGCAGCAGCGAGGTCGAAGGCAGGGGCAGTGGAGGAGATGAAGAAGCAGAAGAAGAAAAGTGGCGTCGGGCTGGCACAGCAGGAGGCAGATCTAAGAAGATGTTGTAACGACCATAAATCTCCGAGTGAAGCAGGGCGTTCAAAAGATCTGTTTTTACCTGAAGGACCGTGTCTCTCACCGGTGCTGTTTTGCTAATAACAATTTTAGTTTTAGGATGTGTGGTCACGGCTTTCACTAATTTGTTACATGCTGTTTGTGGTTAGCCTTCAAATCGTAGAGTCCACAATGTAGGCTATAACACAACAGTCAGATTGACTGGTGGACGATTCTTTGAGGGACTGAGCAAGTTTGTCTACAGAAGAAGTATGCTTTGTTTCAGCAGTGAAACCGTAAGAATGACCAAGTCTGTGACCATATACATCATTTAATATTGTATCATGTACAAGAATAACTGATGGTAGAACAGGTTACTTTGTCTTTTCGTGTATTTTTGGACATGACGCGAGAGGAAGCTTTTCTGTCTTTGTGTTCTTTTGATAATGTCTTCATCACAGGCTTGACGTCATTTTTCTGGCACGTGATGTTGGTCCGCCTTTCATTTGATGTTTTAGGCCTTGCTGATGGAGATTTTGAAACCAAAGGGGTTGGCTTAGGTGTTACGGTGACAGATGTTACAGTCACCCGTTTAGCTGCCTCTGCATAAGCCCTCGGCCACACTACGAGCGGCGCTGTGAAGCGGGGTAGCAGTAGGCGAGTTTGAGCTGTGAGGAGTGGGTGACAGCTTGTGGTTAGCTAGCGTACTGCTGGCTATAAGCTCGGTGACCGCTGAAGTGGCCACACTACAAGCTGCTAGGGGCTGGTTGTGTGCTGGTGTGCTGCTAGCTGTCGTTCACACAGTTGGTTTCAGAATGTCGGTGAGCAAGTATCTTGTGCTTCATGAGTTATCAGAGTCATCGCCATTTCTTCGACAAGAAATTCTTATTGATGAAAGACAGTACTGGGTCCATCCCATTAATCAACAGAGAAATGTATATGGTGAATATCATCACTTGGTGTCGAACCTTAAACAGCATGAAGAAAGATTTCAGTCCTACTTCAGGATGTGCAAGAGTGTACGTACTATACATGTCTTTGTGTGTATGCGTGCATACGAGCGAACATCTGTGCGTGTGTGGCACATGTGCGAGCGTGTACATTTGTAACGTTTCTGGAGAAGGAAGGGAAAGGGGGCAGGGACATAAGTTTAACTCGACTATTTGTAATTACTTGCATGAAAGAAAGAGACAAAAAACAAACAAACAAACAAAAGAAACGAAAAGCAAAACAAAACAAAACAAAAAACTTTGGCACGGTAAAGCAATACACCTGTCATAGAAACCGCTCCCTCCCTCTCTCTCTTTCTCTCTCTCACTCTCACTCTGTCTGTCTGTCTGCCTGTCTGTTTCTCTCTCTCACTCTGTCTATCTGTCTGTCTGTCTCTCTCACTCTGTCTGTCTGTATGTATGTCTCTCTCTCTCTCTCTCTCCTCTCTCTCTCTCTCTCTCTCTCTCTCTCTCTCTCTCTCTCTCTCTCTCTCTCCCCCTCCTTCTCTTCCCCATGTCACCTTATTGGTTTGCCGTATTTCCTGTTTGCAAGCACACTTAAGATGGGCCGACTGAAAATTGAAAATTAAACAGAACGAAAAGTAGACCCCACACACACACACACACACACACACACACACACACACACACACACACACACACACACACACACACACACACACACACATACACACACACACATACAAAGAGAGAGAAAGAGAGAGAGAGATGGCATAATTCTTTTTATACTTCAAAACATAAAACCCTCCCCATCCGACTACATTTTCCTCTTCTGTTTTCGTTTTTGTCTTGTTTTATTTTAATCCAATGACTTGGTCGTCTAAGTGCTCAATAAATTTTTATTATGTGAAGACAAGTTAACAAAAACAACAGTGAACACAAAGAGACAGACACATCCTCGTTGCTACCTACTTTAATGATGTACTTGAAATCTGTTTAGCTCCTTATAAAAAAATGAAATCATCTCAATGAATAGGCCATTTCATCGCAGGTACACATCAAACGCGCGTGCGTGAAAAAATGAAAACACGCATATGGCCATTCATTGGAACCAGGACACACACATTCAATGAGAACGGCACACACACACACACACACACACACACACACACACACACACACACACACACACACACACACACACACCCATTCAATTAGGCGATTACACACATACGCGCGTACACGCACGCACACAAGCACGCATGTACGCATACAAGCACGCACGAACACACGCACGCACGCACGCACGCACGCATGCACACACACAAGTATTCATATAAAAATCAGTTTCAGCATATAACCTGACAATTCACACATCTCAGCTAGTTCTTGGAAAAGTTTGGTACGAACGTCTCTGTTCATAAAGTCACGATGTTCCTTTTGCCAAAGTGGAGGTCTTTCTTGAATGAAAGCAATAAATTCCAACGTTTTGTCTTTTTCTGAAGAAGTAGAACACATTTTCACTTTTCCTGAGATTCTACTAACAGCGTCTGCTGCACTTTCTACCATGCCAGCCTCTGACCCCACTTTGCTTATCGCGCCAGTTCCATAAACATCCGGTCATGACCTGGGAAAACCACCGACAAAAACACCGCACGAGCGGCGAGCGACGATAAATGCCAGCACTATCCGCGCGGTTATCGCCCATGGTGTGGCCGCATGTACAGTAATCAGTGTCATCTTTCTCGTCGCGCCGCTACAGCGCAGCTCATAGCTCGTAGTGTGGCCGCACCCTAAGAGGTGGGTAGCGGTGAAGGACCTGGTAGTGGGTTGTCTGTGTGGTTGGGGTCTGTTTGCGTCCCAACCGACACGCAGACCGGCGGCATCCTTCCGCTAGTAAGAGTCTCACTGTCCATCTCTTGCATATTATGATTGAGATTTTTTTTTCTAAACTCAGTATCCGGTCGGACAGTGCGAGTATCAACGATGTTAACTCACTGATGGAGTCGCTGCGAAGATTCGTCCCTGGGCTGATGTCAGTATTCCTCTCAGCATCTGGCGAAGTGGTGGCAGCCTTCGCAGCAATGTTGGATTTTTTTTTTCCATCAATGATGCCGTTATCAGCAAACTCGTCAGCAAAGGCAGACGACTTTTTAAGGGCACTGGCCGCCCGGAGACGTCTCGTTTTTGTCATGGCTGTAGATTATTGTGATTGCATGCAGCAGGAAAAAAGTTGCTAGCTGTCGCCATGTTGATGACGTGTGTGTGTGTATGAGTCGTGTGTGTGTATGAGTCGTGTGTGTGTGGTGTGTGTGTGTGTGTGTGTGTGTGTGCGCGCGCGCGCTCGCGCACGCGTGTGTGTATGTGCATATGAGTCGTCTGTGTCAGTGTCTGTGTCTGTATTTATGAGTTGTACCACAGAAGCATTCCAAGTATTAGAATGCAAAACGAGTCCAGGATCTACACTACAGCTTGATGACAATGATGCAAAGTTTGTGAAAGGTGCACCTGCAAGGACGGTGCAGATCCCTTAGGGTCCTAATGTGGGTAAAGTTATGCAAAGGAGTGTACATTGTCTCATGTTTTATGCTTAGACAGGCGCTTGAGAGAAGTTTACGTGAAGTCATTATGGTTTGTTGTTGTTGTTGTTGTGTATGTGGTCATTTGTGTAATGTCTATTCACTTATTTCAGACATGAAAGGGAGAATGAGGGATGTTTTGGCGGTTGAGGAGGATAAATGCAGATGCTTGTATATTTATACACACACACACACACACATATAATATATATACATATACATATATAATAATATATATATATATATATATATATATATATATATATATGTATGTATGTATGTATAGTCTGCCCTGAACAGGATGGAAGGAAAAGAAGTGTGTGTGTGTGTGTGTGTGTGTGTTGTTGTGTGTGTGTATGTGTATGTGCGGGCGCGTATGTGTGCGCGCTCGTATGTGCGCGCGCACGTGTGTGTGTGTGTGTGTGTGTGTGTGTGTGTTTAGGCGTTAAGAGGGGTAATGCTGGTTAAGCTGAGGTTTAATTGTATCATTGCATATTTTGTGAACACAGAAAGTTTTTTTTTACCCCCCTTCACTCACTCTCTCTCTCTCTCTCTCTTATCTGTCTGTCTGTCTGTCTCTCTCTCTCTCTCTCTCTCTCTCTCTCTCTCTCTGTGTGTGTGTGTGTGTGTATGTGCGCGCGTGTGTGTGTCTCTCTTCCACCCTCCCTCTCTGTCTGTCTGTCTCTCTCTCTCTCTCTCTCTCTCTCTCTCTCTCTCTCTCTCTCTCTCTCCTCTCTCTCTCTCTCTCTCTCTCTCTCTCTCTCTCTCTCTCCCTCTCTGTGTATGTGCGCGCGTGTGTGTGTCTCTCTTCCACCCTCCCTCTCTGTCTGTCTGTCTCTCTCTCTCTCTCTCTCTCTCTCTCTCTCTCTCTCTCTTGTGTGTGTGTGTGTGTGTGTGTGTGTGTGTAGGACACGCATATGTATGTGTGCAAAGAAGGGAAACAACAGGCATACATGCAGTCATGTGTATATGAAGGAATGTTATCAAAATGATATAATAATGTATTGTTTTTCTGCAGTCATGTGGACATGATTATAAAGGAATGTTATCAAAATGATATGATAATGTACTGTTTTTCTGCAGTCATGTGGATGTATAGGAATACTAGCATGACAGTAATCATAATATGATAATGAATGATTTTGCTTGCATCTCTTTATATGCGTGTGTTTGAGTGTACAAATGGTAATTTCTTTCTCCGTGCATGTATAATCATGGTTTGTGTAGCTTTGATGAATTCATGTATACAATCTTTTTTTTTTTTTTCACATCTGCGTGTATGTCCATGCAAGCTTTATATTAATGTTAATAAGTGATATACTGTCAACACTTTCTGTGTTATTCTACTGAAATTGACCACATCATTCTTCTTTGACTGCCCCGCTCACCCACCCACCCCCGGCCTTCCAATGAGGTCTTTGCTTAGCGGCTGCACATATGTGTTTATCCTTTTTATGTGTCGTTATATTTTATATCTGTTTCAGATCCTCCTTTATAAGACAGGCCCAGCTGCGTCTGACTGTTTTTGTTTTGTTTTGTTTTGTTTTGTTTTTGTTTTTTTTCTCCGGATATTGCGGTTTTCTCTTCAGTACCTTGGCTATTGGCGTGGAATGATTTTTTTCTCCCTTTTCCAATGTCCGACAGGATTCTTGCACAAAGCACAAGCCATTTATGTTGGCCATATCTCAGTTTACATTCGTTTGCACTCATTCGATCGTACGCACAGATTTCCGTGGACGTGTGCATGTACATAAGTGTGTTTCTTTGTTGTCTGTTGTTGGTGTTGGTGGTGGTGGTGTTTTTGTCCTGAGTTATGTCTATTTGTTTCTTTGTTGTTTTTGTTGTTGTTGTCTTTTGTTGTTGTTGTTGTCCTGACTTTTGTGTATTTGTTTCTTTGTTGTCTTTGGTTGTTGGTGTTGTTGTTGTCCTGGGTTGTGTGTATTTGTTTCTTTGTTGTCTTTGGTTGTTGGTGTTGTTGTTGTCCTGGGTTGTGTGTGTTTGTTTCTTTGTTGTCTTTTGTTATTGTTGTTGTCCTGGGTTGTGTGTATTTGTTTCTTTGTTGTCTTTTGTTATTGTTGTTGTCCTGGGTTGTGTGTATTTGTTTCTTTGTTGTCTTTTGTTATTGTTGTTGTCCTGAGTTATGTGTATTTGTTTCTTTGTTGTCTTTTGTTATTGTTGTTGTCCTGGGTTGTGTGTATTTGTTTCTTTGTTGTCTTTTGTTATTGTTGTTGTCCTGAGTTATGTGTATTTGTTTCTTTGTTGTCTTTTGTTGTTGTTGTTGTCCTGAGTTATGTGTATTTGTTTCTTTGTTGTCTTTTGTTATTGTTGTTGTCCTGGGTTGTGTGTATTTGTTTCTTTGTTGTCTTTTGTTATTGTTGTTGTCCTGAGTTATGTGTATTTGTTTCTTTGTTGTCTTTTGGTGTTGTTGTTATTGTTCTGAATAATGTGCATTATTTCTTTGTTGTTGTTGTTGTCCCGAGTTACGTGTCTTTGTTTCTTTGTTTTTTGTTATTGTTGTTGTTGTCCTGAGTTATGTGTACTTGTTTTTTGTTGTCTTTTGTTATTGTTGTTGTTGTTGTTGCCCTGGGTTATGTGTATTTGTTGTCTTTTGTTGTTGTTGTTTGTTGATCTGAGTTATGTGTATTCGTTTCTTTGTTGTCATTTGTTGTTGTTGTTGTTATGTCCCGAGTTATGTGTATTTGTTTCATTGTTATTTGTTTCTTTGTTGTTGTTGTTATTGTTGTTGTTGGTCCTGAGTTATGTGTATATGTTTCTTTGTCTTTTGTTGTTTTGTGTTGGTTTTGTCCTGAGTTATGTGTATTTGTTTCTTTGATGTTGTTTGTCCTGAGTTGTGTGTGTTTGTTTTCTTTGATGTTGTTTGTTGTCCTGAGTTGTGTGTATTTGTTTCTTTGATGTTGTTGTTGTCCTGAGTTGTGTGTGTTTGTTTCTTTGATGTTGTTGTTGTCCTGAGTTGTGTGGTATTTGTTTCTTTGTTGTCTTTTGTTGTTGTCCTGGCTTATGTGTCTTTGTTTCTTTGTTGTCTTTTGTTATTGTTGTTGTTGTTGTTCCGAGTTATGTGTATTTGTTTCTTTATTGTTGTTGTCCCGAGTTATGTCTTTTGTTGTTGTTGTTGTCCTGAGTTATGTGTATTTGGTTTTTGTTGTCTTTTGTTATTTTTGTTGTTGTTGTTGATCTGAGTTATGTGTATTTGTTTCTTTGTTGTCTTTTGTTGTTGTTGTTGTTCTGAGTTATGTGTATTCATTTCTTTGTTGTTGTTTTGTTCCAAGTTATGTGTATTTGTTTCTTTGTTGTTGTTGTTGTTGTCTCGAGTTATGTGTATTTGTTTCTTTGTTGTTGTTGTTCCTGAGTTATGTGTATTTGTTTCTTTGTTTCTTTTGTTGTTTTGTGTTGATTTGTCCTGAGTTATGTATATTTGTTTCTTTGTTGTCTTTTGTTGTTGTTGTCCTGAGTTATGTGTATTTGTTTCTTTGTTGTCTTTTGTTGTTCTTGTTTCTGTCCTAAGTTTGTGAATTTGTTTTTTGTTGTCTTTTGTTGCTGTTGTTTTTGTTGTTCTTGTTATGAGTTATGTGTACTTGTTTCTTTGCTGTCTTTTGTTGTTATTGTTGTACGTGTTGTTATTCTGAGTTATGTGTATTTGTTTCTTTGTTGATGGTGATGGTGGTCCTGAGTTATGTGTCTTTGTTTCTTTGATGTTGTCCTGAGTTATGTGTCTTTGTTTCTTTGTTGTCTTTTGTTATTGTCTTTTGTTGTTGTTGTCCTGAGTTATGTGTATTTGTTTCTTTGTTGTCTTTTGTTGTTGTCCCGAGTTATGTGCATTTGTTTCTTTGTTGTCTTTTGTTGTTGTTGTTTTTGTCCAGAGTTATGTGTATTTTTGTTTGTTTGAAGATTTTGTGCAAATCGCTGTGTGGCTGCTGTACATGACAACGGAAAGTAGTAACATGGAAGCTAGCATTTGCACAGATGTGGTGAAAATTGATGGATCTGGAGAAAAAAAAGGGTTTTTAATCGTGAAAAGTTGATGATGAATTTTATACATGAACACCACAATAACGGTTTTGCTGTGAATGGTACGTGGTCCCGGTTTTCGTCGTCGTGTAACCAAGTAATGAAAGCGAGGGACGGGACATTCCCTCGGTTAAATTGACCCGTTAGTAGTGAGAGCCGTACTGCCCCATTCCTAACAACTTGAAGGTTATGGAGTTTAGGGTTTATTTAAGAGCGATTCGTTTTGCTAGGACACTTCCATATGCGCTCCATCCAATCTGCGTTTCTTGTCTGTCAGACTTCTTGAGCCTGTGCTAGGCCATATGCGCTAGTAAGGTCTTGAAAAGGGATAGGGGCCATTCCTAACATCTGAAGGTTATGGAGTTTAGGGTTTATTTAGGAGCGATTCGTTTTGCTGCGACAGTTTCACATGCGCCCCACCCAATCTGCATTTATTGTCTGTCAGACTCCTTGAGCCTGTGCTAAACCATATGCGCTAGTAAGGTCTTGAATGGGGATGGGGTGAGGACCACGCGTTATGAAACACTAAGTTGATACCACCAGAATGATTGGAGCATCAAGATAGGCAGTGAACAGGTCAGTTTGTGTCACTGATCTATTACAAAAGCTAGCCAGCTCGATGAAGTTTATTGATCAATCTTTATTTCTGAAGGTAGGCCTAAATAATTTCCCATGAACCTGACGCCGTAAGGGAGTGAGCTAACAGATGCCTCAATGCCTCAGCTTTTGTCTGCGCCAGCGACGCTATTCACACTTCTCTCATTCCTCTCTTCTTTATCTCCCCCAACACTGATTAGATTTTGCTCGTTACCTGTACACAGAAATGTGTGTTTCGTGAGACGCCTGTGGCAGAATAACCGTATTTATTACCGTTGTAAAAATTGTATGAATACGTGCAGGCGCGAACATCGTGGACACCTGTGGACGGATTCAGCTCAAACCAAAATTGTCATTCTTTGCCCACGTGAGACCGTGCAGAACTTGTAGCTAAAACGGTTGTGGTTCCTTTGGCTTTTCTGATTTTGAGAGTTTGGCTTTTCTAATTGAACAGTGGCTCTGAGCTCGGTCATATGCATACTGATATACAGGTCATCATCATCATCCTGCCGCATGATGCTGGCGATCATGGCCTTCCATATGTATCTATCCCTCTCTGCCGCAAGCACATCTTCCACCCTCTCCGTCCCTAGCCACCCTGCAAGTCCGGTCAATATTTTCTCCCTGGGTCTACCTGGTGCTCTGTTTCCCTCCATCTTTCCTGTTGTGACCAAGTGCTCTAATTCCCCTTTCCTCATAAAATGGCCTATAACTGTTGCCTGTCTTTTTCCAATTTTCATTATCAATGATCTTCTTCTGTCTGCCTCCATCAAGATTGTCTCGTTTGTTTTCTTGGCTGTCCATGGAACTCTCAACATTCTTCTTAGAAACCACATCTCGGCTGTCTCAATCTTGTTCTGGTTTTGTGTGTTAACTGTCCACGCCTCACAACCGTATAACATTGTCGGTTCTATATAACATTCAAGAACTCTTTTCCTGATGTTAATTGATTGGCTTTTGTTGGTAAGAATATCTTTCATCTTCTTGAATGCTGTTTTGGCTTGGCCGATTCTGCTGGCTATTTCTGATGTGCATCTGCCGTCTGGTGAGATGATCGTTCCCATACATTTAAACTTATCAACCTGTCTCAAGGTTGTGCCGTTTGCTGTTATTTTGCTTGATGGGATTTCATGTTTTTTACTGATTACCATGACTTCAGTCTTCTTGCTATTTAGCTCAAACCTTTTATTTTTGCTTTCTGTTTATATTATATTCACAAGGTTTTGTAGGTCCCTTTCATTTTCTGCAATTAGCACGGTGTCATCTGCGTAACGAATGTTATTTATCATTTTTCCTCCTACCTTTAATCCAGGGTATTCTTCTAGGTTTCTCATAATGTTTTTCGCTTTAAAGTGAAAACAGATCTGGTGACAGAACACAACCTTGCTTGACTTCTCTTTTGATATTTTGGGAAAAGCTTATGTCGTTTTCTATTTTCATATCAGCTGTTTGTTCCCAATACATATTCGTAATCTTTTCCATCAATATTGAGTCTTTCTCGTTGGTTGATCAATTGTTCATGTCTTACCCGATCGAAAGCCTTGGTATAATCAATAAAGCATAAATATAAATCCTTACTCAACTCAATTGATCCCTCTATTATAGTTCTTAGGATGTATATGGTATCAAAGTGCAAAGAAATGGAAGACCGACACAAAACGGATCCCAAGGGTATGTACAGACGAATTGAAGAAATTGTCCACAGAAAAAATACATGCACATCAACTGGTTGCTTGAAATCGAAAGATGGCACGCTTATCATGGAAAAAGACAAAATATTAGACAGATGGGGAGAGTACATTAAAGACCTTTTTGAGGATGACAGAAACGAAGAACACATAAAAAAGAACTTTGAAGGACCACCCATAATGAAAGATGAAGTTAGAGCGGCACTGAAAAAGATGAAACCGGGAAAAGCCCCAGGACCAGACAACATTACTACAGAGATGATTGAGGCCCTGGAGGAATTTGGCATAGAAAAAATAACAGTCCTCCTAAATGAAATTTACGACACTGGAAAAATCCCCAAAGATATGTCAAAATCAATTTTCATTGCACTTCCAAAGAAGACAGGGGCTATAGAATGCGAACTCCATCGCACAATCAGTTTGATGAGCCATGTAACAAAAATCTTGTTAAGAATAATCATGATGAGGACAAGGAATAGAATCAAAAGAGAAATAGCAGAAGAACAGTGTGGATTTGTGGAAGGGAAAGGAACTATTAATACCATATACATCCTAAGAACTATCATAGAGAGGTCAAATGAGATGAATAAGGATTTGTGTTTATGCTTTGTTGACTACACCAAGACTTTCGATCGGGTAAGACATGATGAATTGATCAACCAACTGGAGAAACTCAATGTTGATGGAAAAGATCTACGAATAATCAGAAATATGTACTGGGAACAAACAGCTGTAATGAGAATAGAAAACGATATAAGCTCTTTCCAAAACATCAAAAGAGGAGTCAGACAGGGTTGTTTTGTCACCAGATCTGTTTTCACTATACAATGAAAACATCATGAGAAACCTAGAAGAAGACCCTGGATTAAAGGTTGGAGGGAAAATGATAAACAACATTCGGTATGCAGATGACACCGTGCTAATTGCAGAAAGTGAAAGGGACCTACAAAACCTTGTGAATATACTAAAAATAGAAAGCAAAGGTAAGGGGCTGGAACTAAACAGCAGGAAGACTGAAGTCATTGTGATCAGTAAAAAACATGAAATCCCCTCGTGCAAAATAACAGCAAATGGCACAACCTTGACACAGGTTGATAAATTCAAATACCTGGGAACGATCATTTCATCAGACGGCAGATACACATCAGAAATAGCCGGCAGAATCGGCCAAGCCAAAACAGCATTCAAGAAGATGACAAGCATTCTTACCAACAAATGCCCATCAATTAACATCAGGAAGAGAGTTCTTGAATGTTATATAGAACCAATACTGTTGTACGGATGCGAGGCGTGGACTGTCAACAAACAAAGCTAGAACAAGATTGAGGCAGCAGAGATGTGGTTTATAAGAAGAATGTTGAGGGTTCCATGGACAGCAAAGAAAACAAACGAGACAGTCTTGATGGAGGCAGACACAAGTAGATCACTCATTAGGAAGATTTGGAAAAGACAGGCAACATTTATAGGCCATTTTATGAGGAAGGGGGATTTGGAGCACCTGGTCACAACGGGAAAGCTGGAGGGAAAGAGAGCACCGGGTAGACCCAGGGAGAAAATGTTGGACGGACTTGCAGAATGGCTGGGGACGGGGCGGGAGGGGCAACGAGAGATAGAGGCAGATGGAAGTCCATGATCGCCAACGCCATGCGGCAGGGCACCTGATGATGATGATATGGCATTAATAGTTCCTTTCCCTTCGACAAATCCACACTGTTCTTCTGCTGTTTCTCTTTTGATTCTATTCCTTGTCCTCATCATGATTATTCTTGATAGGATTTTTGTTACATGACTCATCAAGCTGATTGTGCGATGGACTTCGCATTGTATAGCCCCTGTTTTCTTTAGAACAGCAATGAAAATTGGATTTTGACATATATTTGGGGATTTTTCCATTGTCATAAGTTTCATTTAGGTGGACTGTTATTTTTTTCAATACCAAATTCCTCCAAGGCTTCAATCATCTCTGTAGTAATATTGTCTTGTCTTGGGGCTTTTGTCTTTTTCAATGCTGGTCTAACTTCATCTTTCATTGTGGGTGGTCCTTTAACGTTCTTTCTTATAATGTGTTCTTCGTTTCTGTCATCTTCAAAAAGGTCTTTAATGTACTCTCCCCATCTATCAAATGTTTTGTCTTTTTCCATGATAAGCGTACAATCTTTCGATTTTAAGCAACAAGTTGATGTGCATGTATTTTCCTGTGGACAATTTCTTCAATTCTACTGTACATACCCTTGGGATCTGTTTTGTGTCGATCTTCTGTTTCTTTGCTCTTTGTTTTCAGCCAAGCTTCCTTAGCTTCATTGCACCTGTTCCTGATTCCTTCGTTTACCTTCATGTATCTTTCTTCCTTTCCATTTGCCTTCCTCCGTTCCTCCATCAAGCCTAGAATTTCTTTTGTTATCTAGTTCCTTTTTGCTTTTGTGTCTACTCTAGGGACTTCTTCGCAAGCTTCATTTGTCAAGTTTCTCAACTTTGTCCATTGTTCCTCACTGTCACCAACGTCTTCCAGAGCACTGAATTTGTTTTGAACATGTACGTTAAATTTTTTTACGTATGGCTTCATCTGTCTTTAAGAGTGGAAGATTTAGTTTGATGTTACTTTTGGTCTGTTTCCTTTTCCTTAATTTCAGCCTAAACCTTCCCATTACAGAATTGTGGTCACTGTTGCAGTCTGCGCGTGGTGGTTTTGCTGTCAGCAAAGAATTTCTAAATTTTTTATTGATCAGGATGTAGTCAATTTGATGTTTGGTATTATCTCCTGGACCCATCCATGTCCATTTTCTTCTATTAGGCTGCTCAAACCAGGTGTTTCCTACTATGAACTCATTCATCTGTGCCCATTCAACAAGTTTCCCTCCCCTTTCATTATGTGTACTAAATCCATGAGGTCCAACTATATCTTCCACCCTATCCTGTCCCACTTTAGCATTAAAATCTTACATTATTATTGTAACTTCTTGTGATTTACATTGAGCCTTGGACATCTCTAATGCTTCGTAGAAGTTGTCAATTTCGTCTTGAGTACTTGCGGATGTTGGTGCATACACCTGGATGATGTTGATATCAAATAGCTTGCCATCCAGTTTAACCAGCAAAACTCTGTCGGACTATTGATTTGTCCCTGTTAGTTATGATGCCTGCTCCTCTTTCATGTATGTTTTCACCAGTATATATTATTGTATGCTCTCTGATGTTATCATGCCTGCCCCCTTCCATCTCTCTTCCCCTAGTCCTAAAATGCTAATGTTAAATCTTTTCATCTCCATCTTGACAATCTCTAAACCCCCCCCCCCCCCCCCCCCCCCCCCATTGCAGCAATGTCCTCACATTCTATGTGGCGATTTTAGCACATCTAGGTTTCTGTTTGCTTATGTAGCCTATTTGATCCTGCCTGCCGATCTGTCTGTCTTTCTTTGAAGATAAGATACACAGATACACATGTCATTTACATGTAATCAAGATTGTTCGATTTATAGGTAGGCATAATACCAGTATAAAGAAAATATAGACTAGATAAAACATAGACTAGGTAGGTTGTATTATGATCACCATACACATGGCACCTGTGACGTTAGTGCATGTGAAATTCGTTCCTAGCACGGAGACGTCGTCTTGAGAAACTGAAACTGCCAATCAGTCTACTGACCCATCTACTACATACTTGCCTGGGACATGTATCTGTGTACCTCGGTATTAGTTTGATTGATAAATTTTATTGATTCTTGGTTGTTTGAGTGAGCGAGTGATCGTTTGGTTTTCTTGGTGGTTTTATTTTGTTTTTTTCCATACGCTGTTGTTTTCTGTGATCGTAGTTTTGAAAACTGGACCAATGCTATTTGTGACTGCTTGTCAGGATATGAACTCGTGTTTGTGGACAGCTTTCAGTTAACCCAGTCATTCTTACTGAAACATTTTTGCATTTATGGTCTCTGGAACTCTAGTTATACTGAAACCTTTCAAGCACGAGAATTTTCGCTTGGGCCCTAAACTTGGTAAAGATTTATTTATGATCAACGATAAAAAGAAAGGCTGGAAGATTCCATATTCTTCACAAATTACAAAATCACATGCACGAGCACTGTCTCCCCCTCCCCCTCCTCTGTCTCTGTCTCTCTGCATCTGTCTGTCTGTCTCTCTCTCTCTCTCTCTCTCTCTCTCTCTCTCTCTCTCTCTCTCTCGCTCAGTGTCATATAGACACACACACTCATACAAACACACACACCCTCTCTCTCTCTCTCTCTCTCTCTCTCTCTCTCTCTCTCTCTCTCTCTCTCTCTCTCTCTCTCTTCTTAACACGGCCTCGCCTTGTGTTGATTTTAGGAAGTTGCGGGGAAGACACGGATAGGGAAGAAACCACGAGATCAAAGTGACTGTACAGACACGACATAGTCATATCAACCAATAAACTAAATCGGTTTAGGTGGCCCACATACCCCGCCGACAGAACAACAACAAAAATCACGTGATCCAAAACAAGTGCGACAGCCCGCAAACATGAAAGTAGAATCAGAACGCGTATTTAAGACAACAAAACAAGACAGGCGCAAATTTTCGGCCAACTGGCCTCTGTCAAGCGTGAAGGTAAGATCACAAACAAACACCAATATACAAAATTAGGAGAAAAAGACTGAAACTTCCCTGCTGCTTCGTCCAATGGGAGAAGAGGACTAAATGAAATCGCAGTGTGTTTGTGAGTAAGCACGTATTGCTGTCTGCAGTTTCGAAACACGAAAACGACTGACGTCTGTATAAAGCGACAAGAAAGGGAACCCAACAACATTAACAGAACGCATAACGTAGAGCCCCTGTCACTCAAATAATTATACACAAGATGGCTGTGCTAGTCAGGATCCGCTTCTTGACAACATGTCACCGTGACGTCGGCCGTTCGGTCCGGTCCGGTCCGGCTTGCGATCCCGGATTTCTTGTCGTAGAGTGGTGGATGCGTATTTGTCAACAACTTCCACAAACCCTTATAAATGTCAGACTTATGTTGCCTTTTGCTTGACTGATGCTCGAGAGTTATTTTTGAAATCGTGGTTTTCCCGCAAAAATGAACCGTTTGTATAAAAAGCCAGGCTGCTGCGACGTTTGGTTGAACTTGTTGGGACATTATAAAACCAAGGCGTAGGTTAATGTGTTGTATAGTTTTGACATGTGAAAGTGTTCACTCTGATGAATTGTTTTGAGATTAATAACCATATCCATTCCATTAGAATAGCATCCATTCTGATCAGCTGCTTTGGGAAAATTTTGAAATTCGATTCACGAGTTGGTTGTCTGTGTAGTCCCCAGAAATACCCTCGAAATTTGTAGCGAACTTAGACAAAGTCGTGTGTTTCGGATGCGGACAGATCTGATTGCAGTAAACGGAACAACAAAACCAGGATTATGATTCTTTGTTAAGGTGCGATTCGCTCTCTCTCTCTCTCTCTCTCTCTCTCTCTCTCTCTCTCTCCCTCTCTCTCTCTCTCCTCTCTCTCTCTCTCTCCTCTCTCTCTCTCTCAACAACAAAACCAGGATTATGATTCTTTGTTAAGGTGCAATCCTCTCTCTCTCTTTCTCTTTTTCTTTCTGTCTCTTTCTCTCTCTCTTTTTCTTTCTCTCTCTCGCGCGCGCTCGCTCTCGCTCGCTCTTTTTTTATTCTCTCTCTTTCTTTCTCTCTCTCTTTCTCTTTTTTCTCTCTCTTTCGTTCTCTCTTCTCTCTCTTTCTTTCTTTCTTCTCTCTCTTTCTTTCTTTCTCACTGTCTCTCTCTTTTTCTTTATTTCTTTTCTCTCTGTCTTTCTTTTCTTTCTTTCCATCTCGCTCTCTCTTTTTTCTATTCTCTCTCTCTCGCTCACTCTTTTTTTATTCTCTCTCTCTCTCTCTTTGTCTTTCTCTTTCTCTCTCTCGTTCTCTCTTTTTTATTGTCTCTCTTTGACTTCCTCTCTTTCTCTCTCTCTCTTTCCTTTTTCTTTCTCTCGCTCTCTCTTTTTACTCTCTCTCTCTCTCTCTCTCTCTCTCCCCACTCTCCAGGTCCTCTGGCCTTCTGAGGCTGCTTCAGTTTTTTTGATATTTGCTGCCCAGCGCCTATCGCCCTGAATGATGCTCTAGCACAGTGCCATGGTGGGGTAATATCACCAAACCAAACAAGCTTGTATCATTTTACAGTTTCCAGTGTCGGTTTTTGTGGGCGGACCAAAATGTTGTTCGTGTCCCGTACGCAGTTCTTGCTTTTCACGTTCAGAGGTAAAATAACACGAAGTAGTTTTCTTCTTCAAAGGATACCCGTCTTAAAGGATACCCCACCCGTGTCAGTAGAACACGTATGGACATCAGAACGGTCGTATTATGCTGGGGGAGGAGAACACGTGTTTCCACACTTTTGTTTTTATCTTTTTACATTTGTAGGGTGAGTTTTCAGTTCAGGTGATTGTGGAGATCACCCTCCTCATGTTTTCCTTAAAACATTAATGACATTTGATCGGGCTGGTGCAGGCTGTTGTTTTGTGTCTCTTCTCTATACACCTGCATTCTACCTCGCTGTGTCTGCTTGCTTTTTTCTGCTTCTTGTGAAGAGAAAAGATCTGGAGAAGAGAAATCTGTTGTCAGTACAATTGAAAATATGGAATTGTCATTAGCGTAAGAAAACTCATACAGGGCCAGTGGCGATCGACCGTAAATCAGTTGTGATAAGGTGATTATGATGAGCAAAGTGGTAGACGCCTTTGGAAGAGGATTTAAAAATGTGTGTGTGTGTGTGTGTGTGTGTGTGTGTGTGTGTGTGTGCGTACGTGTGTGCGTGTGTGTGTGTATGTGTGTGTGTGTAAATGTAGTTCGTGCGTATGTGTGTGTCATCTATCTGTGTGTGTGTGTTATGATGTAGAATTATATATGATGAGCAAACTTGCAGACGCTGTGCGTGTGCTTGTGCGTAGCCAGTCTTCTTGGCTATCATTGTCGACATTTATCTTTTTATTTAAAAAAAAAAAAGTAAGCGAAAAGAACACAGTATAGACAGTGTTTTAGATTTCATTCAGTGCGCCTGTATCCATCGACATGGATTTGTCATTGCTTTCCTTCTTCAGAATCCTATCCTGCGATGACCTCCTGGGGGCATGAGATAGCTATTTTCAGCATGAATTCTTCATCAAAACGTCAGTCAGGTTTTGTCCCACATATAAAAGAACTGATGACAAACTTTTGAGGTTGGGCGGTAGTATAGCCCGAGGCCACATTTTTAGATGTATACTTTGTTGTGGAAAGTGTGTTTGTGTGTGTGTGTGTGTGTGTGCGCGCGCGTGTGTGTGTGTATGTGTGTCTGTGCACGCGTGTACCTGCGTGCGTCTGTGCGCTCTAAAGTCTCTGTGATTTTATTGGAATGGACAGATATGACCATGCCAGAACTCTTTAACTCTTGGTTTGGGCGGCAGACAGACCGGCATGAAAGACTTAAGCTTCTTCCCTCAGGTCTCCCTAACCACGGCAGTAGTCAGTGGGAAACGTAACGTAGCGTAGCATAACGTAACGTTTTTGGTGTTTTCTTTGCTTTTTTAATTTTTTTTATTTTACCCCGACAGTTGTTTGCCCCTGTTGTTTCCTCAAATGCTAGTTTGTCCCTGGCGCTTTCTTCACATTTTGTCTTGTTCAGCAGCCCTACGTTTCTGATGTTTCCCTTGCAATCTTTCTTTCATGACGCTTGTTTGTTCCTGGTTTCAATTTGTTCTTGATTTCAGAGGGTTTTTTTTGTTTGTTTTGTTTTGTTTTGTTTTTTGTTTTGTCTTTTTTTAACCTATCAAGTTCTGTCTTTCGTAATTCGTAACAGTTGTTTGTTCCGAGATCCGAGTTCGACCAGGCCTATGTAACCGCTCAGTGGGTAAAGGATGGAGATTTTTCCGATCTGCCAGGTTAGCATTATTTGAAGAACCGCTTGTGCCAGTGTACGCTTGCATCAGAGCAGATAAGCTTGTCGGTGTTTGGTGGCCTATAGACACACGAATATACTCGGCATGCACACCCACCAAACACGAAGTATGCAAACTTTGCAACAATATGGGCCTAATGCCTGCATAGTGTGGGTCAAGCAACATGCATACACTATGCATCGCTAAAACATTGAATGACAAAAAAAGATGTTTTGTTCCTATTGTTTTCATCAGACCTCGTCTTTCATAATAGTGTTTTGTTCTTGATCTGTCTGATTTTATTCCTTGCTGTTTTCTTCAGATGCAGTTTTATCTTCGTGCTAAGATGTGTTGTCGTTTTTTTTGTTTTTGTTTTGTTTTTGTTTGTTTGTTTTTGTTTTTTAATTTTAATTTTTATTTTCCTCAGATTTGATCTACTTCCATAAAAATGAAATGTCTTTACTCACAATATTTGTTCATATCCTGTTTAATAATATTTCCAATAGATCCTGGTGGTTTGTTGTTGTTGTTGTTGTTTTGTTTGTGGGGAGGGGATTTGTTTGTTTTTGTTTTTGTTTTTTGTTGTTGTTTTTTGTTTGTTTGTTTTTATAGAACGTTTTTCTTTTCACTTCCCCACTCCCACTCCATACCCCTCACCGTGATTATTGTTTTCCATGTAAAGGTATGTGTTTTCTCCATTTCCTTCAGACAGTGTGTTTTCTTATAAAAGTGTTTTTTTTCCTGCTTCCTGCAGATGGTGTCATTGCCGGGACGGACGGTGGAGGAACTCCTCCACCACTGGAGCTCTGTGGACCCTGATACCGAGGCCTTTGTCTCCCTTGCCCCGGTCACCTACGAGCGGCGGGTGCTCACGCGCCAGGGACTGCACGTGCTGATCCGAAAGTTCGCGGCCTTGCTGCGGCAGGAGGGGTTGGCAAAGGGAGACGTGGTGTGCGTGGCTCTGCCCAACTGCCTGGAGAGGGTGGTGGCAGATCTAGGCATCATCTGTTCTGGAACCGTCGCTCTCAATGGTCAGGTGTTCCGTGCTGATGGGCAGGACTTCATCCAGGTGTGTAAATAAACGCCACCCCTATTGTATGTTGCCTTGCGTGGCGGCCATCGTTTTCATTGCATCACACAGAATAAGCTGAATTGAGTGGCAAGATCGGTGAAAGCATCGATCATAACTTGTAAATTCAAAAAGGGACATTAAAACGGGAAAATAAAGGTCAACTTTTGTAATAATCTCCCTTGTTGCGATCATAACGCGTTTATTTGATATCTGTTTTGGGGGGGGGGGGGGGGGGGGGGGGGGGAGAAGAAGAAGGAAAAAGAAAACGAAGAAAGTCTTGTCCTGGTGAATTTGTTAACGATTAGCTTTCCAGTAACTGCAAATGCCCCAATTAGAAAGGCAGCTATTACAGTTTGTAACACAATGAAATAAAACAAGATGGCCCAGCCATTTCATAATCATCATTTCTCAACAACAAAATTGATAAAAACAAACGACATTCGTTTTCACCTCACCTTTCCCACTGCGAATCTCTGTGCAGGAGAAAGGCTAAAACAGCACCGTTTTTAAGTTTCACGAGTACTGTAATATTATTTAGACCTTAGTACAATTTGTTGCATTTACACCTACGAAAAAAAAACTGAAAGAAAATGGGAAATTGTGGGTAAGGTAAGGATGTATGACAAGCATCATTGTTGGCGATTTTATGTGGTGAATTGGGACCAAATTTTTGGTCATTACTCAAAAAACATTCTGAAAAGAAACACGTCTGTTTTTACATAGAATTTTTTTAGTATCAGACACATAGAATATGTTCTTGGAAATTGGAGGATTCGAATTTTGATATCAATATAAGAACGAAAGTACTTTGTGAATGCCTTATCTTTTTT
>JAPXFY010000012.1:30266783-30306783 GCA_030674185.1 Monoplex corrugatus
GCCTGTCTTTTCCTAATCTTCCTTATCGACAATCTTCTTGTGTCTGCCTTCATCAAGACTATCTCGTTTGTTTTCTTGGCTGTCCATGAAACTCTCAACATTCTTCTTAGAAACTAAATCTCAGCTGCCTCAATCTTGTTCTGGCTTTGCTTGTTGACTGTCCACGCCTCACAACCGTATAACATGATCGGTTCTATATAGCATTCAAGAACTCTCTTCCTGATGTTAATTGATAGGCATTTGTTGGTAAGAATGCTTTTCATCTTCTTGAATGATGTTTTGGCTTGGCCGATTCTTCTTGCTGAACGAACGTTACCAGGTGACTCTGTTCATCTGGGCTCGTCTCGTTCGTCGGTGGCTTCGCGCGTCCGGTTGTGTTTCTCCAGTGTTTTCCAGGTGTTGTCTGTTCGTGATCTAAGTGCCTTTCTGACCTTGTTTCTGTTTCCTTGGCTGGGTTTTCATGTTGTTAGTCATTCGTGATCATCGACGGGAGAGTTGCGCCCAGATAGGATGTGGGCCTGCTCGAATTTCTAAGTCTGGAGTTGTTACCCACAAAGCTTTGTGGGAGAGTACAGGGAATCTTGCTATTTGTCTTTTATATAATTCGATGATGATTAAATTAGATGGGCAGAGGTAGTGCATGCATTGTTCCTCTCTCTCTCTCTCTCTCTCTCTCTCTCTCTCTCTCTCTCTCTCTCTCTCTCTCTCTCTCTCTCTCTCTCTCTCTCTTCTCTCTCTCTCTCTCTCTCTCTCTCTCTCTTGCCCTTTGATATCGCTGTTTATGATGGTGTTTTCTCTTTGTTCCTTGGTTTTTCCTCTTCTCCGGTGGACTTCTTTAGTGGTTTGATGTTCGTGATGGTGTCTTCTGCTTGTACCTTGGTCTTCCCTCTTCTCTGGTAGACTGCTTTGGGAGTTTGCTTTGGTGACAGTCATATGTTGTTGTTCGGATAGAATAGCTCTGGCATCAGTTGCTTGCTGCCTTTTCTTTGGGTTCTCCTCTCGTTTCTTGTCTTCATGTTTTGTTCCAGGAATCTTTAGATGCATCATTCAGTACTATCGCACATTCATTCATTGATATAACATTCGGATTAGTTGTCATTCATTCAGTTTTTGGTTAGTATAGCTAGATTCCCGTTCTTATCATATCTCCTTTGAGTCTTTGCTCTCTTTATTTTTTCCTCCTGTTAGATGGCACACATGATATTACATATTATAAACAATAGTCTTTTTGATGTAAGTTCATAGGTCAACATATCTACTGGTCAGTATACTAGATGGACAACAAAACATTTATCACTGTTTCATACTTGTAATTGTAAGTTTCAAATATAAGTTCAAGATTTTTGCATTTACCATATTTAAATTTGGAGACAGAGAGTCTAGCTACCAGTGATGTATTATTGACGTTTCTCTTTATGTCCGGGACGAGTTCCCTTTTTGTTATACCAAAAAGTGCTGTTTTTTCATTCATAGCAATATGTATATCAGATGATGTTAATATGTATTGTTTTACATTCTTCCAAAAGGGCCTTAGTTCTGGACAAGTGTAGAACGCATGTTCGATGTAGTCTACATCTTGGCATCAGAGGCATTTATTTGTGTCGGTGACACCTATTTTTTGTAGTAGAATGTTTGTAGGATATATGTGATTCAGGAACTTAAAGTGGAGTAATCTCAGCCGAAATTCCTTTGTGCATTCGTATGCGGTGAAGAAGTAGTCTTGTACATTAATGTCTAACTTGTGCTTCCAAAAATTGATTGCGCATATTTCATGGTTTTTGTTTACAGAGAATACTTTCCTGATTTGTTTGTTTGATAGTGAGGTTAGATTTCCGCCCTCTGTCATGATGTTGTTTGGATTTCATCTCTATTATGTTGTTTGGGATTTCATCTCTATTAGCATCGTTACTGAGTTTGTGTTTCCATGTGCATGGAAGGGAATTAACAATTGCGTTGCATTCGAAGAGTAGCGTTGGGCTGGGGCCTATCTTTTGTTCTATTTCTCTATAAGTCATCGTGTTTCCGTTTCGCCAGAGATCTTGCACAAAAATAAAACCAGATGTACTCCATCGCAAGAAAAATAATGGCTTTCTTTTGTACAGTATATTTTTGTTGTTCCACAAAGGTTCTGTTTTTACTTTCTCTATCAATCTATTTTTGTTAAAGATGGAAACTGCTTTAATTACGTCTTTCCAGAAGATTGTTTTTACCTTTTCAAGGTGCTTAATGTCTTTAAGTGGAACATTACAGTTGAACACGCAGTGGCTGTTCTCAAAGGGGGAAATGTTTTGTTTAGCCAGGATGCTCTATGATGAGCGTGTTTACTAGAAACATTTGTTTCTGGTATTTGATATTTATCATTGACAGTCCTCCTTCTTTTTCGAGGCTGAGGACACCCCCTTTTTACCTTTTCAAATGCTTTTTTGTTGTTGAACTTCTTTTTCCAAAGGAATCTATACATTAGTGTATTTATGTAGTTTAGTGTATTGACTGGTATCGACGCTACTTTAATGTTTTCGAGAGGATAATTTTTCCATACAGTGAAGGGTTTCTGTGTTCCCATCTTTTTATAAATCTGATCATTTTCTCTATCTTAGGTTTCCAGTTATCATCTATTTCAGATATTTCTTTGTCTGCTGAGTAATGTATGCCGAGGAGTTTTAGTTTACCAGATTTCATGGGTATGTCATTAACCTTTCCAATTTCATGTTTTCTTGATCCCAACCATATACATTCTGATTTACTTTTATTTAGCTTTAAACCTGAGAATTCTTCGAATTGTTCTACTATGTTAGTAGCTATCTGTATGTCGTTTTCATTTTTTAGAGTTAAAGTTGTATCATCTGCAAATTGTTCGATTTTTGTTGCATTCTGTACATCATCTTCATCGTCATATTGTCTCAGTTTGATTCCTTGTATGTCCTTATGATGGCGAATTCGAATAGCAAGGACTTCCACTGCCATGACAAAAAGAAGGGGGCTAAGAGGACTTCCTTGTCGAATTCCTCGTTCTGTTAGGAACCAGTCAGAGAGCCAGCCTCCATTCTGAATACTGCTTTCTGTGTTTTCCATCACAGTTGTCACAAAAGTTTTGAATTTTGGACCAAACTGGAAAATATCTAATGCTTCCTTGATACAGTTTTTTTAGATGGTGTCGAAGGTTTTAGAAAAATCTAGGGCTATTAGGGCACCTGGTTGGTTGGTATTGTACAGGTATTTTGTGAGATCGTCAAAGAACCTTAAATGATCCGCTATGTTTCTGTCTTTGATGAAACCGATTTGGTCTGTACTAATCACAGTCGTGATTACCTTTTGGAGTCGAGTGGCTAGTGCCTTTGTCAGAATTTTGTAGTCAGTGTTTGTTAAGGTAATGGGTCTGAAATTTGCCAGGTTGTTCTTGTCTAAGTTTTTGCCTTTGTGGATTAATGTTATTATACCCTTTCTCATAGTGAAAGATAACTCTCCCTGTTCTATGCCATCTAATATGCAATTAAACAGAGGCACTTTCAGTTTAACCCAGAATTTTTTTGTAGAACGCTGGTGTTAGACCATCGCTACCAGGGGCAGAATCTTGGTTAAGTTCACTGAGCGCTTGAGAAAGATCTTGTAATGTTGTCATTCTGTCACACTGTTCCCATTCCTCAGTAGTAAGAACTGGAAAGTGTTTATCTGACAAAAAATGATCTTGCATTCTCACCCTTCTTTCAGGGGGGGTGTTTTCTTCGTATAGTTTTTCATAGTATTTTCTAATGTCTTTTAGTAGTCTTTGTGGGTTGTCAATATTCATTTGCTCAGTTTGTAAGGTTGATATAGTATTTGCGACTCCTTGTATTTTTTCTAATTGTAGAAAGTATTTGGTATTTTTCTCCCCATCTTCAATCCATTTTGTTCTTGAGCTGAACTTAACTCCTCTTGCCTCTTTGATTTCTTGCATTTCAATTTCTTTTTTCAGATGTTGAATTTGACGAATGCTTTCCTTGTTATCAGGGTCTTGGATGAGAGTGTTTTTTTTTTTTAATGTTATTGAGTCTTTCGATTTTTGTTCGTTTATTTTGGGACAGACTTTTAGTTGTTTTTGAGTATGTGATGCAAAAACGATTTACGTTTCACTTTAAACATTTTCCAGGTTGTTTGTGGATTTTCGTCTTTATACTGTGCAATATGATTATCAATAAATTTGTTTGTTTCTGAGAGAAATGTTTCATCTGCTATTAATGAGTTATTGAATTTCCAGTAACCTGGGCCTCTCTTGAATTTATTTGTACTGATGGGTATTATCACACGTTTGTGGTCTGAATGAGGAAATAGTTCTGTATCTGCTTTTTGGGCGAGTGCTAATGAGGAAGTGTCGCAGAATATGTAATCTATTCTTCTAGCTGTAAATGGGATAGGTCTTGACCAAGTATATTCTTTTTTATCAGTATGACATGACCTCCATACATTTGCAGGTCCAGTGATACTAAGAGAACATTAAATGAGTCAGTTTCTCGAGAGGAGTGTGGTTTACCTGCAACGTTATCTTCGGGGCTTATCGCTATATTAAAAAATCTCCCAGTACTTGAATTGAATAATTGAGTTGATCTAGAAATGTTAGTTTTTCAGTTGTTAAATTTGGTGCATAACAATTTGCTGTAATGTGGCTTTTGTCTTCCCATGTTATCCTTATCATTAATATTCACTTTGACTTTTTTACGTATTCTGCCAGAATTTGTTTCTTGTCATCTATCAATATGATAAGTCTGTTGCTTCTATTTGTTCCTTCTCTATAAAACATATTCCCGTTCCATTCCCTCCTAATATCTTGTACCACCTCTTCAGTTACATAGGTTTCCTGTAAACATGCAATATCTATTTTTTTCTGTCTAATGAATTTGAACACTAGTCTTCTTTTTGTTTTATTTCTTAGGCCACGCACGTTTAGCGTGCCAATTGAAAGGTTTTTATTCGCCATGAGTAGAGTTGGAATCATTATTCAGTGTCGTGAGCCCTTTACACATAGCGTAGGTCGTAAGGGTGGGATCAGTCCGGTAGAGATGGAATTCCCGTTAGGTATTTTACTCTCCCATCTCTACGTTTTCTGCCTGGCTCATCTTCTTGCTCTGTCGCTGCAACATTAGGCCGCACCTTTTTTTTTCTGAAGTGTAGCCTCTTCATCAGGAGATTCATTCCTTTCCCGTTTCTATGTTGGCGGGTTGGGGGGGGGGGGGGGGTTGTTAGCTCGCTGGCCGCTTGGTCGACCTGACCCTTCTCTCCTTTCACCAAGCATTAGGTCTGCTGATGACTGCCACTCGTACTGCGGCTATAACCCTTGACCTCTCTATCCCCCACCTCTCTTTCCACCACCTCTCTTCTCTGCTGTGTCTGCTCCCCCTAGCTGGGCGTCTGCTGCCTGGCTGGCCCCTTCAGCCTGTGTAGTTGAAGTGTAAAGGCTGGCCTGCGCATTCCCTGTTTCTCCCTTTCCCCACTCCCTACCCGCAGTGTTACATCCTGGAAACAATCTATAGTACTCGCAGTGTTAACATCCTGGAAACAATCTATAGTACTCGCAGTGTTACATCCTGGAAACAATCTATTTGTTTGTGTCCAGGCTGCAAACAAACCTTACAAACTATTTCATTCGGGCAGTTCATGGTCCTATGCCTTTCCTGCAGACATTTGGTACAATTTGATTTTTGTTTTTGTTTTTTTGTTCTTTGCGGAAAAGTTGTGCACGGAATATTCCAACTTTCAGAGTTGGAAGCAGAGGTGTCTTTGGCACAGTGATGTACACAAATCTACGACCCGTTTCGAAACGTGTCAAATGGCGATCTGGGTCTCTCGCTAGTTTCGAATGTTTGATCGCAGCTCTATCCCGATTTTTGTAAGGGCACTTTCAATGTCTTTGTTGCAGATACTGATGGGGATACTATTAATCCGCAGTCTAGTTGTGGGTTTCTGTCCAGCAAGTTGATACGGGTACCCCTAAACATAAAACCCTCTAGTAATAGTTTGTTTCTACAATCTTTAGTTTGCGGATAAATTCTCCACAGTTCTCTAATACGCTGTGCTCCCCTGATACTGTTTCTCCCTGACGCTGTCTCTGCGGCCACACAAATTTCGCAGGTCGTAGGCAGCGTTCGTTTCGTGTTCAGGCAAAGCACGAGCAGTCACAAACACCGGTTTCACTGGTATGGCCGGCTGTTTCCGCCATTTTTGCCTGCCTTCATCTCACCTCTGTCGAATTTGTTTTCGCATTCACAATGCTTGAAAAACACTGGCGATCACTAACATGGTAAATTTTAAGATGGGCACGTCACATCAAGCACTCACTCAGACGACGGGTGGGGGGTGGGGGGTGTGGCCGGTGCTGTTTCCGCCGTTTTTGCCTGCCTTTCTCACCACTGTCGAATTTGTTTATGCGTTCACAATGCTTGAAAAACACTGGCAATCACTAACGTGGTAAATTTTACGATGGGCACGTGAAACCTCATGCGGTTTTGTGGACTCTGTGGTGGTGTGTGTTATGTGTGTGTGTGTTGTGTGTGTGTGTGCGGCGCGCGCGCGTGCGTGCTGCGTGTATGTGTGTGTGTGTTTGTTGTGGTGGTACAAGTGTAGCTCTGCAGTATTGTGAAACACGCCCGCCTTCGGTGGCAAGTACTTTAAACTGTCCAACTTAATGTAAAAAGCAAGGCTAAATTTCGACATCAGTTATCAGGCACTTCAGTGTTTCTTCGAAATCATACTTTGATACTGCTTAAAACCGTGGGCGTTGACAAGGTATTGACTGGGGAGGGGAACTAGGATCTGTGAAACGCCGATAAGGCACAAATGATGTGAGCATTAAGATGGGCAGAACAAACTAGATTTTATCTTGTGGGATGGGATTGAATGCGAGATACATATTGAGTCCACGGCTTTCTGAAAACCAGCCTAAATATTGTACATCATTTGCTAGGAAGCGAAAGATAGCATTGATCACATATTTTGGACGTGTTCATATGACAACAGATTCTGGGAAAGGGTAGGAGAAGTGTTGAGGTCAAGTTGCGCGACTTGTGCAAACGTAAGATTAACTGAAAATGTAATTTTATTTGGCGCTGACGAAAACATGCGCACAGATCCAATACTTGACTTAATAATCATCTTAGGAGAAATGTATATTTACAAAAGTAAACTCGAAAAAAATCTACCAAACACCATTTCTTATACTAGATATCTTACCAAAAAATATCGAATGGAAGAATATAATGCAAAACTGAGATGGAATTCACACGCTTTTAAAGAAAAATGGTTGCCATATCTGTCCCTGGTTTCAGATGAAGTTTGATGTGACATTTGGCTTCTTTACGAGATGTATGCGTGGTTTCTGTATGATATGCCTGTTTATATTTGAATGTTTGTCTTACATATAATTGTACATGACTGTAAATTCATGCACATAGAACCTTTTTTGAAGATGTAGGCGTTTTGCATGTGTTTTGAACTTTGGGTCTCATGAGGATAATCTTGCTTTGTTAATGCGTTTATCGTTGACTTTTTGCTGAAAGAGAATACAAAGAAAATACAAACAAACAAACAAACAGATACCACCAACAAACAACATAACCTAAAACTGTATAAATTAAACGACCTTATATTGTTTAAGAAAACATAACAGACTAATACATGTAGATATGGCGTATATGAGTATATATTTGTTTAGTCCATTGTATACACGTCTTGTTCAGTTTTTCAGTGATGTTGTAATAACGTTCAGCAAACATTGTATTTATTCGTGTTTTGTCAAAAAACAGAATTTTAAAAAGTTTGAGAAAAAAAATAAATGTTACATCAGCGCTGCAATGAAAAATTATTCCATTGGGTTAACTCTATAGCATCTGTGGAAGTTTTTGGCAGTGGACAGACAACTTAATGAATCTAGAGTATAATAGCGTATTGGAGAAGAAAAATGAGGTGCGAGAATGTCACCGAATCAGTGAAGAAGATGTTAAATGAAGATAGCCTCATAATTCTAATAAAGATTGTAAGAGACTGAAGTACGACCGAATCAGTGAAGAAGATGTTAAGATGAAGATAGCCTCATAATTCTAATAAGGATTATAAGAGACTGAAGTACGGATGGCCTTCCTACTCAAGAATGAGCTTTCTAGGGTGGGTTTCTTACCGTCCATCGATGCTTTACCTTTCACAAACGGAACAGAGGTAAAAACCTGTTCACACGTGAATGGGCTGGAGGCTGCCGAAAGTAATTCGTGCCAGGCCTGAAGTTGTGTAGAAGATGGGACAGTAAAAAACAAAAAAATTCAGAATAAAATTTTTATTAAAGTGTGACGTCGACCCGACTGTCGTTGCCTGACATTTGCTGAATTTCTGTTGCTACATTTTAGAAATGTACATATTGTACTGTGAGCATAGGAACTGTACACTTTTAAAGAATGTTACATGTGCTTGCTTGTTTGATGTGGTAGAAGTGCTTGTTTGATGTCATACGTGACCACATACGGTACTGTGAGCATATGAACTCTACACTTTAAGAGAACGGTACGTGTCGTAAATGACACATAAATTATGCTTTCAACCGTCTTTACTCGGGAGAGGGGGTCAACAGTTGAACAAACGTTGGAACAGGTGGGAACGACGGGGTACTTAATAGCATGAATATCACCGATCAGTTTTGTGATTTGCTACCACACCGCGCCTAGCCCAGTCTGTTTTGTTGTTGTTGTTGTTGTTGTTTTTTACATCTCTCTCTCTCTCTCTCTCTCCTCTCTCTCTTCTCTCTCTCTCTCTCTCTCTCTCTCTCTGCCCCTCTGTCTGCCCCTGCCCTGCCCGCCCTGCCTTCCCCCCTCTCTTCTCTCTCTCGCTCTCTCTTTGTCTGTCTCCCTGTATACGTGCATGCGTGCGTGCGAGAGAGCACGTTCATGCTCTGGAGAATATTTAAAAAAAGATACTCAGCCTCGTCTGACGACGGGTAGCACATCGCTTGATATTTGGCTTTGGATTATGTGGGGAGACATATGATGGCCAAACGGCTTTTTCTATAATCTGTGTATATCAATTCAAGAAAATTATAAGTATAAGCAGCAATTATTTTTCAGTTTGAAAGGTTTGAAAAGTCGTGGAATTGGGAGGTTGTGAATATGAATTGTTTTGTCACTTTTGCTGTGAATTGTTCAGGGATACGTTTAATCTTCATCTCCGTTTTCGTTTTAGATCTCAGCTTTTGGGAGAAAATGCTAAGGTAGGCCTATCCAGATGATAACGTTCACATAGAATCGACTGCGAAATTGATCGAGATTATCTGTAACAATCATAAATTAAGTTCCCGATGTCACTGATCATGAACCGATAAAACTGTCGGAGAAGTGCACTCAACTGGCGTTGAATTTTAACCCATTAATTCCTGCACCCTATCCACCAACTGCAAGACTTAACTCTTCCACTCCCTCACTCTATCCACCAGCTTCCTGCAGGAAGCTTGTGGATAGGGTGAGAGAGCCAAAGGGTTAGATTTTTGCTTTGCTAGCATGACTGACAATGCAGGATGCTGGTGGACAGGTTCGGGAGTGAAAAGGTTAAACTCGACCTGATTAACAGGAGATAGTAGTAGCGGGGCATCAGAATGAACGAATGTACAGACTAGGCTTTGGATAAATAAATGAAGATGTTGTACACTGTTTCTTGTTAAACAAAGTTTGTAATTATACTTTTCAGATTGCAGTCTCTGTGTAGTGTGAAGCTTTACGCGCATACTTGCTGCATGCGTGCGCGCGCGTGTGTGTGTGTGTGCGTGTGTATTTCTTCTTTCCTTTGTTTGTTATTATTGGTTTAAACATGAAACACGAATTTGTGATATGAAAACTACTTTATATACATGAATATAGTGCACTTTTTGTCCCTATAAAATAGGCTATAAATAGTTTACATCAGTGTGTTTGATTCAAGTCACTTTTCCTTGGTTTGTCCATAACCTATTGTGTAGTGGATATGACTGTCTGCGCGTCCTACAATAGCAGTAATAAAGATATTAAACACATGATAAACACAGTTCTGTCTAAGGAACCAAGAAAATATAATTGCTTACTGACATGCCACGAAACAATGATACTGATATTAAACTGTCAGATACTTAATGAACACAATTGATTGTAATGAATTAAAAAACAAAAACAAAAAAAGACAGTTACTAACTGAAATGCTCTGAAACAATGATGCGGATATTAAAGAGTCAGACACATGATAAACACAGTTTATCTATATGCTACGAAAACAGTAACACGGATATAGCAATCAAATAATAAAGAGACTATAGTTAAATGATCTAGGAAATACAATTACTTACTGATAGGTCATGAAATCAGTGAAGTGTGGGTGTATATGTGCGTGTTTTGTTTGGTTTTGTCTTTCAGCGACTTTCTGTTTGGCTGCGGAAACTTTTTTTGTTTGTTTTGTTTTGTTGTTGTTGTTGTCGCTTTATTTTCTACATCACTTTTATGGCCAAAGAGGCTGGGGCAGTTTTTTTACAAAGCGACAATGATGATGTCGGTGAAGATGATAATCATGATGCTATGGAGTTCCATCTAGGATTGAGACTGCGTAACAGGGCTGTACTCTACGTTTACTATCATAACATATCGTAGTGTCAACCAGGCCCGAGAGCTGCGGGGACTTAATTAGTTGCTGTTATTGCGTATGCGTGACTGGTTCACACGGGCTGGTTGGATCTTTCGATAGAGCCGTGGATTCGTGATCTGATATCTAGAGTTCAATTCCCGCCGGCAACATTAAAAACTGGCCTGTTCACTGTCCGTCTTAGAGTTTTTAATCATTCTGATGATGTCAGCTTAGTGTTTCGTTAGGTTCCTCCTTCCCCATTTTAGGACCTTGCCAGTGCGCAGGCTTTTGCGCAGGCTCAGAGAGTCTGCCAGATAATTGCTGCCAGGTTTGGGTTGAGCGCATACGGAATCATGCAGTCGTGATGATTCCTTCTTGAACAAACTCTCCAAACTTCAAGACTGGGTAATAGGGGTTTTTGTTTTGTTGTTTTGTTTTGTTTTGTTTGTTTTTATGTTTGTGGACAAGGATGGTCACATCGTAGAACATGTCTTTCACAGAAACGGAGATATGGTCAGAACAGTGGTGTTTTCGTTAGACGTGTCAAACAGCATTGACATGATGAACAGTCCGCTTCAAGGTCCATCCACATCAGCAACAGAGACTAAAATGATTTCATTTTCTCTCTTTTGTTCCCATCAGGCTTTGAACAGCAGCAAGGCCAAAGCGGTAGTGCTTAACCCTGGCCTTTCTCACGGGGCCTGGAGCATTCTAAAGGACTATGTCAAACAAGTAGACGCCCACGTTGACTGTGAACAGCTCCCTCATTTACGCAGAGTCATCTCTTGCCAGCGCAGTGAGGACCCTGCTGTGGACTTCTTCTCGCGTCTGCAGAACTACAACAGGTCTTTGCAGCGTGCGCACGCTCTGACTTCAGACGAAGCGGTGATATGGACGACGTCAGGCAGCACGGGTTACTCCAAGCTCGTGCCGCAGACACACGCCAACCTGACACATATTGCCCTGCAGGTGCTGCACATAGCTCAGCTCAAGAGTGGGGACAAGTTTCTCAACTGTGCCCCATTGGGATGGGCCGGTGGCTTCCCGCTGTGGTTCCTGGCCAGCGGAGCTACACGGGTGTTCATGGACACGAGTGCCGGTACTCCTCGAGACATGGCCGCAGTGTTGTGGCAATGTGTGCAGAGAGAGAAGTGTGTCTACGTCTTCGCCTCTCCTATGTACGTTTCGGCCGTCCTAGAGCAGCCTGAGCTGTGGCAGGGGGAGAACAAGTGGCGCCCACAAGTCGTCTGCCTCGCTGGACAGCCCATGAAGAGAACGGTGGTGCGTGCTGCTGGCAAGCTGTGTGAGTACGTTGACATCAACTACGGCACAACGGAGTGCGGTGTCATCGCTACCACTCGCGTCACCAAGCCTGACACCTACGAAGACGGCGTGACGGGTCCGGCTGCCGTGGGCGTGCAAGTGCGTGTGGTGGATGATCACCTGCAGGACGTAGCCGAAGGTCAGACAGGGGAGATCCTGGCCAAGAGCCCTGCCCTCTACGGCCGTTACGTGGACAACGAAGCGGCCACTCAGAAATCCTTCACACACGACGGCTGGTTCCGGACAGACGACGTAGGCTACTTCAAGCCTGACAAGCAGATTGTCCACTTAGGCCGCCGCACAGACGCCATCACACGAGGCGCCTACAAGTGCTACCCAGGCTGGCTGGAAACGCTACTACGAAGAGCCCCGAACGTGCGAGACGTGTGTGTCGTGCCTGTGCCCGACCCTGTGTTGCACCACGAGATTTGCGCATGTGTGGTGCCCGCTCACCATCCCCCTTCCTCGGACTTTGAGGACTCTCTTAGAACGTTTGCCGATTCTTTGCTGCTGACCGATCCGGGTGAGGCGCAACATATGGTGCCCAAGTACTACGTCCTGCTCCAGTCGCTACCACTGACTCCCACAGGCAAAATCAGTCGTAAAGATGTGTGCACACTAGCTGAGAAGAAACTAGGGTTGTGCTCTAAATAGATCTTTTTTTTTTATCACATCCATACTCAGGATACACATTTTTATAAGCAATGTTTATTTATTATTTATTATTTATTTATTTGTTTCTTTCTTTCATTATTTGTTTATTTATTTATGTATTTATCGTTTGTTTGTTTTTTATTTGTTTATTCATTTATTTACTTGTTTGTATATTTACTTGTTTATTCATTTACCCCCTTTTTGGTTGTTGTTGTTGTTTTTTAGTTGAATTTCCTGACGCTCTTTTTCAATAATCTACACGTATCGCTGTCTTGCTTTCTTATTATATCGGCGAGATACAAATTTCATATCAATTTGGGTTGTGAGAGAGTGGATTCACTATATCAGTTTATTTATTCGAGCAGTGTTTTTTTTTTGTGTTTTTTTTGTTTTTGTTTTTTGTACTAATCATCGGTGTATGAAAGGTGTCCAGGTGGGTATGCCAACGAGAGAACAATCTTGTTAGCAGTACGAGTTATGTCTTGTTCGTCTCTTGTTTACTTGTTTACCAACACTTTGAAAATCACAATAAAAGTACTCCCGCAGAATGAGAGTCTGTACTGTTCCCCCCCCCCCTCTCTCTCTCCTCTCTCTCTCTCTCTCTCTGTGTCACCATTTCTTTGTCTCTGTCTTCTCTATCTCTCTTTCTCTGTCTCTCTCTCGCTCTCTCTGTATGTCTCTCTCTTGACTTGCTTTGGATGCACATGTATGAAAGCTCATTGAGGGGTATTGAAGCCCAAACAAAGGCGAATAATGTTCACATGTTCACTATACGTGCATGTACACACATACACACATCCACACCACAGCTCACCAAACAACAGAATCCACACCACACACACACACACAACACACACACACACACACACACACACACACACACACACACCACTCACGCGCCCACACACATACATGTATGTATGTATACACACACACACACACACACACACACACACACCACACACGCACACACACAACATATATATATATATATATATATATATATAATTATGCGTGTGTGTGGTGTCTGTGCATGTACACACACACACACACCACCACACCACTCCAAACAACGCACGCGCGACACACACACACACACTAGCACACATACACACATATACTGTGCGCACGCACACGCTCATGTATACATTTACAACCTGTTTATTGACGATATTGTCACAAGCGCCATAAATGTCTACAACTTTACGACCGCCGGTTGAAAAACGTTCGAATTTGTCAAGCACGTTTCCTGGCTGAGGACACTCAGATGTGGAGGCCATCAAGAGGGCCGTAACAACGGAGCTGAGGGGCATTCCAGAAGAATCCTACCAGCAGTGCATAGAAGTGTGGCAGAGAAGGATGGAAAAGTGCATTAGAATTGAGGGGGATTACTTTGAAGGTGAAACCATGTAAATTGTTATTTGGAATTGAAATAAATTGTTTGTGACACCAATCCCGTTACTTTTCAGACACACCTCGTATATTTATGCTTTGTTGATTATACCAGGCTTTCGATCGGGTGAGACATGAAGAATTGATCAACCTACTAGAAAGACTCAATATTGATGGAAAAGATCTACGAATAATCAGAAATATGTATTGGGAACAAACAGCTGCTATGAGAATAGAAAACGATATAAGCTCTTTCCAAAACATCAAAAGAAGAGTCAGAAAGGGTTGTGTTTTGTCACCAGATCTGTTTTCACTTTACAGAAAAACATCGTGAGAAACCTAGAGGAAGACCCTGGATTAAAGGCTGAAGGAAAAATGATAAACAACATTCGATACACCGTGCTAATTGCAGAAAATGAAAGGGACCTACAAAACTTTGTGAATATACTAGAAATAGAAAGCAAAGGTAAGGGGCTGGAACTAAACAGCAGGAAGACTGAAGTCATGGTGATCAGTAAAAAAAATTTTTTTAAAAAGCATGAAATCCCATCATGCAAAATAACAGCAAACGGCATAACCTTGAGACAGGTTGATAAGTTTAAATATGTGGGAACGATCATTTCACCAGACGGCAATTGCACATCAGAAATAGCCAGCAGAATCGGCCAAGCCAAAACAGCATTCAAGAAGATGGAAAGCATTCTTACCAACTAATGCCTATCAATTAACATCAGGAAGAAAGTTCTTGAATGTTATGTAGAACCAATACTGTTATACGGTTGTGAGGCGTGGACAGTCAACAAGCAAAGCCAGAACAAGATTGAAGCAGCCGAGATGTGGTTTCTAAGAAGAATGTTGAGAGTTCCATGGACAGCCAAGAAAACAAACGAGACAGTCTTGATGTAGGCAGACACGAGAAGATCATTCATAAGGAGATTAGGAAAAGACAGGCAACATTTGTAGGTCATTTTATGAGGAAAGGGGAATTGGAGCACCTGGTCACGACGGGAAAGCTGGAGGGAAGAGAGCACTAGGTAGACCCAGGGAGAAGATACTAGACGGACTGGCAGAGTGGCTGAGGACAAAGAGGGTGGAAGAGATGCTTGAAGCGACAAGAGATAGAGACAGATGGAAGTCCATGATTGCCAACGCCTTGCGGCAAGGCACCTGATGATAATGATTGCTTATGTACAGGACAATGATCCTTCCAAAGATCAAATTTGTTAATTTAAAAATAGTTGAAAAAAGCGGATTTGAATTTTGTGCTTCCCACCGGAAAATCCGAATTTTGCCCTTTTCAAGGTCACTGGACCTTAAAAAAAAAAAAAGCAACAGATGAAATAAAAACTGAATGTGAAGTGAGGACAATGGGGGATTATCACAAAAATGAAAACAGATTGTAAATATCAGATGTTCCTGGAAAAGTGCTTTTCAAACATTTTCTTCTAAGTGTTGATTTTTTAGACTTTTTTTTTTCATCGTGAGTTCTATCAACTTTTGCACACACTACTCGTCTTTGTACACATCTTTGTCCCAGATTCGGTAAAGTTCCGGGAAAAGCTGAAAAAGCCGAAATACATCATAGACACACACACACATGCATACACACGAGCGAGCGCGCGCACATACACACACACAAGCATGCAAACAATCACATGTACACACACACACGCACGCACACACACACGCGCGCGCGTACAACACACACATACACACACACACATACACACACACACACACACACACACACACACACACACACACACACACACACACACACACACACACACACACACAAATGTCAGGAACGAGCAGGAAACTTTTTAAGGATATTTCAAAACAGTTTTCTTAACACGAATTTCTGGTATAGATTCTTCTCTTATTAACACCTCTTTACAGAAAGTTGCAGTAAGAGTTGCTTGACAGAAAACCGTAACTGTCTTCCCTCTACATCCTCTGACCAACTTAGCAAACAGACCCACTATGCGGGTTAGTTGGTAGAGCCATAGACTCAAGATCTGATAGTTTGAGTTCAATCCCAGCCTGCAACATTAAAAACTGGCCTGTTCGCTGACCATCTTAATGTTTCCATCATTCTGGTGGTGTCAGCGTAGTGTTTGATAGGTCCTTTCTTCATTTTCCCCCGTTTCAAGATCTTGCCAGCGAATAGGGTTTTGTGCAGGCTCAGGAAATCTGTCAGATAATTGCTGGCAGATTTGGGTGGAGCGCATATGGAGCTGTCCGTGCACGGTAAATCCCTCTTGAAATAACCTCAATAACTCCAGTAATAATAATAATAATAATATTGGACATTTGTTGAGCGCCTTCCTCCCTCACAAGGAGGGAGCACAAGGCGCTTCACATAATAGACGCACAGAACAGCCACAAATAGTGTACACATATAACATAAGACATATGGACAGATATGTCACACTTCATACTACAAAACACATCATACCACATAATACCACATAATAACATAATAACACATCTCATACCACATCACTACACACAAATATGGAAAGGAAAACAGTACTATACATGACAACAAAACACACACACACACACACACACACACACACACACACACACACACACACACAGCATGCACCCTCTTCAACAATGGGATAAGGAGGAATGATAGAATCAAGAGTGAATATGGAGTGTTGTCTCAAAAGCATTTTTGAACAGGTAGGTCTTGAGACTGTCTGCTTATCTCCGTCTGTTTCTGTTACAAAACAAAGTGGTTGATCTCGCTGTAAAAATTTACACGACCATTATTGCTTTTGGGTGAATCTTACGGCCATTCCATGTTTTGGGGGTAGCTTTGAAACTTCAGCTCGACGTCGTTTATTGGAAAAACTCCCTTTTCAGAATTAAACTTACGCTGTCTAAACGACAGATCTTCACCCCGGTAATTGCACACTTTCTCGTTAGGATCTATGGGTGTGTGATCCATGGCTGGTCTTGGACTATGATGACTGGGGAGTGCTTTTATGATCTTCGCAGAAGTGACTCCTTTCTTGTTGTCTAAATAAAGAAATACAAATGTAGAAAATGAATCCTCACTGAAACGCCTTGATTTTAACAAAGAGGACAAAGTTCTGTAAAGACTAAAGCCCGCAGACGCTCTGAGATACATGATCTTCTGCCATACAAAAAGGCAATCCCTACATCATCAAGCAAACATCAAACGCCTTGAACACCGTGGCATAACACTGACTATAATCAAATTAAACAAGCACGCAAAAGGGCTCAACATTATGTATTCCAAACACCATCAGTGGACGTCGTTTGAGCTCATAAAAATCAGATCAAAATCCAGACATGGTTTTAAAAGTAGTAAACGCCAATTTTGCAGAGATTTTTTGATCCAAACTAACAGCTCAAACTCCAAAGAAAAAAAATGTGGAAAATCATAACACACAAAAAATGAATGGGAAACACACCTATCCCTCTGTCAGCCACCTCAAGCTGTCGGATTCCCTGATCACTGACAAAAATATCCAGTTTATTAGCTTCCACCATTGAAGCAAACTCTTCTTCGACCAGTAAATCAGCACTCTTTATCAGATACAAAATCCTCAAAGGAAAGACGCTGTGCAACTTTTCATCTGACAACATTGAAGAGTACAAATTTCCACTCACCTTAAACGGGTTGAAAGTTGCTTTTCTGACCTGCCACGATCCTTCCCCTTGCCTTGATGAAATTTATTATAAAAATATTTGAAGCATATTCCTAAAAACTGCCTGGAAATCCTCTTAAAAGTATACAATCACATATGAACTCCAGAGCTGTTTCCATGCTCTTGTCGGAAAGCAATCATCATCCCTAAACCTGGAAAACATTTCTTCAATCCTTCCAATTACCCTTGACCAGTTGTCTTTGTAAATTGATGGAGAAAAAGGTAAATAGCAGATATGAAGAAACTTGAGATAGTTCGCCTTCTGGTCAAAGGGCAGTGTCATTTCCGCAAGCATCACCACCCACAGTCGATCATTTAATCCGCCTTTAAATCGCAATCTGTCATGCCTTTCTAAACAAACAACTTGTGCTCGCCATCTTCTTGACTCAGAAAAAAAAAGCATAAAAACATTATACCTCCCGGAAATCTGGGATCTCACACCTTCATGAACTTGGTTTTTGAAGCTACCTGGCTCTCTTTAAAAAATATATCGTAATAGAGCGACAATTTCAAGTCCTTGTCGGCAATACATTTTCCGACATCCATGAATAAGAGTTGGGTTTACCGCAAGGATGTATTTTCTCTCCTGTTCTGTTCAGCATTAAAATCAACAATACTGTCAACACAGTACAGTAGTGTCTTGATTCTTCAGTTTGTGGATGGTTTTGCATTTTATGAAACTGGAAGCATCTATGCAGGCGTTCAGTGTTGGCTTCAGCTTTTGCGTAGATAAGATCCAACACTGGACAGAGGTAAATGGAATTACATTCTCTGCAACCAAAACACGTGTATCTCCTTTCATAACCTCCAAACTTTTTTTGCTGACTGTGAAATACGTCAAGGAAAGAGCATCATTCCATCTGTAAAAAAGACGCTAAATTTCTGGAAGTCCGTTTTCACCAAAAGTAAAATATCCTTACTCAGATCGAACATCTAAAAAACCTCATGATAGAACGCTCAGAAAATTATTCGAGTCGTAGCTCTCACGGACTGGGATCCTGAGAAGAAAACACCGCTTCACTTCTATAGGGCCTTGATCAGTTCTAAGGACAATGGCTGCATTGTATAGTGCTCTTCGACGCCCTGATCAAGGGCTCTGCCTTTATCTTGGAGCATTCCAAATCAACCCTGTATACAGCTTGTACGCAGAGGCGATGGAATCCTCCTTCTTCAGCCGTAGACTGAAATAACCTTAAACTACCGCTTAAAACTGTTTTCCGAACCAGAAAAGCCAGCTTATGGCAGTGTGTTCAACCTTAAATTTAAAACAAAATTAGGAGAAAATTCCAAATGTATTCCTCCTCTTGAAGTCCGTATCCTTCCTCGGTTGCGAAATACAGACGTAGATCTAACAGTTGCTTCAAACCTCTCCAAAGTTTCATACAGCCTCAATGGACCTTCGAAACACACGAGGTCTGCTTTGATTTTGCATTTTTTGCCGAAAGACTTTACTAGTTTATTGGCACACAAGTCCTTTTACACAGAATCTATCAAAAATTTCCGTCATCCCACAAAATATTTAGAGATAACGACAATTTTCAAAACACATTCCTTCTGATAGTTCTTTCTATACCGGTACCCCTGAACTGATTACTCTGGTTTGGGTACTAAAAACTGAGTTCCAATTCAAGCAGTAAGATTTCTCATCTTCTGGGACTCCGTTTCTGCTATGGAGGCAATTACTGACCGTAACATCAGGCACCGAGAGCTGAAAAATTCTGAGAATTCTTTTCCTCTCTTAAAACTGAAGGTGACTATACTGGTCTTGCCTGTTACTTGACGCAGTGAAATAGCTGCCTTGCCAACAATGCCACAACAAAAAAGATGTTTGAACCAGTCGCCGTGGTGTAGTGGTTAGAAAAACGGAATACCAACTGGAAGGTTGTGGGTTCGAATCCCCATCAGTCCCTTCAAAGATCATTGTGGGATTTTTCGGCTCTAACCAACTCCTACCCAGAGTTAGGCGTGCTATGGGCTCATTGGGAAGACTGGGACTACACAGTCGAGTCTCATCAACTTCACGGATGCGTCATTGAGGGTGTTGTTCAAATCTTCTGACCAACACCGCAGGTGTCTGCATCCCTCGGGCCTGGTTGACGTCAGGATACATTATAATAGTAAGCGTAGAGTACAGCCCTATTACGCAGTCTCAATCCTAGATGGAACTCCATAGCATCATGATTATCATCCTCATCGACATCATCATTATCGCATTGTAAAAACTATTACAGCTTCTGTGGCCAGTAAAATGGCGTAGAAAATGGGACGAATAAAAAATGATAAAAAAAAGTGAGCACAAAGGTAACCTCCCTGAATGCGATGATCCTTTAAAAAAAAAAAAAGACGTTTAAGTCCTTCTCATATGCCACAGATCTGAAAGCCAAAGAACAAATGTAACTGAACAACAACAGGACTGGAACAATCAGACAGACAACAAACTTTTCCAGATCCGATCCGAATTTAAACAGTTACTCCCATCTACGAAAGAGTCGATGTTGGGCAGGTTATACACAGGTCACACATTCGACGCTCATTCATATCTTTAAAAAACATTCAGCATCAAACACCTTATTAATAATAATAATAATTAATAATAATTACAATATTTATATAGCGCAAAATCTCGACAAAATCAAATCTAAGCGCTGAAACAGACACACAGGCACGCACGCACGCACGTACGCACGCACACACACGCACACACACACACACACAAAACACACACACACACACACACACACACACACACACACACACACACACACACACACACACACACACCACACACGCATGGCTATAAATGGGGAGAAAGAATAAAAGCAATAAAAGCAAGAATAAAACCAATGGAAAATTATAGAAAGCATATCATATACAATTATATATTATAACAAAGTGATTTCCCTCCGAGCGGAGACAGGCTGCAGAGGGGGGTTGAGTGAGGTTAGGATTTTATGCAGAGGAGAAAAGGTGAGTTTTGAGAGCGGACTTGAAGGAGACAAAAGTAGGTTGCTGACGGACTGAGAGAGGAAGTTTGTTCCAGGAGAGTGGACCAGAAACAGAGAAGGCTCGTGGACCATAGGTATTGAGTTTAGTGCGTGGAAAGCGAAAAGTCAGAGGATCGGAGGCAGAGCGGAGGGTACGTGAGGGAACATAGATCTCAAGTAGGCTTAGTCCAGCGTAGTCCAGTACGACATGAGACACAAGCACTATATAGCACACTCCTTTAAAAAAAACTCTTCAGAGATCTTCCTACAGATGTAATCTTCAAATTTTTACACACAAAAAAAAATTAATAGATTTCATCTTATATAATATCATCATCATCAGGTGCCCTGCCGCATGGCGTTGGCGATTATGGACTTCCATCTATCTCTATCTCTCGTTGCCCCTAGCATCTTCCCCACCCTCCTCGTCCCCAGCCACTCCGCAAGTCCGTCCAGCATCTCCAGCTTTCCCGTTGTGACCAGGTGCTCTAAATCCCCCTTCCTCATAAAATGGCCTATAAATGTTGCCTGTCTTTTCCTAATCTTCCTTATGAGTGATCTACTTGTGTCTACCTCCGTCAAGACTGTCTCGTTTGTTTTCTTTTGCTGTCCATGGAACTCTCAACATTCTTCTTAGAAACCACATCTCGGCTGCCTCAATCTTGCTCTGGCTTTGTTTGTTGACTGTCCACGCCTCACATCCGTACAAAAGTATTGGTTCTATATAACATTCATGAACTCTCTTCCTGGTGTTATTTGATAGGCATTAGTTGGTAAGAATGCTTGTCATCTTCTTGAATGCTGTTTTGGCTTGTCCGATTCTGCCGGCTATTTCTGATGTGCATCTGCCGTCTGATGAAATGATCGTTCCCAGGTATTTGAATTTATCAACCTGTGTCAAGGTTGTGCCATTTGCTGTTATTTTGCAGGAGGGGATTTCATATTTTTTATTGATCACCATGACTTCAGTCTTCCTGCTGTTTAGTTCCAGCCCCTTACCTTTGCTTTCTATTTCTAGTATATTCACAAGGTTTTGTAGGTCCCTTTCATTTTCTGCAATTAGCACGGTGTCATCTGCGTATCGAATGTTGTTTATCATTTTCCCTCCAACCTTTAATCCAGGGTCTTCTTCTAGGTTTCTCATGATGTTTTCGCTGTAAAGTGAAAACAGATCTGGTGACAAAACACAACCCTTTCTGACTCCTCTTTTGATGTTTTGGAAAGAGCTTACATTGTTTTCTATTCTCATTGCAGCTGTTTGTTCCCAGTACATATTTCTGATTATTCGTAGATCTTTTACATATATAATCATATATGTAGGCGAAAACAATTTCAAATGCATTCTTGACTTGAAACGCTAATCATATGCTTGGCTTTTAAGTATTGTCTTTTTAATCGAACATGGAGAAAGACCATGTTGTTATTGTTGTTTTTGTTATTGTATCATCATTAGTGGTAGTAGTAAGCATTAATATCATCCTACTTTTATTATTTCGGTTTTTGCTGTAGTGGTAGTAGTAGTAGTAGTACAAGTAGTAGTAGTAGTAGTGTTCTTGTTGTTCTTGTTGTTGTTGTTATCATTATTATTACTATCATCATCATTATTATTACTATTATTATTAACATTATTATCATCATCATCATCATTATGATTATTGTTGTTGTTGATGTCGTCGTCGTCGTCAACATCATCATCATCGTCGTTGGCGGCGGCGGCGTTATTGCTGTTGTTGTTGCTGCTGCTGTTGTTTCTCCCTCTCGCATCCCACCTCTTCGTCTCCCTCCTCCAACCCATATTCCACTATTTACAGGATCAGAATGAATAAAGTTTGATAAACTTTCACGGCTGCTCGATCTGAAACATGCATGAAATGAAATCCAAGACAAGTGCGACTGCCCGCAAGGAACCAGAAAAACACGAAAATAGTATCAAAACGCGTATTTAATACAAGACGAGATAGGCGCAAATTTTCGGCCAACCGGCCATTGTCAAGCGTGAATGTAAGATCACAAACAAACACCAAATACAAAATTACGACAAAAAGACTCAAACTTCCCTGTTGCTTCGTCCAGTGGGAGAATATGACTCCAACCGGAAATTTGCGCCTGTCTTGTCTTGAATTAAATACGCGTTCTGATTGTATTATTTTGTTTTTGTGGTTCATGCATGAAATGAGCAGACGTAAGGTACAAAGACCGCGTGCAACTAACCCGTTTATCGCTCGCTCGCTCAGCAGCCAGTGCGGCGTTTCGAAAGAAGCGCAGCATGAAAATCAAAAGGGCTTTAAATGTGTGATCGTGTGTGTGTGAGTGTTTGTCTTATTACATCAACATGAGGATTCAACCGTTCTGTCGTGGTATCTGCAGCAGTTATTGGCTGAAATATGGATTTATCAGTATGGTCGCTATGATGATCTGCACAACATTGGTTTTTTTGGACTCCTCAGACCAGTAGGTAGTAGTAGTAGTAATATTAGTGGTAATAATAATAATAATAATAGTGGTAATAGTAGTAATAGAAGTAACAGTCATTTGCTGTAGGAAGAGAGAGAGAAAGAAGAGAGACAGATAGACATACACAGTATGTGTGTTCATGTGTGTGTGTGTGTGTGTGCATGTGTGTGTGTATGTGTGTGTGTATGTGTGTGTGTGTGTGTGTATGTGTGTGTGTGTGTGTGTGTGTGTGTGTGTGTGTGTGTGTGTGTGTGTGTGTGTGTGTGTGTGTGTTGGTGGTGTGTTGTGTGTATGTCCACTTGTTTCTGTACATTTATGGTGTAATGCTTTGCATCGTATTGACCGTATAACATTTTACGGTTGGTTTGCCCTGCGTTATATCGCGTTGCATTGTATGCCACTGTAGTCTTGTCCCCCTGAGTCTCACCACCTAGAGCTCTTTCAGTATAAATAGTATCCCCACTTTCTGAAATTCGAGAAATGTTTTGTTTTCTGTCATTCTCTCAGTTTCCGAGTTGCTCTTTTGCTTTCTGTCATTTCTTCCTTTATCATATAGTCTTATGATCTATCTGTCTGCTAGGATAGATAATTGGTTATTATATATATGTATATGTATATATATATAAATATTTTTATATATATATATATATAATTTTTATATATATATATATATACATTATAGTGAGGGAGAGTTGCGCACAGTAATGCTGAACTTACAATAAAATTAATATTATTACGCTAGAAGAAATCTTGAATTTTCCAAATTTAAGGTCTAGATACAATGATTAAAATTAATGTTTTAAGTGTGATTTTTTTATTTCAAATATTCAGCATGCCTTTTAAATTGGTGTGTGTCCAACTGAGCTTAGGCTTATACTGCATTAATGTTTGGGCATGACAAACCTCCCCCATCTTTTTTTCACTTTTAGTTTGTTTTATTCCTATCTAAAGTGCACAAGGATGATATAGGCCTAAATAGAATGATTATTAGGTGCTAGTGTTTGTCATAACTAGTAGTAGGCTCATCATCTCTAGACTCAACATCTCTATCCAGCCGAGACGACGTCCTCAAGGAAAGAGGTTCAACAAAAGACTGAACGTCACAAAGCTGGAACTTCAGAAATGACCTTGATGCACAGCTCGAAGACCTAAATCTGGGCTCCAAAAGTGTGGATGAGGACTGTGCAGCCTTCCGAGACGTCGTCTACAACTCAGCGCGGGAGCAACTCGATATCAACCGGCGCAAACACCAGGACTGGTTTGATGAAAACGACATCAACATTCAGATATTGTTGGAAGAAAAGCGAAAAGTCTTCAGAGCACACCAGCAAGACCCAAAGTCCACCTCCAAGGAAGCTGCCTATAAATCAATCAAAAACAAAGTGCAGACAAAGCTCAGAGAAATGCAAGACTCCTGGCTTAGCAGAAAAGCGGACGAAATACAGAAGCACGCTGATACCAACAACTACAAGTGCTTCTATGACGCCCTAAAAACTTTATATGGGCCACAACCCCAAGGAACATCGCCGCTGCTCAACGCACGCCGACGGATCAACACTTCTCACTGACAAAAATGCCATCCTACAACGCTGGGCCGAGCACTTCGACAGCGTTCTCAATCGTGCATCTACTAGGAACAGCGAAGCCATTGACCGCATGCCACAGGTGCCAATAAACACCGAACTGGCAGCGCCTCCAACGGAATCAGAGATCACGGCAGCAATCAAGTACCTTTCAAACGGCAAAGCTTCAGGCTCTGACTCCATTCCAGTAGAAATATACAAAGCAGGTGGACCAGTCATGACCCGAAAGCTAACAGAGTTGTTCAAGAGCATGTGGGAACAAGAATCCATCTCCCAGGAACTGAAGGACGCGACCATTGTCCATCTCTACAAGAAGAAGGGCAACAGGCAGTCCTGTGACAACCACTGAGGAATCTCTCTTCTCGCCACTGCCGGTAAGATCCTCGCAAGAATCCTCTTCAACCGCCTTATCGTTCACCTGGAAAATGGCCACCTACCAGGAACACAGTGCGGCTTCAGAAAATCACGCGGGACAATCGACATGATATTCGCAGCACGACAACTGCAAAAAAAGTGTCAGGAACAGCACCAAGACCTGTACACGACATTCGTTGATCTGACAAAGGCCTTCGACACGGTCAGCCTTGAAGGACTATGGAGAATTATGGAGAAGTTCGGATGCCCATCAAAGTTCATCAACATGGTACGCCAATTTCATGACGGCATACAGGCACGTGTGTTGGACAACGGAGATTGCTCCGAGACTTTTTCAGTCACGAGCGCCAACACTGTTCAGTATGATGTTTACGGCCATGCTCTCAGACGCATTCTATGACGACCATGACACATGCACTGGCTTCAGATACAGGACAGACGGAAGGCTCCTCAATGCCCTCAGGCTTCAGGCGAAGACCAAGGTTGAAAAAGACTGGGTCCGCGACCTCCTGTTCGCCGATGATTGCGCTCTGAACGCCACCACTGAAGCGAAAATGCAGCAGAGTATGGATCGATTCGCATCATCCTGCACAAACTTCGGACTCACCATCAGTACAAAGAAGACCGAAGTCATGTTTCAGCCTGCACCACAACAGCGGTACTCAGAACCAAGCATCACTGTCAAGGGAGAAACCCTGAAAGCTGTGGACAATTTTACGTACCTTGGAAGCACGATCTCAAGATCAGTGAACATAGACACTGAGGTAGACACACGCATTGCCAAAGCAAGTTCAGCTTTCGGACGCCTCAGGGTATCGGTATGGGACAGGAGAGGTATCAAACTGTCCACCAAGCTGAAGGTATACAAGGCAGCCGTTCTGCCAACCCTTCTGTATGCCTGTGAGACATGGACCGTAACGAGCGCCACGCCAAGAAACTCAACCGATTCCACATCAACTGCCTCAGACAGCTCCTGAAGATGACTAGCATTCACTCAGAAGACCCCAACTCAGATGGGCCGGACACATCATGCGTATGCAAGACACGCGTCTCCCGAAGAGACTGCTTTATGGTGAGCTAGCACACGGCATACGCTCGCAAGGAAGGCCAAAGCTGTGCTTCAAGGACACGCTTAAAGCGTCCCTGAAAAACTTCGGTATCGACACCAAGACATGGGAGGCCCTTACACAAAATCTCATCATGGAGAAGCTGCGTTGGCGAAGGTACCGCCTCCTACGAACAAAGCAGGATCAGTGGAGCACAAAAGAAACGAGAGCTGCGTAAATCCCGAGCCAACTCCCAAGTCCAGAATCCAGCAGAACACGTGTCTCTCATCTGCGGCCGAGCCTTCCGCGCACGAATCAGCCTCATCAGTCACAGCCGGACACATGAATCGTGATGATCCTTGGTCATCGTCGATCACGACGGACGAACAACATATATATATATGGGATGCGTTTGTGTGTGTGTGTGTGTGTGTGTGTGTGTGTGTGTGTGTGTGTGTGTGTGTGTGTGTGTGTGTGTGTGTGTGTGTGTGTGTGTGTGTGTGCGTGCTTGCGTGTGTGTGCGTGCGTGTGTGTCTGTTTCAGCGCTTAGATTTGAATTTTATCAAAATTTTGCGCTATAGAAATATTGTAATTATTATTATAATTATATATGTATATATCAGTCCCCATTTTAGCTCTGAAGATATGTGGACTGTTAACATGGTACTATAGTCCAGCAGAAAGGAGCTCAAGCTGGATCTGGGCAAGGAGGAACGAAAAAAGTGAACTTCATAAGGATTAAATTCCCTACAGATGATGTGTGCCCCGTTAGCACATTGGTAAAACCGCGTACCGCAGTTCTGAAGCGCAGAATCGCCCAGGTTCGATCCCCGGCGTGGGAAAAAAAAAAAATAGACAACAGCAGAAGGGCATCCAGGAGTCATGACCTGGATGTGGCCCGGCCCCCCGAGAGTGTAAGGAATTCAGGGCCGAAACACTTGTCTAAAGGGGGTTACTTCTCTGAAGACCTTCTGTTGTCTAGCTCTCCCTAGAGTTTCTTTCTACCTGCACATGGTCAGTCCATTGACTTCCGGGAATAGTTCGGAGGACATTCGGGAAAGACCGAAGGACACTGGGAAAGACTAGATCTGCGGGCTTTGTGGGTTGGCTTCCCACCTTGCCTTTGATAACATGCCACGAGTTTTTCAAATGAAAGATGCTCCCAGGATTCACCGAAAGGGGGAGAGAATGATGAATCCATCGGCACTGACTCCATCACGACTGGAAACGCACAACGGACCATGATTAATGACCAGTTGGAATTTCCGTGTGCGTGTGGAAGGAGATTCACCACCAAACGCGGCATGAAGATCCACAGGACAAAAATGGGCTGTTTGAAGACACATACGAACCAGCAGCAGCGCACTGCGATAGCAGGTGAGACGTTGGATGACCAAGGCCAGGAATTAAACCATAGTGCCAAGGACATCCACGCTGACGGTTCTGATGCGGATTTTGCACAAGCTCTTAACGCCAAACGTGGAAAACTCAATTTGCCGCCTGCCGGTGCAAAAGAACAATGGGAGAAATTAGATGAGGAACTTGTCCTTAAGCTGAATGCGCTAATAGGGAACAGTACGCTGGAACACAAACTTGACACATACGGAGACATCATATACTCTATCTGCAGGGACACTTATGGAGTGAAGCAGCCAAAGACAAAAACGCCTCCCCAGAAATCCAGAAGACAGCAACAGATGGAGAGCATCCGGAGGGAGAAAAGGAAGCTTAAAAAGCGAATGAAAACTGCCTCAGAATTCGAGAAGCAAGGGCTCCTGGAACTCTGGAAAGATCTGAAGGCCAAACACAATGCTCTCAGCAAAGTGGAATCAGCAAGGCGAAGAAAGAGCAAAAAGAAGAAGACTCAAGATCGTTTCTTCAAAGATCCCTTTGACTTTTCAAGAAAGCTGTTTGAACAACCCAAATCAGGGACTCTCACAGTGGGCAAGGAAACCCTAGAGCAGCATCTCAGGGAAACATATTCCGATTCTCAGCGCGAGGCACCACTTGAAATCCAGAATCTGGTTTGGCCTGCAGCGCCAGAAGGAAAATTCAATAACAAACCACCAACACTGGATGAAGTGAAGAACGTAGTAAAGAAAGCCAGAGCCAAGTCAGCACCTGGACCAAACGGAATACCATACCTGCTCTACAAGAAATGCCCAAAAGTGCTCGAGTGGCTCCACAAGATGATTCGATCAGCATGGAGGAACCAGAAGATCAGCGACCAATGGATGAGAGCTGAAGGAGTGTACATTCCGAAGGAGCAGAACTCCAGCAGCATCAATCAGTTCAGGCCAATATCACTTCTGAACGTCGAGGGGAAAATCTTCTTCTCTGTTATGGCAGCAAGATTGACAAAATACCTGACTGAAAACAAGTATCTGGATATGTCAGTCCAAAAGGGAGGCATACCAGGAATGCCTGGATGCTTGGAACATGCCACGTTGATTTGGGATGCCATCCAAAAAGCAAGAACAGAGAAGAGAAACATTGACGTAGTTTGGCTTGATCTGGCGAATGCATATGGATCAGTTCCACACGATATGATCCAGCTGGCTCTTGAAATGTATCACATCCCAGAAAACATCCGAACAATGCTGAGGAAGTATTTCCAAGGGTTCTCAATGCGGTTCTCTACCAAAGAATACACCACGGACTGGATAGACCTAGAGGTGGGCATTGCAATGGGCTGTGCAATCTCTCCCATACTGTTCGTGTTGGCAATGGAAGTCATCTTGAAAGCTGCAATGAAGAGTTCAGGTCCAGTGAATCTGGGAGATGGATACCAGATGCCTCCTCTGAAAGCTTTCATGGATGACACAACAGTCTTGTCCACGGATGAGGAAGAGACACACCAAATCTTAAAGCAGCTGGATGAGCTGGTGGCCTCTTCAAGAATGAGGTTCAAACCTAAGAAATCCCGAAGTCTCTCACTGCGAAAAGGAAAAGTGGCAGATTCAGTCAAATTCATGGTAGCCAACCAAGCCATCCCCACTGTCACAGAAGAGCCAGTAAAAAGTCTCGGAAGATGGTATGATGACTCCCTGAAAGACACACAAAGGGGATGTGAAACCAAGCAAACAGCAGAAGAAGGCCTGAAGAAAATAGATAACTGCGGACTGCCAGGCAAATACAAAGTCTGGTGTCTACAGTTCATGCTGATACCAAAGCTGCTGTGGCCACTGCTAATCTATGACATTTGCACCAGCACAGTCGAAGCAATGGAAGCCAAAATCAACAAATACACAAGAAAATGGCTCGGTGTCCCACCTGGTCTCACTGATGTTGCATTCTACTGTCGTCAAGCAATGCTGAAGCTACCTCTAAAATCCATAGTGGAGGAATACAAAGTTGGAAAAGCAAGACTGTTGAGCATGCTGGAGGAATCGGAAGACAATATCGTGAGATCAGTTCATCCAAAGCTGAGAACTGGCAGAAAGTGGAAAGTCCAAGAGGCTGTAAACAATGCCAAGAGAAACCTCAGCATCAAAGAAATAATTGGACACACGCAAACCAACAGACAGGGACTGGGAGCAACAAAAATGCAGTGGTGGTCCAAAGCCAAAGGGAAGGAAAAAAGAGACATGATCATACAGGAGTTGAAGGAAGAAGAAGATGTCAAAAGAGTGCAGAAGGCAGTCCAGCAAGGTCAACAGGGGCAATGGACAACATGGGACAGTGCACTCCAAAGAAGTCTCAGCTGGAACGATATGTGGCACATGGCTCCTCTAAGGATAAGCTTCCTCCTCAGATCTGTATATGACCTGCTCCCCTCGAATGCAAACTTAGTGAAATGGGGGAAAGCAGACGACCCAGCATGTCCGCTCTGTCAGAAGAAACAAACAGTGGAACATGTCCTAAGCTCTTGCAAAGTAGCGCTAGCCCAAGGAAGGTATACATGGAGGCACAACCAAGTTCTGAAAGTGATCACAGATGTGGTTAGCGAAAAAACCATGACCCCAAACGCACCAATTGCTATGACAACGTTCTACAAAGCAGGAGGGAAACAGGTTTGGCCCGAAAGTGCTATGACAACCAGCACATTGCCAAAGGGTCTTCTGGATGGAGCAGTCGACTGGGAGTGTACAGCAGACCTCCCAGAGTGGAGAAATTACCCAGATGTCATCAGCAAGACAGGCATGAGACCAGACATCGCTCTCCACTCTGACTCCTCGAAACAAGTGATTCTGATAGAACTCACTGTGCCATACGAAAGCAGAATGGAAGAAGCACATATCTACAAGACCGAAAAATACGCCGGTCTTGCCAGCACCCTGAAGAAAGCAGGTCTGCGGGTCAAAATCTTCGCCATAGAGGTCGGGGCAAGAGGGTTTGTGGGCACCTCCGCTTATGATCTCATGAAACAACTCGCCATTTCTGGGAAGAAGAGGACTAGAGCCCTTAAAGCGATGGCAGAGGCAGCAGAAAGGAGCTCAAGCTGGATCTGGGCAAGGAGGAACGAAAAAAGTGAACTTCATAAGGATTAAATTCCCTACAGATGATGTGTGCCCCGTTAGCACATTGGTAAAACCGCGTACCGCAGTTCTGAAGCGCAGAATCGCCCAGGTTCGATCCCCGGCGTGGGAAAAAAAAAAAATAGACAACAGCAGAAGGGCATCCAGGAGTCATGACCTGGATGTGGCCCGGCCCCCCGAGAGTGTAAGGAATTCAGGGCCGAAACACTTGTCTAAAGGGGGTTACTTCTCTGAAGACCTTCTGTTGTCTAGCTCTCCCTAGAGTTTCTTTCTACCAGTTTTCATGTATATTTCTGTGTATTTACTTATGTTTGTGCATTTATAAATTGTTTTTAATCCCTCCCCTTCTCCCCACCTCGCTATCCCCATAGATAAAATCGGCGGGCTGGCCAATGCCAGGGGCATCCTATCCTATCACACATCAGGGAGCATAAAAGCATTGATATCTCACAATGCTACTAAAAATTTTAAAGGCTTCTTTGAGCATTTTTTTGTTGTTGCTAGTCCTCGTATAGTCAGTTTGGTGAAACGTTGGGTCATTTTAAAAAAATTAAATATAAATGGGATGCTAACAAAATCGATTTTTTGATCAACTCTGTTTCCGTCCAATTCTTACTTTTTGTAGTAACTGCGTATATTGATTCTGACAGTAGTCAGTCTTTGTCGAAGTTTAATTGACGCTTTCAATATTCTGATGAATGGATGAAACAACACAGATTGGAGCAAAAATGAATAAGACCTGGTTTAATCCTCCATGCAGTGTGAGTAGAACACTATTTAGATTAAACTGCAGACCGTGCATCATACGCACACTGACGAGAATCGTGCTATCTGTTGAAACGAGAAAACAATACAAACTTTTTGTTTAGAAAAACAGAAAAACAAGAACACAGAGAAAGTGTTGTTTACATCCTACAAAGCTTTCGAAAAAAAAAATTGGGGGACATATTAAAATCCATCTGCAAAATGCCTACAGCAAATAGTGGTTGAACCAAAGATTTTTGGTATCATCATTTCAATAATTTATTCAGTTCCTTTCCATATCGCTCTGATTATTAAATGATCATAATATGATTCTTCACTCTCTACTGTTTAACCAAAGAACTATGGTATGATTATATCACTAATTTATTCTGTTCCTTTACATATCGCTCTGAATTAAATGATGATCATACTTGTGATCCTTTGCTCGCTACAGGGCAAAGTTTCAGTCGACTGTGATTTTCTGAACGTGAACATTGATTAACAATTTCATTAATAAAATCATTCTGGCGATTAAAGTACTGAAACACCAAAAAGTCCCAAGGCCCTAATGGGGTTATAAGTGAATACTATACACACACACAAAATAATAATAGCATCTGCAAGTACTCAGGACGAAATTGACAGCTTCTACAAAGTATTAGAGATGGCCAAGGCTCAATGTAAATCACAAGAAGTTACAATAATAATGGGAGATTTTAATGCTGAAGTGGGACAGCATAGGGTGGAGGATATAGTTGGACCTCATGGCCTTGGTACACAAAATGAAAGGGGAGGGAAACTTGTAGAATGGACACAGATGAATGAGTTCATAGTAGGAAACACCTGCCTTGAGCAGCCTAATAGAAGAAAATGGACTTGGATGAGTCCAGGAGATAATACCAAAACTCAGATTGAATACAACCTGATCAATAAAAAATTTAGAAATTCTTTACTGACAGCAAAACCACTAACACTGTAATTACGGAAATAGAAACAGACCAAAAGCAACATCAAACTAAATCTTGGACTCTTAAAGACAGATAAAATGATACGTGAAACATTTAACGTACATGTTAAAAAAAATTCAGTGCTCTGGAAGACGTTGGTGACAGTGAGGAACAATGGACAAAGTTGAGAAATTCGATAAATGAAGCTTGTGAAGAAATTCCTAGAGCAGATAGAAAAGCAAAAAAGAACTGGATGACAGAAAAAAAATCTAGGCTAGATGGATAAACGGAGGAAGGTAAAGAGAAAGGATGATATATACAGGAAGATAAGCAAAGACATAATCAGAAATAGGTGCAATGAATCTAAGGAAGCTTGGCTGAAAACAAAATGCAAAGATATAGAAGACCGACACAAAACGGATCCTCAGGGTATGTACAAACGAACTGAAGAAACTGTCCACGGGTAAAATACATGCACATCAACTGGTTGCTTAAAATCGAAAGATGGTACGTTTATCATGGAAAAAGACAAAATATTAGACAGATGGGGAGAGTACATTAAAGACCTTTTTGAAGATGACAGAAACAAAGTGACAGAAACAAAGAACACATTATAAGAAAGAATGCTGAAGGACCACCCATAATGAAAGGTGAAGTTAGAGCAGCACTGAAAAAGATGAAACCAGGAAAAGCCCCAGGATCAGACAATATTACTACAGAGATGATTGAAGCCCTGGAGGAATTTGGTATTGAACAAATAACATTCCTCCTAAATGGGATTTATGACACTGGAAAAATCCCCAAAGATATGCCAAAATCAATTTTCATTGCACTTCCAAAGAAAACAGGGACTATACAATGCGAAGTCCATCGCACAATCAGATTGATGAGTAATGTAACAAAAATCCTATTAAGAATAATCATGATGCGGACAAGAAATCGGATAAAAAGACAAATAGCAGAAAACAGACTGGATTTGTCGAAGGAAAAGGAACTATTAATGCCATGTGCATCCTAAGAACTATCATAGAGAGATCAATCGAGATGAATAAAGATTTATACTTATGCTGTATTGATTATTCCAAGGCTTTCGATCGGGTAAGACATGAAAAATTGATAATTGATCAACCAACTAGAAAGACTCAATATTGATGGAAAAGATCTGCGAATAATCAGAAGATCTACGAATAATCAGAAATATGTATTGGGAACAAACAGATACAATGAGAATAGAAAACGATATAAACTCTTTCCAAACTATCAAAAGAGGAGTCAGACAAGGTTGTGTTTTGTCGCCAGATCTGTTTTATAGCGAAAACATCATGAGAAGCCTGGAGGAAGACCCTGGATTAAAGGTTGGAGGAAAAATGATATACGCAGAAAATGAAAGGGACCTACAAAACCTTGAGAATATAATATAAACAGAAAGCAAAGGTAAGGGGATGGAACTAAACAGCAGGAAGACTGAAGTCATGGTGATCAGTAAAAAACATGAAATCCCATCATGCAAAATAACAGCAAACGGCACAACCTTGAGACAGGTTGATAAATTTAAATATCTAGGACCAATCATTTCACCAGACGGCAGATCCATATCAGAAACAGCCAGCAGGATCGGCCAAGCCAAAACAGCATTCAAGAAGATGAAAAGCATTCTTATAAACAAATGCCTATCAATTAACATCAGGAAGAGAGTTCTTGAATGTTGTATAGAACCGATAATGTTATATTGTTGTGAGGCGTGAACAGTCAACAGGCAAAGCCAGAACAAGATTGAGGCAGCCAAGATGTGGTTTCTAAGAAGAATGTTGAGAGTTCTATGGACAGCAAAGAAAACAAACGAGACAGTCTTGATGGAGGACACAAGAAGATCATCATAAGGAAGATTAGGAAAAGACAGGCAACATTTGTAGGCCATTTTATGAGGAAAGGGGAATTGGAACACCTGGTCACAACATGACAGCTGAAGGGAAACAGCACCAGGTAGACCCGGGGAAAAAAATGTTGGACGGACTTGCAGAGTGGCTGAAGACAGAGAGGATGGAAGAAGTGCTTGCGGCAACAATGGTTAGAAACAGATGGAAGGCCATGATCGCCAGCGCCATGTGGCAAGGCGCTTGATATTAATGATGACTCTCTTGGCATCGATGACATGTTCGATCTCTGATAAGTGAGCTTCGTACCAAACTTTCTTTTTTTCCTCTCTATCTTCCCAAAGATTGACTTGATGGGGTTGCAGGTGGTGTCATGAATGAATTTGCCACTTCACCTCTATTGTTGTGGCTGCATTTACTTTGAAACCTGGTCCATTTGGTCTTTTGAGTTTTGTACGAACCTCTGGGCTGGCTGCCTTACCGGTGTTTATACGTGGGCATCTTTTCTGCTAGATGTCTTGGATCCTATTGGGTTTCAGTCAGACTTTGTTTCACACCATCGAATGGTCTGTATTACACTCGGCACTGTGGAGGCTGCGTGTGAGAAGCACTCTGTAGAGGGCAGCTCTTCTGATGATGAGCTTGTTTAACTGGTGCCAACTCTGATGAATGCGATAAGAGCTCTTCAGAAGAAACAACTACATCCAACATTTCGTTGTTTTCAAATACAAACAATCTAGAAAAACGACAGAAAGACTAATTATCCCCAGATAAGGTTCACACATCACACACCATTAACAGAGGCAATAATGCTTTTAGGAAACAATTACAAATATAAGCACACCAACCAGTGAAGAACCCCTGTCAATTAGCCGATGACAATAGCCCTAATGCGCATATTCATAAGCTGTATGGACCACTATAATAAAAGACACCCTGCAACTGTAAAGCTATAAACTTTCATGCAAACTAACATCAACAACGGCTACTCCAATCACACACACAACACACACACACATATACACACACACACACACACACACACACACACACACACAACACACACACACACACACACACACACACGCACACTCACACACACACACTCACACACACACACACACACTCACTCACACAAACACTCACTCACACACACACACACACACACACACACACACACACACACACACACACATGCACGCACGCACGCACGTACGCACACACATATTCTCTCTCTCTTCCTCTTTCTCTCTCTTTCTCTCTCTCTCTCTCTCTTCTCTCTCTCTTTCTCTCTCTCTCTTTGTCTTTCTCTCTCTTTCTCTCCTCTCTCTCTCTCTCTCTCTCTCTCTCTCTCTCTCTCTCTCTCTCTCTCTCTCTCTCTTCTCTCTCTCTCGCTGACTGTTGATGTCGCAGATCACTTACACGTGTAACGTAAGATACAAACATCCTGATGAGCATAATGTCAGCTGTCGTTTTTGTCAGACTTCCACTGAAGATGAGATACATGTCATTTCATGTTGCCGCAGTCTAAATGATTTGCATACCAATAAATTCCATCTAGATATTATAAAAATACAAGTGTGTTTCAGTTTTTTGTTTATTTGTTTGTTTGTTTGTCTTTTTGTCCAGAGATGAAGAAGATAACAAGAAGCTTGCAATATTTCTGTACAAATGTCAAAAGAATCTTGGAGAGAATCCGTCACAAGCATAAGGGATATATGATGTAACTCGACTGTATCAGTGTATATGTCTATGTAAGTTACGAACATGAGTTATGTATAATATTTGTGATGAATACTGTTCACAACTTTCATAAGGGACTTTGGCCTATTTGAATTAAACATCGAGTTTCCAGTGCCCATACCAAGTTCGTACACAGGTTGGCAATTTACTTTCTGCAAGCGTGCAGGGAAGTTGAAAATGGCAGGAATAGCACTGTCTTTCAGGCGGGTGGTTTCGCCCGTGCGATCAAAACAGGATTCTTCAAAATGATCTGCACATATTCTGGAGTATTCAGTGTCCTGAAACCTGTCCTCTTCAGCGCTGCAATCACTGTTTTTGTTTTTCTTCATTCTTTGGAAATCTAGAAACAAAGAAAACACAGAGTATTAGATTCACCTGGTCAGTCAGTTATGCACATGCCAATCAACGTCAGCACTTTAGTATGTTGATGTAAAATACAGTTTTTAAAGGGAAATGATTTTTTTTATATAGATTTGAATTTTTTTATATCATAACTGATTTCACGATACACTCATTTTGGGAAAATTCTTTGAAAAGTCACGAACAAGTGCAAACACACACACACACACACACACACACACACACACACACACACACACACACACACACACACACGCACGCACACACACACACCACACACACACACACACGCACGCACGCACGCACCACACACACACACACACACATGCACACACATCATTACCTATGAAACGATTTCCCTTTTCTTTTTCTGTTTGAACAGCCCCATGCCACTTAAGAGATTTCAGACATTTCCATAACTCAAATTTTGTCTGAAAAAGAAAACAGAACTTTTTACATACGAATACTAAGGCTGGATGTTTCTATGGCTCACACTCACGCACGCACACACGCATGCGCCACACACACACACACACACACACACACACACACACACACACACACACACACACACACACACACCACGCACGCACGCACGCACACACACGCACATACGCACAGAGAAAATTGCAGTAGTTTTTGTTTATTGTGTAAAACTACACCTCAGCTAATCACCAGAGTTACTAATCTCAGTCATAATGAAGATATATGTTTGTGTTCTGTGAGAATAATTCAGTGACTTAAAATTCGGCATTTGACACCATGGTCTTGAAATGGCAATTATCTTTATACTACCCTTTCACTTTCTCACATCCGCTTCTACCGACTCTAAATGGAGGTATTTAATTGATAAGTGAACAAATATCACAGAATTTCTCAAAACGAACATCAGACAGTTAATGTACTCACCTATTAATCTTGCACTCCCCGGCGAGTTGTACAGCGATAAGATAAACACGCTTGTCAATCAAACAATCACGCCAGTCATTACTAAATTGTATTAAGTCCAGCTGCTGGTAACAAGCAGACCAGTCTTCTTAAGATGGCGGCGCGATGGGGCCAGTCGCAAACACATTGTGCGCCGTCTATATAGGATGTCTGTGGTCCCTCTCCCCCCCTCCCCCACGCCCCCTCGCCCCCCCCCCCCCCTCCAGAGCAAGGGATGTAACCACAGCCTTTCCTGTACTTTACGAGGAGTGACATCATAAACATATGTAGCTATTTGTTTTTCCTTGAAACTATCAATGTGACGACGTATTAAATTGTTACACTCGGATTTTAAAAGGAAAATAGCGATTACTTTTTTTTTTTTTTTTGTCTTTCCTAGCAACTTGGTTGCTTCAATATGATGACGTCATTCAGTATGATGACAACACAAGAAATGAACTCTATTGACGTTTGTTTTTTGTGTTGTGTGTGTGTGTGTGTGTGTGTGTGTGTGTGTGTGTTGTGTGTGTGTGTGTGTGTGTGTGTGTGTGTGTGTGTGTGTGTGTGTGTGTGTGTGTGTAAGAATTGAAATGTTTGTAAATTCAGATTGTAATGAAATTATTTAAGTACACACTTTGCACTATTTTTAATAACTCATAGTCTTTGTGTACACACATACACACGCACGCGCCCACACTCACGTACAAATCATGCACTTGCAACACACTTTCCATGTGACCAAAATATTCACTATAGGGCGTATGAATCCTTTATTGTGACAAAATATATTCTCAACACTATGATAAAATATTATGAATGTTCTAAGACATGTAAGTTTTGTTTTTGTTTTTCTATCATAAAAATGAAGATGACCAATTGATAATAATAATAAAAGAAAAAAAAGTAACGTGTACAAAACAATCATGAGGACTTCCCCTTTCCATGATCTTTGCTGAATTTTTTTAGTGGCACAGATCTGCTCAGTTGTGTTATTTTTTTAGAAAAACCTTGTGATGTTTCTGAAGCATTCTGATTTTCTCAAATGTGTATATGCGCAGTTTTGTCCACACTGTGCATGCAGTATATTAGTGCACAGTCTGCATACTCTGATTTGGTGGGGATGCTTGCTGCATACTCTGATTTGGTGGGGATGCTTGCTGCGCCAAGTTTTCATGTTTCCATAAGCCACCAAACACACAAGACATAACTTACAAGATCTTTATCGTGCATATGTAATTTTCTGCATGAGCATGCACATAAAGGGATTTCAGACACTGGCAGGTCTGCACACATGCTGACCATAGAACTTAACAAATTCTCCACCCTTTTTCACCAGGCAGGAGGTACTCAGAAAAGACCAAACTCAGACATTCTTATTAGAAGTCTGACATTTACCTGCTTGATTAGCTCACCTGTCATTTTGTGACTTCATAATGGTGTGTTTCCTCTGTGTGTGTGTGTGTGTGTGTGTGTGTGTGTGTGTGTGTGTGTGTGTGTGTGTGTGTGTGTCTGTGTGTGTGTGTCTGTGTGTCTGTGTGTGTGTGTGTGTGTCTGTGTGTCTGTGTGTGTGTGTGTGTCTGTGTGCGTGCATGGAAAATGGGATAGGGGGGGGGGGGGCAGACAGGGTTGGGGTTGGGAATGTATCATGTGCAGTTATGGCATATGCCAAATTATTGGCTGCTTTATTTTGTGGTTGTTTTGAACTGTTGAGGCTTGTTTGTTTTCATATGTTCTGTCATTAAGTTGTGATTGTAGTTTATCTAAGAATAATCTACGTGTGGTGCGAGTCCAGTGTATGTACATTTTAATTTTCCTATGTGGATGTATAAAGGAGTCTTGTATTATGTTGTGTTATATTGTATTGTGGCATGGCATCCATTAATTTGTTTTCCCTAACCGTCAAATTTTCTCTCATCAATCTGTCACTCCATCAACTATTTCCTCTCTTATTGTTCTTCCTTTCGTTCAACTCTTCCATATCAGCTGTGTTGCTTGCTCATCTCTTTGCTGTGCTTCAGTCCTCAGGTGACTGTGTCCTCCAGCTTCTGGACTTCTATATCTTGTCTCTCCACATTAATCTTTCTGAATGTCAAAATCAGTCTTTTTCCTTTCTTCTTCTGTTTGTATTTAATCTTGCCGGTAGGCCATATTCCATGGTTGTAGACCACCATGCAGCTGGGCTGTGTGATTTCTTGATTTGGCACGGGGAACACTTAGACCTGAAAAACAGGAAGATGATGATATTGATGACGATGATGATGGATGAGAGATGATGATGAGATGATATGATGATGATGATGATGATGATGATGATACAGGTAATAATAATAATAATAATAATGATAATGAATAAATAAATAGATTATGTAATCATCATTGTCACTATCAGTTTCTGCGCCTGTGCAAACATAGTCCAGTCATGCTCCCCACCAGCTTCTCTGATACCAGGGTAGGCCTATATATGGCCTTGATGAGAAACCAGACAGTGAACTGCTAGGCTAGTGCGACTTAGATCTAAGTCAGCGCTTGGCGTTAGATCTCTTTAAACGCGGCAACCATAATAAATTTTTCATTCAAAAATTTATCAACAACTAATCAAAAACACTCAGAAATTACGTCACTCATGACATATGGCCTACGAGCTAAAGTCTCATTCGAAATTTTAATTAGATCAGTTGGCGATACGTACTTCTCGGCAGCCAGGCTTTTGCTTGCTGGCACTTGGTACGTTTGGTCGATTCGTACATGAATTGTATAAAAATCAGTAACATCAGACACACATAACGAGGTAGAGAAAAAGTTTCAAAACACAACCAAAATATTACTTACCTTGAAAC
>JAPXFY010000012.1:30309283-30311783 GCA_030674185.1 Monoplex corrugatus
TACCAATGCATTCGAGCACATAATCTAAGGAATGCCCCTGGCGTTGACCACTAAGTCCAATTCATCACACAGGGGATTTTAAAAAAAACTGAATACAAACTGCAACATACCTAAGGACACTAAAACATTATGAAAATAGCCTAAATTACCTAAACTTGCTTCCGCATATGTCATTTCCCTTAGCCAAAAATGCACATAATACACGTACCCAAATATCAATTCTAAAAGAAAATATGCAAGACTTTATGGAACACATACAGGTGAATGACCAGCAAGGCAGAAACTGATAGGAAGAAATGACAGAAAGCAAAGGGTCAAGGCAGAAACAAAGAGAGTGACAGAAAAGAAGAAATTTCTAGCACAGATTTCCAGAAGGTGGAGATCTCTTTATACTGAAAGAGTATCCAGCATCCCCATGGGAGGGATGGGGGGAGTGGGGGGGGGGACGGTAGTCAGACACGATGCTTCGAAATTACGGACACTTTATTCTGTTTAATGATTTGAAGTGGATGAGCAGTAGGCAACAGACAAATCCATCCTGCCGATCACTGTCAGCATACCAGGTTTCACCATACAAAACATCAATCCACGTACCCGTGTACACATTTCAACCAGCTGGCTGATTCATCTCCTTTGACATTGTCGATGCCATTCTCTTAGTGGTCTGCAAGTTTCATTTGTCTCAAAACAGCGTCTCTGCGCTCAGAATAACCTCCATATATGCACTAACACCACAACTGCCATGTGATGGAAAAGGTCACTCAAAATGATCCTGGATTAAGCTTAAATTCTAGGACAAAATTATGTGTGCTCTTAATTCTAGGACCAAACTTTATGTTCTAGATACCGTCTATTTTATTATCAGTTCGTCATTGAGACAAATTTAGCCCGGTGGCTCATAGAAAAGTGAAACGTGAAAACGCCCAGCCTGCAACCCCACAGAAACTATGAACATGTTGAAGAGTTCATGCTCCTTTAAAAATCTGATAACGTGTAATGACTCCGAGTGACACGTGTGGAGAACGTGATTTATGTAAAGATAATAGTTGTGGATTCGCCACGTTGTTTCGTAAATAACCATTTGTTTTACTACCACCCAACTCTTATCTTCAGATATCAATGACATGACCTGTGTCCTAAATTTCCTTCCCTTCTTTTTAATTAACAGCTGTCACGGATACAGTGAGAACACTTCTACGTTTCTCGTTTTTTTTTTTTTTTTTTTTTTTATTGGATATATGGAGCAATCTCCACTGTCTAAATACAACGTGATTCAGTCAGCTGTTTCAAAAATCCTCTCTCTGTCTCTGTCTCTGTCTCTGTCACTCTGTCTCTGTCTGTCTGTCTCTCTCTCTCTCTCTCTCTTCTCTCTCTTCTCTCTCTCTCTGTCTCTCTTGTCTCTCTGTCTCTTTCTCTTCTGTCTGCTCTCTCTTTCTCTCTCTGTCTCTGTCTCTCTGTCTCTGTCTCTGCCTCTGTCACTCTGTCTCTGTCTCTCTGTCTGTCTGTCTGTCTCTCTCTCTCTCTCTCTCTCTCTCTCTTTCTCTCTCTGTCTCTGTCTCTCTGTCTCTGTCTCTGTCTCTGCCTCTGTCTCTTCGTCTCTCTCTGTCTCTATCTCTCTCTCTCTTCTCGCTCTCACTTTGACTTTCCTGCTTTCTTAAAGACATAACTTTGGTTTGTTTGTCTTGTTACACACCAAACAATTAAATCTGTTATGTGTATGTAAATGATATTGCATAAATGTTCAAAAATGCATAAATTTGAATAAGATTCAAATTAAGCACATATCCTTTTTTTTATGAGGAAGGGAAGGTGGGGTTAATCCGTCATCTCTCATCCATCGTTTAGTAAATCTGTTCATGCATCATTGCACTAGTCCCAAAGCCGAAGGCTATGCATTTTTTAAGTGTGTATTATTATCATTTATCTTGACAAGTGACTTACTATGACTTCAAAACTCTGAAACCGGTGATGGAGCTTACTTTCTTTACGTATCTTGCCATGTTTCATGATCGTTTGATCATCAGTGAATAATATTTCATTGAGAGTTTCTTGATCAAAGTTTGCATCTTGAGATATTTTGTCCATATACGATCGTAGATGATGAAAAGGAATGGCAATAGAACGCAGTCTTGTCAAACGCCAGATGTGACTTTGAACCATATGGAAATTCCACTTTGGGTCTTAACGGCAGTCTGGCTATTTACATAGATTGTTTTTGTTTTGTCGAGCAGCTTGTCCTTAATTCTATATGAATCTAAATTTCCCCAAAGTGTCATTGTGTTTTACATGGTCAAATGCCTTTCTCAGACTCACAAAGACGAGGTGAAGCAGTTTTCTGGTATTCGCATGCTTAATCGCGAAGTTGGTGAAATGCGAAAATAGAATCTGGGCATCCTCTTCTTTTTGTGAGTCCATAATGGGTTCCGTTTAAGAACAGGTCTAATATGGTCTTGATATGTTGTTTTAGTATTTTGAGTGTATATCGTTCAGATATGACTGA
>JAPXFY010000012.1:30316783-30346783 GCA_030674185.1 Monoplex corrugatus
TCTCTCTCTCCTCTCTCTCTCTCTCTCTCTCTCTCTGTCTCTCTTCTCTCTTCTCTCTCTCTCTCCTTCTCTGTCTCTCTCTCTCTCTCTCTGTCTTCTCTCTCTCTCTCTCTCTCTCTTCTCTCTCTCTCTCTGTCCTCTGTCTCTCTCAGTCTCTCTGCTCTCTTCTCTCTCTCTCTGTCTCTTCTTCTGTCTGTCTCTGGTCGTCTGTCTCTGTCAGTCTGTCTTCTGTCTCTCTGTCCTCTCTCTCATCTCTTCTCTCGTCTCTGTCTCTTTGTCTGTCTCTCTCGTCTGTCTGTCTCTGTCTCTTCGTCTCTGTCTGTCAGTCTGTCTCTGTCTCTCTGTCTCTCTCTCATCTCTCTGTCTCTTCTCTTTTCTTCTCTTCTTCTTCTCTCTCTTCTCTGTCCCTCTGTCGTCTTTCTGTCAGTCTCTTCTCTCTCTCTCGTCTCTTCTCTCTTCTTCTCTTCTTCTCTCTCTTTTTCTTCTCTTCTGTCTGTCTGTCTTTCTCTGTCTCTGTCTCTGTCTTCTGTCTCTCTCTCTCTCTCTCTCTCTCTCTCTCTCTTCTCTCTCTCATTCATTTTCTATAATACATCTGATTTTCTCTCAGGACTCTTTACTTCTTACAAGAATGCCTCTTGTCCCTTCTGCATCCACATATCATCAGAACGTCTTATGATTCATTAACAAAATACAAACTTGAGTTTATTCGGAATGGCCGTTTGCAAGCGTACTTACAAGAAAATGGCCTTTGTTTCGGACCCGAAATCAGTACTTTTGATGCAAGTCAACAACACTGTTTTGGCACGGTTCAAGCGTCCGCCTCTAGTTCATTTTGTGTTGTGGCTGCAGTGTGCGTTGTGTTGTTGTAATGTGTGTGTTGGTCTTGTTGTGTGTGTGCGTGGTGTGTGGTGGTGTGTTCGTGTGTGTGTGGTGTGTGCGTGCGGCGCGTGTGTGTGCGCGGTGCGTGCGTGGTGCGTGCGTGTGTGTGGTGTGTGTGTGTGTGTGTGGTGTGTGTGTGTGTGTGTGTGTGTGTGTGTGTGTGTGTGTGTGTGTGTTTTTGTGTGTGTGGTGTGTGTGTGTGTCCGTGTGTTTTGTCCTGTTCCAATACGCGGGCAGCCATTTTGATTTAGATTTCCGATCTTTCGTCACAATTTTGAAATAGACAAAGATACTCTTTTTACCAAAAGTAAAACCATATGTTCACACTGCAACAACAACAAAAATGAAAATGAAATATATTTTCTAGTTAATGTGATTTGTACGAAGATCACAGAGAAAACAGTTAAATAACATTAAACACACCAAGTGAACTAAAACATTTAAATACTATCAAAACATGCCAAGCGAACTAATCATGAGATAGGAACACACACACACACAACAACAACAAAACCACGAAAAAAGAATAAGAACGCGTATTTAATACAACAAAACAAGACAGGAGCAAATTTTCGGCCACCTTGGCCTTTGTCGAGAGTAAGATCACAAACAAACAAACGCCAGGGCAGTCACACTTGTTTGGGATAATCATGAGATAGTAAAAGTGGAAAATATAATTGCACCTGATTTGGGGATAGGAGCAAAATATAACAAGAAACAATAACAGATCACAAGAAATAGCGAAAAATTCTTGATATTAAAGTAAAACCAAACATTCTGGCAAAGTAGTGTCAGCATCTAATGGTGATTCTACACTTTTATTGCGTTACTAATAACAGGCTTGAACTTTTGGTTGAACTTTTGAGAGACAATATCAATATCTTATGGCAGCTACTGCGCACGCGCACACACACACACACGCACAAACAGTCACACACACGTACGCACATATCAACACGTACACACACATTCACACATACATACACGCATACACACACACACACGTACATACACGTCCGCACACATCAACACGTACACACACATTCACACATACATACACGCATACACGTACACATACACAAACACACACCCGTACACACACATATACACACACTCGTACACATACACATACACACGTACACACAGACATCCACGTATACACACACATGTACACACACACACACGTCCATACACACACACGCACACGAACACATACACGTATACGCACACACATAGAAACACACACACACACACGTATACACACACACACACACACACACACACACACACACACACACGTATACGCACACACACACATACACACACACACGCATACACACACACACACGTACACACACACACATACACACTCACACACACACACACACACACACACACACACACACACACACACACCATACATACATACATACATACATACACGCACGTTCCTTCAATAGCTCATATACATATAGTATGTCTCGTGAATCACGTTGGTTTTCGTAATACTACAATTCATCCTCTTTATGATTCATGTACAGAAAAAGAAATGATTCCATGTTTAATGCATTTTGGCCATAGTTTTGTGGGACGATGGATGTCGCGTGATGATTACTGTTCTAACAAAAGCTTCATAAATATTACATCTACACCGATATAATAATCAGTATAATAACAGCGTCATCGGTATGATCATCACTTATACAATTTACACAATTTTATTGGTGTGTGATGGCTCTGTCTGTCTGATTACACAAATGGATGCGTTCGGTTAAAGACTCATTTGGATGTGAAACAGCGTTGGTTGTGGATGAGCAGGTCGATTTTTTTTTTCTGACAGTCCTTTGGAACAGCTGACGACCAAGAAGGCTGATGGCAGTGGCTGGGAGATCGCTGCCGCAGCTTTCTTTCAGTCTGTTCTGTCCGGCCATAGTCGAGTTCGCTTCTCCACTGCGGTTGTGATGCCTGCACGTACGGCCTGTCGCCACGCACAGCGATTTGTGGCTGTCTTTTCTGAAGTGTCTACACTGATATCAACAGACTTCAGGTCACGTTTGCAAACATCCCTCTATCTGAACAGCGGGTGCCCTGTGGGCTGTTCTTGTTCTTGTTGTTTAGTGTCCACAATCAACACGTTGATTATTCTGACACTATGGAGAGCTCGCTACTGGGATCCTGCAGCGAGCTCTCCATACAGACTGTCTTTTGGGATGCTGCCATCCTGCATGTGATGGACATGACCAAGCCAGCACAGTCATGGCCGTATGAGGAGAGCACATATGCTTGGCAAGCTGGCCTGGTCAAGAACGACCCTGTTTTGGCATACGGTCTTTCTAAGAAATCCCAGGATCCAGCACAAGCACAGCAGGTGGAAGCTGTTGAGACGGTACTCTTGGCATGCATAGGTTGTCAGCTCTCGCTGCCGTAGAGAGAGATTAGCCAACTCACTTTGCAGGCTCGGCACATTCCAGACTTGGTGGCTGGCTGTGGTGAGCTTGTTGTTTTACCACATTCTCTCTGACAGCTTGGCCATGGCAGCGGCAGTTTTCCCTGTCCACATACTGACCTTTGGGTCAGGGGACAGGTTGCTGGAGACTGTCGATCCTAGCTAGGTGAATTTATTTACCATTTGGAGAGTAAGATCGCCGATGTTGATGCCGAGGTCTTTGCTCGTGTGCTGCTCCATGATCTCTGCATTCTTCAGACTGATGACGAGGCATGTGCTAGGGAGCTGACTAGCCTCTGTAGATCAGGCTGTGTGTGTGATATCAAGACGGTATCGTCAGCGAAGAGTATCTTCTGGATCAGGACCTCACGCTTTGTGGTCTTTGCCCTGAAGCGTGCAAGGCTAAACAGCTTGCCGCTGGACCTAGCGTTTAGGTACACTCCACCATCAGACGCTCTGAAAGCGTACGACAGTGGGAGAGAGAAGAAGATCCAGTAGGGTGGTGGGACAAGAACGCAGCCCTCCTTCACTCTACTTTGAATGGGAAATGGCTGAGTACAATCCGCCAAATGCACTGTCCTTTGCATGCCGTCGTGGAAAATGATTTCAGCAGCTTCAACAGGGATCCGATCTTCTCCAGGAGAGCGCAAAGAGGCCTCTTCTGTTGAACAGGTCAGAGACTTGGGTCAGGATCGATGAAAGCAACGTACAAAGGTTTCTTCTGTTTCTGCCTCTGTTTCTGTAGCTGTCTGAATGAGACGCTCATGTGTCTCTGCCTGGAAGTCACAATGGGGCTCAGAATAGACGCGATCTGCTAGTGTTTGTAGCCTCTTCAGAGCCACTCGGTCAAAGGCCTTGCAGATGTTGCTGAGCAGTGATATGCCTCTGTAATTATCACAGTCGCTGTGGTCTCCCTTGTTCTTGTACAGCGCGAAGATGTTTCCATCTGGCATGTTTTGGTGGACTATATCTTCTCCCAGCACTGGCAGACTAGTTCATGAAGACGACTCAGGGGCATTGGTTTTTCCCACACTGAATCATTTCAACGGGGATGCTGCCTTTGCCTTGTTGCTTGACGTGAGCAAGTGAATCGATGGCCTTCCAATTTATTGGTATGATCATCATTATTACAATACCGTCGTTAGTATGATCATCACTAGTACAATATCTACATTTGATACAACGCCTTCATTAGAATGATCGTCATCAATACAACACCTTTATTGCAAAGAACATCATTGACATTACCATACCTTCATAGCTATGGCCATCACTAATACGATACCTGCATTGGAATAATAATCATCAGCACAACACTTCATTTGTATAGTATCACTGAGACAGCTCCCTTATTTGCATGATCGTCACTAATAAAACGCCTTCACTGGTATGATCATCGCGAGTACATCTTTTTGTTGGCACGATCATCATTAATACAGCACTTTCACTGAAATGTTCATCATAAATAAGACACGTTCATTGTTATGGTCAAGACTAATATACCTCCAAATGCTGCTGCCCTCAAGCTAAAAGGCGCAAATGCGGTGTGTAAAATATAAGGCGTCATGGTTAAGCATTGGCAACTGAACAATTTTGGGGGGCAAATCACGACCGCAATTTTTCACCACCCAAGGATCGGCTGCATATCATGCGTGATGAAGTACACGAAAGTGTTGGATGTTCGCTTTACTTGACTAAGCACGCAGAGCTAAATGCACGAAGTGTGAAAAACAGTCCAGTCTTTTGTCTTTCTCAAAGTCTCTGAGAACTTTAAAAAGAAGAATTAAACGAAATAAAATTTTGACAAGAAACAAGCAGAATGATAGACTGTTGCTACAGTGAAAACGACATAAATGTTCTGAGAAGTGTTTGAGAAATTGTTGTTCACAAACCGTCTCAGAATGTGCTAGTTTTTAGACACATTCTTTGGCCATTGTGGTCTAAATAACTCATACATTTCCGACTCCTCAGCAGTCCAAACATTTGACCCAAATTTGGTAAAATTCCGTACATAAACATATGAGAAAATATTGGAATTATTGTTGACATAAGTTTTCTCTCTCAAACACACACACACGCGCACGCACACACACACACACACACACACACACACACACACACACACACACACACACACACACACACACACACACACACACACACACACACAACATACACACACACACCAACGGTCGATATAATACAGGCCTCCCTGTATTTTTTTTTAAAGGAGACTAAACAGCTGGGGATGAGGGTCGCCGGATTTTTTTTTCCACTTCATGCTGGCTGCCATGCAGGATGAGAATAAGGACCCGTCGTTGGTCTACCCTGAAGTCCCTTATAATGCAAATGTTTACATGGTCATCTACATCAGATGACAATGGCGCTCGCCTTTTGAGCTCTACATCAGATGACAATGGCGCTCGCCTTTTGAGCTCTACATCAGATGGCAATTGGCGCTCACCTTTTGAGCTCTACATCAGATGACAATGGCGCTCGCCTTTTGAGCTCTACATCAGATGACAATGGCGCTCGCCTTTTGAGCTCTACATCAGATGACAATGGCGCTCGCCTTTTGAGCTCTACATCAGATGACAATGGCGCTCGCCTTTTGAGCTCTACATCAGATGACAATGGCGCTCGCCTTCTGAGCTCTACATCAGATGACAATGGCGCTCGCCTTTTGAGCTCTACATCAGATGACAATGGCGCTCGCCTTCTGAGCTCTACATCAGATGACAATGGCGCTCGCCTTTTGAGCTCTACATCAGATGGCAATGGCGCTCGCCTTTTGAGCTCTACATCAGATGACAATGGCGCTCGCCTTTTGAGCTCTACATCAGATGACAATGGGACTCACCTTTTGAGCTCTCCATCAGATGACAATGGGACTCGCCTTTTGAGCTCTACATCAGATGACAATGGGACTCGCCTTTTGAGCTCTACATCAGATGACAATGGCGCTCGCCTTTTGAGCTCTACATCAGATGACAATGGGACTCACCTTTTGAGCTCTCCATCAGATGACAATGGCGCTCGCCTTTTGAGCTCTACATCAGATGACAATGGCGCTCGCCTTTTGAGCTCTACATCAGATGACAATGGCGCTCGCCTTTTGAGCTCTACATCAGATGGCAATGGGACTCGCCTTTTGAGCTCTACATCAGATGACAATGGGACTCGCCTTTTGAGCTCTACATCAGATGACAATGGCGCTCGCCTTTTGAGCTCTACATCAGATGACAATTTGAGCTCTTCATCAGATGACAATGGCGCTCGCCTTTTGAGCTCTACATCAGATGACAATGGCGCTCGCCTTTTGAGCTCTACATCAGATGACAATGGGACTCGCCTTTTGAGCTCTACATCAGATGACAATGGCGCTCACCTTTTGAGCTCTACATCAGATGACAATGGCGCTCGCCTACTGAGCTCTACATCAGATGGCAATTGGCGCTCACCTTTTGAGCTCTACATCAGATGACAATGGCGCTCGCCTTTTGAGCTCTACATCAGATGACAATGGCGCTCGCCTTTTGAGCTCTACATCAGATGACAATGGCGCTCGCCTTTTGAGCTCTACATCAGATGACAATGGTGCTTGCCTTTTGAGCTCTACATCAGATGGCAATGGCGCTTGTCTAATGATCTTTACGTCAGATGACAATGGCGCTCGCCTATTGAGCTCTATATCAGCTGACAATGGCGCTCGCCAACTGAGCTCTACATAATAATAATAATTACAATATTTATATAGCGCAAAATCTTGATAAAATCAAATCGAAGCGCTGAAACAGACACACACACACGCACGCACACACACGCACGCACACACACACACACACACACACACACATACACACACACACACACACACACACACACACACACACACACACACACACACACACACACACACACACACACACACGCATGCCTATAAATGGGGAGAAAGAATAAAAGCAATGGAAAATTATAGAGAGCATATTATATACAATTATATATTACAATGTGAATCCCCTCCGAGCGGAGACAGGCTGCAGAGGGGGTTGAGTGAGGTCAGGATTTTATGCAGAGGAGAAAAGGTGAGTTTTGAGAGCGGACTTGAAGGAGACAAAAGTAGGTTGCTGACGGACTGAGAGAGGAAGTTTGTTCCAGGAGAGTGGACCAGAAACAGAGAAGGCTCGTGGACCATAGGTATTGAGCTTAGTGCGTGGAAAGCGAAAAGTCAGAGGATCAGAGGCAGAGCGGAGGGTACGTGAGGGAACATAGATCTCAAGTAGGCTTGACAGGTAAACGGGGGCTGCGTTGTCGAGGCTTTTGTAGCACATGGTGTCTAGTTTGTACTGTATGCGCTTTGATACAGGGAGCCAGTGAAGTTGTGCCAGGAGAGGAGATATACTCCTAATCATAATTTAAGGGCCACTTCTTCCTTCCTCTCTAATTTTAAGTTGAAATAATTGACAATGTTTAGAATTGATTCTATGTTTTATTTCATCATTTCCACACCTGTTTTGGAAAAAGAAATTAGCACAATGACCCATTAGTGAACAGCACATGCATTTAAAGGAACATCCCCCCCTTTTCAAAAAACAGAAAGTGTCAGATTTGGCCAATCTGTTTTCAATATCGCGTGTGTCCGCCCCGAGCCTGGATGCATGCTTCACAGCGCCGATGCATCGACCCCACAAGGGTACGGAGTGTGTCCTGAGGGATGGCCGCCCACTCGATCTGCAGGATGTCGACCAGCCTGGCCAGGGTGCCCGGTGGGGGGTGGTTGTCCCTGATGCGCCTCCCGAGCACATCCCAGAGGTGTTCAATTGGGTTCAGGTCAGGTGAGCACGCTGGCCAGGCCATACGGACGACTTCATGCTGCTCCAGGAAGTCGGTCACAAGGCGTGCTCGATGCGCAGGTGCATTGTCGTCCTGGAAGATGGCGCCTTGACCAAGGTCCACAAGCGCAGGCAGTGCCACGGCCGCCAGAACCTCGTCCCGGTACCGGACCCCGTTCAGGATGCCGTCAATGGGGAGCAGGGGGGTCCGGGTACCACGGCTCATGCCACCCCACACCATCACCGACCCGCCGCCGTACCGGTTATGCTCTTGGACAGTGGCGTCAGCGAACCTCTCCCCTTGACGTCGCCACACCCGAGCCCGGCCATCGTTAAAGGTCAGGGTGAACCTGGACTCATCCGAAAACAAGACCCGGGCCCACTGTTGCCTTGTCCTGGTCACGTGCTCCCTGGCCCAGGTCATGCGGCGCACTCTGTTGACCGGTGACAGCACGGGTCGGACGGCCGGTCTCCGTGACCTCAAGTTTGCCTCATGTAGCCGTCTTCTCACCGTGCTGCAGCTGATGTTAGCACCTGTTGCGTCCCTCAGCTGACCCCTCAAGGTCACCGCAGTGGATGCCCTTTCCCTCAGGACGGAGAGGGCAAGGTAGCGGTCTTGCTGTCTTGTCATTACTCTGGGTCGACCCGTGTGACGCCTTTCCTGGACTGCTCCAGTCTCATTGAAGCGCTCCAGCAGTCTCTGGATTGTGGAATGCGACACTTCAAGTCGTCTAGCAACTTCCCGCTGCGCTAGGCCTTCATCAAGCAGAGCGAGGGCTCTCCCCCGCTGCTCATCCGTCATCCGTCGTCTTGCAAGCATGGTTAAAACGAACCAAGAACGGGTCCTTTTTATCCTCGTCTGCGGGCAACTTTGGCTGGAGTAGTGTTCAAAAAGGGCTTGCCTTGCACGTGCAAAGCGAATTTTGTCGCTACCTTGCCTGCGTCGTCAGAGAGACCCTGCTGAAGATTCGACAATTTCGTGTGGAAATTGTCTTCCTTGGGCCGCCCATTGCAAATCGGCAAATCCCCAAACACGTGCCAAAAGGAAACTGCAATGTTGTCTGAGCTCTTATCCATTCAGTTACGGCAACGAATTGGAGAAAAGAGTAAGAGAAAATAGGTTATTTCTCCTTTCAAAAATTGACTCAAAAACGTTCCTGGCCCTTCAATAATGACGTGTAGTATATGTGGTCAGCTTTTTTCTTTTTGAGTACAAGGCGTGCAGCATTGTTTTGAATGCGCTGTAGGATGTGTGAATGGTGGAGGCGCAATTGCAATAGTCAATGCGAGACATTAGGAAGGAGAGAACGAGTTTTGCAGTTGTTTCGACAGAGAGATATTTCCTGATCAAGCTTATACGATGGAGGTGATAGTAGCAAGATCTGGCAGTTTGAGAAACAAAGTTGTTCATGGAGAGGGTAGAGTCAATGCAGACACCAAGGTTTTTAGCTGAATCAGAAATTGGGACTGATGTGTTACATAATGGGAGAGAAAGAGGAGGCAGCTGAGAAAGTTTCTGACGGGTGCCAATGAGGATAGCTTCTGTCTTGTCGCCGTTAAGCTGAATTTTTTTGTATGTCATCCAGTTCTTAATGTCCGAGTAACACTCAGTGGTGCGAGTCAAGAGGCGCTGTATATTGTCAGGTGACATCAGATGACAATGGCGCTCGCCTACTGAGCTCTACATCAGATGACAATGGCGCTCGCCTATTGAGCTCTACAGCAGCTGACAACGGCGCTCGCCTACTGAGCTCTACATCAGAGGACAATGACGCTCAGCTGCCTGTTGTTTACACTGTGAAAATGAGTATTGGACAGAGGGAAAAGCAGACTGTGCCGTTAATTTTTTTTTTTTTAAGAAATGTCCGTTGACCCACTATTAGCGTGCGTGTGGTTAGTGAGTTAGTGAGTGAGTGTGTGTGTGTTGTGTGTATGAGTGTGTGTGTGTGTGTGTGTGTGTGTGTGTGTGTGTGTGTGTGTGTGTGTGTGTGTGTGTGTGTGTGTGTGTGCGTCCAACTATGTATGTATGTGTAAAGTTTGGCTTTTTCTTCCTCACACACACAGACACGCAGTCACAGACACAGACACATACGCACACACACACGCGCGCGCGCGCGCACACACACACACACACACACACACACACACACACACACACACACACACACACACACACACACACGACACACACACACACACACACACTCACACGACGCACGGACAATTACGAAGATTCACGATTCACGTATCATGATATTTATTCTGATAAAGACCAAAGTCTTTTACTGAAGGGGGACCATGGGCCTAACAGCAAAAGTGAATGAACAAAGAAAAGTAGAGTAAGCGTCCTGATCCATAAATGAAATATTTCGACAATTACAACAAATGATATCAAAGAAATTGACTGCAGTAAGCATCAACATTAAACATGTAACACATTTATGGTGGTTGATTGACTTAAATCCGTGATAGTGTTGCTCGTAAAAATGTGGCCGTCCCGTTGGTACCATTTTTGTCTGGGTTTGCCCCTGCACGTCCGAGTCGTGGGAGTTGTTCTCTTTCTGCAAGTCTTGACTCTGCTATCAGTGTTACGCTTTTTGCCCCCGCCATTATTTGAAAGCTGCGCGTGCTGCTGTGAAAACTGCCGACAACCTTCCCACGTAGGCCGATGTGAACGGGCCGTTCTGTGCCACGAAAGTGAAACTGAAGTGTGCTGTGCACGGGATTGTTGTGATCCTGTAATTCGACCGCGCTACTCGAGGCATGAACTTTTGTCTGTGAACACTACCACCACTCTTCCCCTCTCCCCCCAAATGATCGCGCGTGTGAAGGAACTTGGCACTGCCAGCAACCTGCGGAAGAAGCCACGCCGATCCAAGAGAGGAGGACGAAAGAGACAATTTGGCGATTCCAATCCTCTCTCCTTCTCCCCTGGTCAACCTGGCGACTTGGGTCCTGTCTCTACCCCCTGTCAACCTAATGGCTCTGGTCCTCTCTCCTTTCCCCTGGTCAACCTGGCGACTTGGGTCTTGTCTCCACCTCTTGTCAACCTAATGGCTCTGGTCCTCTCTCCTTCTCCCCTGGTCAATCTGGCGACTTGGGTCCTGTCTCCACCTCTTGTCAACCTGGTGGCTCTGGTTCTTTCCCTGCCTCCCCTTGTCAATCTGTCGACTTGGGTCCTGTCACTGCCTCCTGTCAACCCAGTGACTCTGGTCTTCTCTCTGCCTCTCCCGGTCAACATGGCGATCTGGGTCTTCAGTCTTTTTCTACTGTTCGTCCTGCTGGTGACTGCATCCCTGCCTTCGTCCCTCCGTCTCCGTTCCAGCCTTCACCCGTCCGGCCCATCCGGCTTTCTTCTTCGACGGACAGCTGTATTATTGTGAATAAGAAGCCAACGCAAGTGGTGATGGGTGTGCTTAATGCTCGCTCGGTGATGAACAAAGCGTTGGAAATCTGTGACCTGGTCGTTGAGAGTGATCTGGATGTTCTGTGTGTGTGTGAATCCTGGTTGCGTGAGTGTGGTGATGAAGTTACAATCAGTGAAATGACACCTCCTGAATATGCCTGTGTCCACAGTCCGCGTACGAGTGGCAGAGGTGGTGGTGTAGCCATCCTGTACCGTAATTACTTAACGATTCGTGAGTGTAAGCGATTTTCTTTTATTACCTTTGATAACATTGAGGTGTGTATTTCGAGGGGCAAGAAGTCAGTACGACTTGTTTGTATTTACCGCCCTCCCTCCTCTAGTAAAAATGGCTGTACTGTATTTGACTTTCTCACGGAGTTTGAGACCTTCTTGACTGTTGCTGGTCTACCTGCAGAGAATGTTGTGATTGTCGGTGACTTGAATTTCCATCTAGATAAGTCTGATAACAGTGACACAAAACGTTTTGTGGATTTGTTTACATCTCTTGGGTTCATCCAACTTATTAATGTACCCACCCATACTAAGAGCCATACCTTGGATGTTGTCATGGTTAGAAATGATAGCTTTGTAACTTCCATTGTTGTCGAAGATGTCCATTTGTCTGATCATTTTCTCCTTAAACTGGAAACAGATTTTTCGAGACCAAGAGTCCCACGCCAAACTATTTCACTGTAGAAATGTTAAGGGCATTGATAGAACACTGTTTAGAGATGATTTGTCTCATTCCCTCCTTCTTTCTGACACTCATCATAATGTTGATGAGCTAGTACATAGCTACAGCACAGTTCTGTCTAATCTGTTAGACAAACATGCTCCAGAGAAAGAAAAGATTGTCCCGCATCGTCCCTCATCCCCTTGGTTGAATGATGTGATTCTTTCAGCTAAGCAGGCTAAACGTAGGGCTGAACGAAAGATGCGCAAAACAGGACTAGTGATTCATAGAGATATCTATATAAACAGACAAGGAATGCGCTTACTCAAGAAATCAAAAACGCTAAAGCAGCTCATTTTCACAACCAGCTCGGTAACGCATCATCTGACCCAAGGAAAATGTTTCAAGTATTAAATTCTGTTTTAAATAATACTGATAAGTCGACCACTTTTCCTGATTACCTTCTGAAGAAGCTGCAAACGCATTCTCTCAGTTCTTTTTTGACAAGATTCAGAAAATCATGCAGACTTTCCCACAAATTCATCACAATCTAACTGCTGCATCCTCTGCTTGTGGTCCTGATGCAATGTCTGATTTTGAGCCCATCTCACTTGAAACCATCCAGAAACTGTTGTATAAGTCCAAACCAACCACTGCAGCTGTAAATCCAATTCCGACAACACTCCTTCTAGAATTTTCGGACATTCTGCTTCCTGTAATTCAGGAAATCATAAATCTCAGCCTTCAGTCAGGAACCGTACCCAAACCTCTTAAGCAAGCTATTGTCAAACCACTACTCAAAAAGCCTGGTTTAGACCCTGAGATCCTAAATAATTACCGTCCAGTTTCGAACTTGCCATTTCTTTCAAAACTTATAGAGAGAGCCGTTGTGGATCAGTTGACAGCACATCTTGTCTCACACAATCTCGAAGTGAGGTTCCAGTCAGCGTACAAATGTGGACATAGTACTGAAACTGCACTTCTCCGCATATTAAATGACCTCCTTTCTTTTCTTGACCATGGTGACAATGCCATTCTTGTTCTGCTAGACTTGAGCGCTGCTTTTGATACCATGGATCACACCCTTCTCTTGCAGCGTCTTCACACTGAAATCGGCCTGAACAAAACTGTCTTGTTATGGTTCACTTCATATCTTTCTGAGAGATCTCAAAAAGTTCTTGTCCGGTCTTCATATTCGAAAGAAACATCTCTTCTTACAGGCGTTCCGCAAGGATCGGTCCTCGGACCTCTTCTCTCTATACACAAGACCCCTGGCTTCTCTGATTGAACAGTTCAATGTTGATTTTCATTTCTTTGCGGATGATTCCCAACTCTATTCCCGCCTTCCCTCCGACAATACTCTCGCTCTTGAATCAAAGAAAAATGTTGAATTGTGCTGTCTGGAAATAAAACATTGGATGTCTGCAAACCGGTTGAAGTTGAATGAAGAGAAAACTGAAGTTCTGCTGGTCGGAACTGCTCCTAAAAGAGAAATTGTCCCTTTTTCTTCACTTTCGGTCTGTAGTGCAGACATCCCTTTCTCGAAGAAAGTAAAAACATTAGGAGTGTTTCTGGATGCTAATCTCTCGATGCGTGATCAGATCAATTTAATCATCAGAACTTGCTACTGCCATATCCGATCTCTTGGTAAAGCCCGCCAGTACTTGACTATTCAAGCTGCTAAGACTGTTGCTGTCACACTAGTACTCTCAAAATTAGACTACTGTAATAGTCTACTTGCTGGTCTCCCTCAGGTGAAAATACAGCATCTGCAGGCTGTACAAAACGCAGCTGCCAGAGTAATCTCTAGATGCAGGAAGACTGAACAATAACTCCCATCTTACGGAATCTGCACTGGCTCCCAGTTCAACAACGCATCAATCACAAACTACTAACTATCACCTACCGTGCACTCAACTCTAGTAGTCCTTCTTATCTTAAAGATCTTTCTGAATATAAACCTGTTCGCAGTCTGAGATCTGCTTCCAAGTCTCTTCTTCATGTTCCTGGGACAAGGGATGTTAAAACCAAAAGATATGGTCAGCGAGAATTTAAATACCTTGCCCCTACCAAGTGGAACATGCTTCCCATGAGCATCAGGGAGAAAAAGACTCATTCATCCTTTAAATCTAGTCTCAAGACACACTTTTTCTAATGTTGTATGGGATTGCTTATTTGAATGTGAATACCTTGAATGCCTTTATGAATGTTGGTGCAAAGGCTGTGTGGAATTGTTTTTGTGCCTCCCCCCCCCCCCCCCCCCCACCGTGCGCCGCGAGCATGCTTTTATAGCATGGAGATTTTTGTTGCGCGATATAAATTTTCATTCATTCATTCATTCATGTATTCTGACCAGTTCTACTTAGCTGTATGTGGCCAGATTACAAACGGTAGACGCCATACTTCACAACATGAGTAAATTCAATGTAAAATCATATGAATTGTTGTAATATTCTGGCTGAATATGTTTTTCTCTGCAGCAGTTTTACTCTGAGACATCTTAAAGCTGGACAACACAAGCAGAATTGCACTATGTCTTCCTATGGTGTTTTCCATAAACGACTGAAATATTCACAAGAGAGAGAGAGAGACGGACAGACAGACAGAGAGAAACTAACACACGCAGACACACACACACACACACGCATGCATGCACGCACGCACGCACAAACATACACACACAAACACACTCTCTCTCTCTGTGTATCTGTCTGTGTCTCTCTCTGTCTCTCTCTCTCTCTGTGTATCTGTCCCTGTCTCTCTGTCTCTGTCCGTCTCTCTCTCTCTGTCCGTCTGTCTGTCTGTCTCTTTCTGCCTCCGTCTCTGTCTCTCTTTGTTTCTCTGTCTCTGTCTGTCTGTCTGTCTGTCTCTCTCTCTCTCTTATTTTTGTTTTTGACGGGTGCTGTAAGTAAAGGTAGGACTTCACAACAGAAAGTCATTACCTCAACCCACTTAGACAGACACCTCTGTCTGAAGGGTGGAGATTGTTTGATCTCCCAACAGAGCATGTGTACAGATGTGCCGATGTCTAATGCCTCCCGCGTGTGTGTATACGCATGCGGGATATCAAACACGCACGTTTCAGATCCTGTAAGTCATACCAGTGGCTGGATGGTGGAAACATGAAAACACCCAGCGTGCAAGCAACGACAAGTTTGGAGAGACAGAAGAAAAAAAAAGCTTTCAGCTAATAACTTAAATCGTTGCGAAATAAAGAGTCATTATCATTATCATTACCTCTCCATGTATTTGAGCACAATGGAAAACAAGTCTGGCCTTGTTCAAATGTTCTTTCTTTTTCTCTCTTTGTTTCAGAGCCATGGCCACCCAAGGTTTTTAAGATCGCTAACTTGACAGTCGCCGGCACAAAATCTCGTCCTCCGCTGTTTCGACTGCGCGATGATGACTCATCTTGTTTTGCCACGGATTTCAAAGATGTCACGAGCAGATTCCTTCGCCCTGCGTACGTCCCTACCGATCAAAAGAGAAAGAGTGGAAAAACTTCCAACACTGCTGACAAAGGCAACGTGAGAGTGGCTGTTCAACTTAAGAACCGTAGCCGAGACGTCAACCAACTGCCCACGGCGTATTTGATTACACCGACGCACGCGCGGATAACGCAGAAGGCTGATATGTTGCGTCTGTGCTACACGCTCATGCACGTGCCCCGTGTCCATTGGATCGTTGTGGAGGACAGTAAGGAGAAAACTGCCCTGGTGAGGACGGGTGGAGAGCGAGTGAGCAAACGAGAGAAAGAGAGAGAGAGACGAAGAAAGAAATAGAAAGAGAGAGAGAGACAGAAATAAAGAAAGAGAGACAGAAATAAAGAAAGAGAGAGAAGAAAGAGAAAGAAAGAGAGAGAGAGGGAGAAAGAAAGAGAGAGAAAGAAAGAGACAGACAGAAAGAGAGAGAGAGAAAGAAATAGAGAGAGAAAGAAAAAGAGAGAAAGAACGAAAGAAAGAGAGAGAGAAAGAAAGAGAGAAAGAACGAAAGAAAGAGAGAGAGAAAGAAAGAAAGAGAGAGACAGAAGGAAAGAGAGAGAGAGAGAGAGATGGAAAGAAAGAGAGAGACAGAGAGAAAGAAAGAAAAAGAAAGAGAGAGAGAAAGAGAGAGACAGATATAAAGAAAAAGAAAGAGAGAGACGGAGATATAGAAAAAGAGTGAGAGAGAGAGAGACAGAGATAGAGAAAGAGAGAGAGAAAGAGAGAGAGAAGAGGCAGACAAAGACAGACAGACAGATAGAGTTTTTGTGTACATTCTTTTACTCTGTGAGGCAGTGTACTCGTCTTCCTGTCTGCTCGCACGATTTTGTATGTGTGCGAATCATGCACAAGTAGCTTGATATAATTATGTATGCAGTCTCCAGTCTACCGTACCCAGCTGTCAGTGGGTACCTTATCCTTTTTTCAGAGACAGAGAAGGTTAAGCAGTGAGTGATAGAAGTGTGGGATCTGCCCTCAAAAAGCTGACCGCCTCCCTCCCCTGATTTCCAGCTTAGGTTTTGGGACCAGCTTTACCTTTATTTCCAATCACACACACACACATATACACACACACACACACACACACAAACACACACACAAACACACACACAAACACACACACAAACACACACACACACGCTTATCTATATACATCTGTGATCTGTGTGTGTTTATGTATGTATGTATGTATGTATGTACGTATGTATGTACAGTATGTATGTATGCATGTATGTATGTATGCATGTATGCATGTATGTATGTATGTATATATATGTGTGTGTGTATGTATATATACAATAGCGAAAATATCTCAATTGTATTCTTATATCAGCTGTAGAAGTCTTGCCCATCCGATGTAACAGAAATATACCAACGAGTTTTGTACATAATCACGTCCTCGGTGGCTGAGAGAAAAGAAATAAGGCCTCTGAGACCAAGTGTACGACCGATTTTTTAACACAGACCGAAAAGCTTGAAAAACGGGACAAGATCAGCACTTTCGTGCGCCAAGAGGTCTTCATTATAAACTCTGCGGAAAAAGTTAGGGACCGCCCTCGAAAAAACCAGCTGACTTCATCTGTGCCAAACTCCTTGTTCCTAAGTTTATAAAATCAAATGGCTGTCAGGCCGAACACACCAGTGGGTGAGCAATGCTGTGTTAGCCTGAAACTTGCTCGGGAACCACGGAGGCCTGGCTAGGGCACGAGACAGAAACTGCCAAACTGCAAGAAGTGGACCATTTTTACGCTTGCGCGTGGGCAAGCCCGGGCGGAAAAGATTAAAAATTCGTTGTGCACATGCAGGGGGGATGTCTTGAGAGGGAACTGTTGTCACCACTTAGGCTTTATAGCCCCGCGATTTTCCGCTAGCCACCATCTCCTCACCATGCCTCCCAGACGAAAGGAGACCACCTTCAACAAAGCCCGGGCCATCGCATGGCTGCAGGACGGCGTAAGCAAGCGAGAAGTGGGCAGACGACTTGCGGTGTCCCATTCTGTCGTGGTCAGGCTGCATCAGAAGTTCCAGGCCACCAACAGCGTTCTCGAGAGGCCCAGGTCAGGACGGCCTAAGAAGACAACACAGCGTGAAGATCGCTTCATCAGAAGACAAGCTCTGCAGCAGCGAGGCACCACTGCAAACATCATCAGGGACCAGCTGAGGGAGGCAACACACAACAACGTCAGCACGAAGACCATCCGCAAACGCCTGCACGAAGTTGGTCTGCGATCACGTCGTCCAGCTGTACGGCCACGACTGACAGCAGCTCATCGCCAGGCTCGTTTGGCGTTCTGTCACAACCATGCCAGATGGACACGCCAGCAATGGGCCGATGTGCTGTTCAGCGATGAGTCCCGCTTCACTCTGCACCATCAGGACGGTCGGGCTCGTGTGTGGAGGCGTCAGGGTGAGCGGTACGACAACGGTCTGGTGCAGGAGAGGGTGGCCTTCGGCGGGGGCTCCATCATGGTGTGGGGGCCTTCAGTTTTCGACACAGAACCCCCCTCTACCACATTGTTGGCAACCTGACGGGCCAGCGCTACAGAGATGAGATTGTCGCCCCTTTGGTTCTACCCGCTCTACAACAGATTGGTGTGCAGGCTGTGTTCCAGGACGATAACGCGACACCTCACAGAGCGAGGCTGGTAAACAACTTCATCCAGCAGGCTGGTGTCACCAGGATGAACTGGCCGGCCTGCAGCCCTGATTTTAACCCCATCGAGCACCTGTGGGATGAGCTGGACAGGCGAGTGAGGAAGAACCACCCACCCCCAAGGAACCTGCAGCAACTGCTTCAGTTCCTGCAAATCGAATGGCAGGCCATTCCACAGGCCGTCTGCAGAAAGCTGGTAAACTCAATGAGGAACAGGACTGCAGAAGGCATCGCAAAACGCGGCGGACACACCCATTACTGAACTGTTCGGACCTTGCCAATTTTGTTTTCGACCCCCATGTTGTTTCAGAGCTTGTTGACACGTAATGCGTGAATGAAATGTGACCATATTTTGGAAAAGAATCGCAGAGATAATGAATTAAACATGTTACAAATTTGATTCAATTTTGTTTGGTGATTTGGAAGCTGTGTTTGTTTGAGTAAGTGGTCCCTAACTTTTTCCTTTCAGTATATTATCGTCTCATCCGAAACAATGAAACACTAAGCTGACATCACCAGTTTCAGTTTCAGTTTCCTAAGATTGTCCTCTACGCTGGAAATAAATTCCATGTACACCGAAATCCCCTCATGCAAAATAACAGCAAACAGCACAACTTTGAGACAGATTGATAAGTTTAAATATCTGGGAACAGTCATCTCACCAAACGGCAGATGCACATTCGAAATAGCCAGCAGAATCGGCCAAGCCAAAACAGCATTCAAGAAGATGAAAAGCATTTTACCAACAAATGCCTGTCAGTTAACATCAGGAAGAGAGTCCTTGAATGTTACATAGAACCGATAATATTATACGGTTGTGAGGCGTGGACAGTCAACACTCAAAGCCAGAACAACATTGAGGCAGCCGAGATGTGGTTTCTAAGAAGAATGCTGAGAGTTCCATGGACAGCAAAGAAAACAAACAAAACAGTGTTGATAGAGGCAGACCCAAGAAGATCATTGATAAGGAAGATTAGGAAAGGACAGGCAACATTTATAGGCCATTTTATGAGGAAAGGGGAATTAGAGCACCTGCTAGTCACAACAGAAAAGCTGGAGGGAAAGAGAGTACCAGGTAGACCCAGGGAGAAAATGCTGGGCTGACTTGCAGGGAAGCTGAGGACAGAGACGGTGGAAGATGTGCTTGCGGCGACAAGGGATAGATGCATATGGAGGGCCATGATCGCCAACGCCATGCGGCAGGGCACATGATCATGATGATGACTGACAACATGTGATAAAGAACATCCGAAATGATCACGGCATTAGCCATGAGTTCGCACATAAGCCGTATGCGTAGGCAGAGTCTTGAGTGACATAATCTGAACGACTGGAACATTTTGACCCTTTGACTCCCGCACCCTATCCACCCGCCAACTGCAAAAACTTAACCCTTTGACACCCTCACCCTGTCCACCAGCTTCCTGCAGGAAGCCTGCGGATAGAGTGAGAGTATCAAAGGGTTAAGTTTCTGCTTTACTGGCATGGTTTACAATGCAGAATGCTGGTGGGCAACATGCGGGAGTCAAAGCGTTAAGATGGACAGCAAATAGGCGAATTTTTATGTTGCATGCTAGTCTTAACTGAAAGACTAGCAACAAGACTCAAGTGTCAGCGGAGGAGGAGAAAAATTTTCTATCCATGTCCGACCCTAGGATCAAACCTTGTCCTCCCGTGTCCTGGGAGGCGTTTTAACCATAAGGCCACACTCCACAGACTGACCCTTGCTTTGCTACGAAGTAGAGGTGATTGACGTACATTATCATCATCATGTGCCCTGCCGCATGGCGTTGGTGATCATGGTCCTCTATATGTATCTATCCCTTGCTGCCGTACCTAACAGTGAATTTCCCTACTTAGAATCTGACTGCGGGGTTTTTGGGCTTAGCTCAGGAAATCAAGGCCAATTAGATATGACACTTTGTGTGTGTGGCCTCGTATTCACCAGCTATGAGCGGGTACCTGGCCTGCTAACCCTTTGACTCCCGCACTGTATCCACCAACAGCAGGAACTTAACCCTTTGACTCTCTCATCCGAAACACCAGCTTCCTGTAAGAAGCTGGTGGATAGGGTGACGGAATCAAAAGGGTAAGTTTTTGCTTTACTAGCATGGTTGACAATGCAGGATGCTGGTGGACAGGGTGCGGGAGGAAAAGGGTCAAAGTTTGGAGGAAGTTAAGCATCGAGGTAGAAGACTGCGACCCCCCCCCCCCCCTCAAAACGCCGACCACAGAGACTTGAAATCTGTACCTGGTCACCTCAGAACTTGGGAACAGCATTTTTAACCCCTTCACCACCGCAACATGTCCACCAGCATCCTACATTACCAACCATGCTAGCAAAGTAAAAACTTAACCCTCTGATTCCCTCACCCTATCCACCAGCTTCCTGTAGGAAGCTAGCGGATTGGGTGAGGAATCAAATGGTTAAGTTTTTTGCGGATGGTGGATAGGGTGGGGAGTAGAAGGGTTAAGAGATGCACTTTCACCATCTTTACAGTGTAAGCCTCGTATGGCTTACCTTTGGAAATAAACTTAGAAAATGTGGTTCCGTGGCAGGAAGAAAAAATACGTGCAACTTCATACACTTTGTCATATAGCTTATTGAGTGAAAATCAACATAGCGTTCTACATCAACTATTTATACGAAGATAAAACGGAGCAGTTAAGTACCAGGCATGGCAGCTGTCTGACAGCCGTGTCATAAAACTGCAGCAGCTGAAAAGTGGAAAGTTGTGTTGTATTTTACTGTTAGCAGGCAGTCAGTGGGACACTAGCCTAGTGGTTACAAGTACTGGCATACACGCATACCAGAAGATCGGAGCCCTAAATAATTGTTCATAATAATAGTACGACGTTGTATTGTGTTAATGATTGTTACATTGCTAATAACGGTGGTGGAACGGTAAAACGACAATAAACAAGAACATTACGTTGGCAGGGACAAAGGTACACGTGAAACCAAAGTATTCGATGATGGTATAAAGAGGTGATGGCGACGAAGATAACATATAGAGCAGTGTGTATCCCACTTAATTGAAGCACTTGCCCTGGAAGTGGAAGGTTCGGGTTCGAAACCCGCGTTGATAGGGATTTTCCTCACCACCACTACCACCACCCTCATCTTGCCTACATCTTGAGTAGTGGTCTGGGTGCTAGTGTTTCGGATAAGACGATAAACCGAAAACCAATGTTCAGGCTGTGCTCGGCGCACAGAAAAAATCCCACGACAGCATTAGGATTGTCCACGGCAAAAGTTAACAGAAACACCTACTGTCAGAGGTAAACAAAGAATATACGCACGCAGGAAAACAAGACAAGGAAAGATGTCATACTTTTACGTAGGAAAATTCCGTTGTGATCCAAACTCGAAAACAAAAAAAACCAAGATAGTCAAGCTATTCTAATAATCTTCCTTTTCATACAAAAATTGCTGGAGGTTCCAACGACAAACCAGGCGGATGAAGATGAATTCTCAATAGTTGTTAAGGTGGACGAGGGTGGACAGGCAATATTGGAACCCACAGCCTTGTGGGCTCTTCGGGAGAAGAGAAGACCTCTAAAAAGCAAATCGTACACAAATCCGGAGTGGGGCCCGTGAGACGGTTGGAAGGCGTAATACACCACTTTCTGGCAACTCCCGCTGCCATTTCACTTCACTTCACTTCACTTCAGCTTTTTTCGGTCTGTTGTTGGACTAAGCTTTCCTCTTCGCACGCCACTGTTGCTGGTTAACTGCTGTTCTGGTCCACTGTTTGTCGAACTTTTCTAGATCGTCTCGCCATCTGGTTCTCTGGCGACCTCTGTTCCTTTTTTTGGCTTCGAGGGATCCAGTGCGTCACTTTGGTGGTCCATCTGTTGTCAGATCTCCTAATGACATGACCAGCCCAGTTCCACTTTCGTTCACAAACTGTCTATTATGTCTTGGACCTTTGTTTTTCATCTTACCCATGCCGTGTTTTCTGGTCCTTCCAGGTGAATCCCATTATGATCCGTTCGTGGGCTCTTTGCATGGTTTGCAGTTTTAGGAGCTGATGTTTCATCAGGTTCCATGTTTCGGCTCCATATGTCACAGTCGGCGTTATGCATGCGTCGTACACTCGACGTTTTAATACCTCTTCCTGCTGCCAAGCTGACACCAAATGTACTTTTTTTTTAGGATCATTGCACCTAGGGAGTTTACCTCTGTGCTCACCTTTTTTACCGTCCCATTTTTTGCGGCACCTTAATGGCCACGTATAAGCTGGCACAGATTTTTTTTTAAATGTGATGATAATGATGTCCATGAGGATGATAATCATGATGTTATGGAGTTCCATCTAGGATTGAGACTGCGTAATAGGGCTGTACTCTACGCTTACTATCATAATATATCCTGGCGTCAACCAGACCCGAGAGATACAGACACCTGCAGTGCTGGTCAGAAGATTAACACCAAATGTACTTACTTTGTATTCTTTTGGACCAAGTCAGCGAGGGCCGAGGGGGGGGGGGGAGTCCTGATGTCTGGGAAGCCCAGAATCTCTATGCCCATCGCCCAGGTCTGTGCCTGGGACAGATCACTTTGGTGCTGCTGCAAAGAAGCAGATCGAACATGGTCATACACAAAAATTATTATAGAAAATCCAGACTGTCTACTTTTTACAGGTGACTGTGATTTTAAACAAGCATCAGAATGAACAAAACTTGACGTGAAGATGCAACAATGGTAGATGGCCACAATAGTGAAGACAGAATGTACGCATCATTGTCAGAAATTCCAGAGAAAGTTCTGCTCGCACGCCTTCCTCGAAAAATGCTATTTATAGGCGCTTTTTATCGTGTGACCTTGACCTGGGCGCAATGACTTCCAAAATAGTGCACTTGTGGTTCCTCAGCGGTTCACACTTTTGACCCAAATTTGGCGAAGATCTATCTTAAAAAAACAAAGCTGAGAAAGTCTTGCAAACACATAGCTGTCACACATGTACACGCACGCACACATACACACACACACACATACATACACACACGCGTGCATGCGCTCACGCATGCACTCACGCACACAAAAACACACACACAGAAGTTGTAGGAGATGTAGCGGTTGTCGTTATTGATGTTGTAACATCTGTTGTTGTTGTTGTTGTATATCGCCGACTATCGTGGTCGATAAAGTCCAGTCCAGCACTTTATCTGTGTACCCTCATGTGGGATCTCATGCCAAAATATGGGGCACAATAGAACGCTCTGCAGAGTTGGTTCTGGCCTTTATTGCTGCACGCTTTTCCACTTGGCGCTTCGTCATTCATGTTCATAAGCTTCTGTTCACTTGTGAATAGCTTGCCTCCATTCAAACCTGTTTGTGGCCATGATTTGCCCATTGTTCTTCATCAATGTCACATTTCAGGAGGGATTTTTTCAGGGTGTCCTTTGTAGCAAAGCTTTGACCGTTCTCTTGGTCGATGGCCCTTTGTCAGTTCACCTAAGAAGAAATGCTTTGGAAGCCTGTTATCCTGCATGCGCACGAGACCATCTTAGCTGAGACTGTGTTAGCAATGCATCTGTGGCTGGCATCTTGGCTTGCAAAAGTACATTCACGTTGGAAACTCTGTTGTACCATTTGATGTTTAAGATACGTCGGAGGCAGCGCTGGTGAAACTGGTCTAGTAGCTTGGCATGCCTACGGTAGAGAGTCCAGGATTCACATCCATACAGCAATACAGTCAGGAATACTGCTCCGTATATTGCGCATTTCTTCTCTAGTTTCAAGCCCCTTTCGTTCCATACTCGCTTGTGGAGTCTGCTATAGGAAGCACTTGCCTTGGCGATGCGGTTGGATACTTCCTCATGAAGACTTGGAAGAGGAGAGACTGCTACCAAGACAGGTGAAGGAGTCAACATTGTTAAGGACCTTGCCGTCAGTCTTTATTTCAGGCATGTTTGCTGTTGATCCTTTTGCAGGTTGAAACATAACCTCAGTCTTCTTGATGCTTATTGTGAGTCCAAAGCGCTTAGTGGCCGCAGACAGAGAATCTGTAAGTCTTTGAAGGTCATCCTCTGAGTGGGCAATGATAGCACATTCATCAGCGTACAGGAGGTCACGAACAAAGCGATTTAGTCATTTTCATCTTTGCCTTCAGGTGTTGAGTATTGAAGATACCTCCATCTGTCCTGTATGTGATTTGGATGTCTGGATCTGAATCTTTAAAGGCAGAGAGAAGCATCATGCTGAAAAGGAGCAAGGACGCATCCTTGCTTGACTTCGTTAGTGGCAGAGAACTCATCATCTTCACTGCCGTACCCCTGTTGACTAATCTTGCGTTCATGCCATCGTTAAAACATCCGATTGTTTTTACCATCTTGGGAGGAATTCCAATTCAGAGAAGTATGTTCCACAGTCCTGGGCGTGACACTGTGTCAAATGCCTTGGTGAGCTCGACAAAGAGGATCCATATTTTGTTCCTTACATTTCATTTGGATTTGTCTTGCAGCGAATATCAGGTCGACTGTCCCTCTGTTCTGGCAAAAACCACACTGGCTTTCTGGTACTGTCTCATCAAGAAGTTGGGTATTCAACCTCTTTAAGATGACCTTGAAGAGGATCTTGCCTGCAATGCTCAAAAGGGAGATCCCATGATAGTTGTCACGGCTGGACTTATCACCTTTGCCTTTGTACAGGTGCACTATTCTGGCATCTTTCAGATCTTGAGGTAAACAGCCATCTTCCCAGCACGTACAAAGGGAACGCAGTAAACTTCTGCATCAACGGCTGACCACCTGCTTTAAAAACTTCAGGTGGAATACCATCATAACCTGCTGATTTACCACATTACAACTCTGCAATTGCCTATGTCACCTCATTCTCCATGGGATGGGGAGGGGTCGTCAAGTTCCATATGTAGGAGTCTTGCTGGGATCTCTTCAGTGACAATGGGGTCAGTCAATGAAGGCCTGTTAAGGAGCTGCTCGAAGTGTTCTGACCATGTCTTATTTATTGCCTCATTATCAGTGAGGAGCTCACCCTGTAGGTTCCAGATTGGGGCTGCACTTCTCTGTGATGGCCCATACATTTCCTTCAAGCTGGAGTTGAAGATCTTGGCATTTTGAGTCAGCATAACCCTGAATCTCCTCTGCCTTCTTTTTCCACCATTCATCCTTCATGGAGCGCAACCACTTCTGAACTTTTCCTCTCAGATGTTGGAACTTGTTCCGCTTTGAGTCAGTTATCCACTGGCCAGTTCTTGTGTACAGCATACTTCTCAGCAAGAAGAGTGAATTTCAGAATCGTTGTCATCAAACCAGTCCTGGTGATGTCTTTTGAGGAAGTCTATTGTCTCTTTGGTGGCGATGTCAGCTTCATTTCAAATTTGGTCCAGTTTTCTTCTGTCTCTCGTTTTGTAAAGGCAACTTGCTCTTGACGCTTTTAGAGTTCATTCTGTAAGGCAACTGTTATGCCAGGTTTATTGATTTTCCGAACATCCAGTTTTTTGAGAAAGTGGTCTGTTGAGCATTCGGCACCTCTCATCGCTCTGGTGATATGAAAGTCACACAGATCACATTGTCTGCAGATGATCAAATCTATTTTATGCCAGTGCTTCGATCTTGGATGCATCCAGGTGATTTTGTAAGCATAGTTCAGTTAGAAGAATGTATTTGTGATTAAGAGAATGTGCTGGGAGTATAGTGAAAGCAGAAGTTTGTCATTTGAGTTCTCATGACCGATACCATGCTGACTAATAATGCCAGCCTATGCTGTATGAGTTGAGCCGATTCTCGCGTTGAAATCCCCCAGGATGATCAACTTATCACCTGCAGGTACGTTGCGTACAACTTCATCAAGCTGTTGGTAGAAGGCTTCTTTGTTTTCATCTTGGTTTGTCATGGTGGGGCATAGACACTTACCAAAGCAGCATATTATATGCATTGTCTGATAAGGGGAGCTTCATAGTGATGGTTCTGTCATTGACCCCCTGGAGCTGTGACTTACGCTGAGAGACGAGAGGGGTCCTTCCTGCGAAGCCAACAACTGCTTTCCTTTCAGCTTTGCGACCTGACCGGTATATGGTGTAACAGATTGACTTGCTCTGTCACAATCTCTTTCCCATTTACGTACAACGCTCAAAAGACAATACATTGTAGTGTGCTTGTCTACATCAAAAACGCCTTGCGTTCTCTCAGCCAAATTATACATTAATTTTATTTCACAGCCTCTGCCCATCCATAGCTACGCATTGAACATTCGAAAGATCTAATCAATACATTACGCATATAACACAGTGCTGTCATATCCAAACAATGAGGAGATCTACAATGTGTACATGTATTCTTAAGCCGGGCCTACGACTTTTGTTGTCATTATGGTCCCAATCTTCAATCTGTAACACACAGTATTATGTTGTAGTCTTACAGAACCTAGAGGGGACCGTCTTTATTCCATGCCGCCTTCAGCACCTTGTAAAACAATCATCATCATCATCAAGTGCCCTGCTACATTGCGTTGGCGATCGGGCCCTCTATATGCATCTATCCTTTGTTGCTGCAAGCACATCTTCCATCCTCTCTGTCCTCAGCCGCTGACCCTGCAAGTCCATCCAGTATTTTTCCCTGGGTCTACCTGGTGCTCTCTTTCCCTCCAGCTTTTCTCTTGTGATCAGGTGCTCTAATTCCCCTTTCCTCATAAAATGGCCTATAAATGTTCCCTGTCTTTTCCTAATCTTCCTTATCAATGATCTTCTTGTGTTTGCCTCCATCAAGACTGTCTTGTTTGTTTTCTTTGCTGTCCATGGAACTCTCAGCATTCTTCTTAGAAACCACAACTCGGCTGCCTCGATGTTGTTCTGGCTTTGAGTGTTGATTGTCCACGCCTCACAACCGTATAACATTATCGGTTCTATATAACATTCAGGAACTCTCTTCCTGATGTCTGTGTTTGTATGTGCGAGCGTGTGTATTTGTGTGGACGTGTGTGTGTTGTGGTGTGTGGTGTGTGTGTGTGTGTGTGTGTGTGTGTGTGTGTGTGTGTGTGTGTTGTGTGTGGTGTGTGTGTGTGTGTGTGTGTGTGTGTTGTGTGTTGTGGAACAGTATTTTCTCATGAACCTATGACAACATTCAAATGATGTTTTCACTTTTGTTTCAGTGTTCTGTTGCACTCGCTTCATGTCAATTAATTTTGTCTAATGCTTTTTAAGGTCACAGTGACTGAGAGATATCAAAAGTAGATTTTCAGTTGAGAAGTGCAACAATCAAATCGTTTGTTTTGTTGTTTGTTTTGTTTGTTTGTTTGTTTGTTTGTTTGTTTGTTTGTTTGTTTGTTTGTTTTGTTTCAGCAACTATTCATTGAACAAACTTAGTTTCAGTTTCAATTTCAGTTTCTCAAGACGCCGTCTCCGCGCTCGGAATGAATTCCATTTGCACTAACGTCACAGGTGCCATATGTATGGTGATCATGGCACAAGCCTTAAGCCTGCACATAAACCCATGAGCTGGCCAGATCCTGAGCCCTACCTAGCCCATGTTTTACCTAGTCTATATTAATTTTCTTTACTACTATTGTATCAGTCCATCATTAGAATAATCTTGGTTACATGAAAACGACAAGTGTATCCGTGCATCTTATCTTTAAAAAAAGGTTCCTGTTTGATAACTTGATAATTAACACAATCAATGAATTCTTGTGGTTCCAGTTTGATGGCTATTCAAGATACGTCTCGTAATGTAAGAGAAAAGGTAAAATAAAGTAAGGAGTTTGTATGTCATTAGGACAACCAAGGTCTTGATTCGATCCTTTAGTTTAGTCATTTCAATATATGTAATAGTTTTTCTACAAAATGCTTCTTTTTCTATTGTTATTCATGGGTCAAACTAGCCGTTACTGAAAATCACCTACAGAAGTAAATGATATCGGATGTGAAATATTTTTCCACAAAATCTTTCTCCTCTCTTGTTATTAATGGGCCAGCCTACCTTGTGAACAATTTTCTTTTTGTCAACAGTAGACAGGCAATCAAAGAAAATGGGTAAATACAATTTGAACGGGTATGAAACACTTGCAGGTCACGGAGATTTTGGCCAACTGTTACGGGCCCAGTGTGACGCATCTGGCAGCTAGTGACGCCAAGAAGACAAGTCATCGTGGCGTGGACCAACGCAATGCTGCCATAGACTGGATCCACAAATGTGTCCTGCCTTCTCCACATCCCGGTGGCGTCTACTTTGCTGATGATGACAACACCTATGACCTGAGTGTGTTCGAGGCGGTGAGTTGATTTCTTCACCTAGGAAAGCGTTACCTGTCACGATCTGCACTACGAAGACAGGGAAAAGAGTAGCAGAATGGTTCAGACGTTCGCCTGCCAATAACTGAACTTGAGGTTCCAGGGTTCGCTCCCCTTAGAGGCCTCGACTTTTCTCCTCAGTTTGACCGGAAAATTTAACTGAATGTCTAGTCTTCGGAAGGGGACGAAAAACGAGTCTGACCCGAGTGCCCTCTGGCTGCGCACGCTAAAGATCCCACGGCAGTTGAAAATCTTGAAGAGCAGGGCATTGCCCGCTGCCTTGGTAAAAATCATTGGAGAGATAGGTTGATTTCCCAGCTCCCACCCCTTGAGAACCAATTAGCCTTCTCGCTTTTCTGAAATCTCGGTTTAAAAAATATGTGAATATGAATATAAATTTGAAGCGAGGGAGAGGGGATGGGCGCTGCCCTCGTGGTACTGGCCCCGGGAAAAGTTGAGGTCTCTGCCACCTCACTTCCCTACGACCACAGGGTTATGGAATTATCTAGATAGGACCTCAGGACCTGGCCAGCTCATGGGTTTATGGTCAGGCTTGAGGCTTGTGCCGTGATCATTGTGGATCTTCTCCATAACATGGCACCTGTGACGTTAGTGCATATGGAATTCATTCCGTGCGCGGAGACGTCGTCTTAAGAAATTAAAACTAAAAAAATGTAAGAAAATATAATAAACAAACCAACAAAAATCTACAAAGACAAGGATTTTTTTCACACCCAACCCGTCCTTCCCCTCGACCAGATCTTAAGTGTAGCGATCTAGGTGATGTGCTTGGAATGATATGAATTATTGTGTACGGTATACATTTAGTGCAGGTGAAAGATTCCACAGCAACAAAAGAATTGTACCTGGGGAAATTCTGTAGGAAAATCCACTGTCGTAGTTAAACAAAAATACACGTACACAGGGGGAAAAGTGAAAACAACGGTTGGCGGCGTACCATGGCCACGTCCTTTCTTTGGAAAGCAGTTCTCATTTCACGAGGAAAATTTCGTTGTGACAAAAAAAAACAAACAAAAAAAACAACTATGCTCATAAATTTTCGAGTAAATATTTAGGAAAAAACAAATAAAAACAAAAAAACAAAAAAAAAAACAAGCAAACAAAAAACTATCCTCATAAATTTTCGAGTAAATATTTGGCAAAAGTGTTAAAACGTCAGTCTCTTAAAGACTGAACAACTTTTTCAAGCTAATCCAGTAACCTCCATTTTTGACTGAAATAAAAGACTTCATGCTCATAAACTGTGAGGGCACCGTCTCGTTCTGCTAAAAAAAAAAAAAAAAAAGGACAATATTTGAAAAGGGGTATGAGATTTTTGCAGGTGACGGAGATTCTGGCAGTGTTGATTTATTCTG
>JAPXFY010000012.1:30351783-30531783 GCA_030674185.1 Monoplex corrugatus
AGATGAATAGATAGACAGACAGACAGGTAGATAGATAGACAACAGACAGAAAGAAAGACAGAAAGATACATACATACATACAATGCATACATACATGCATACATACATACATACAACATACACACATACATACATACATACATCATAACATACATACATACATACATATACATACATACATCATACATAGATACATACATACATACATGCATACGATACATACATACATACGATGATAGCTTGCTAGATAGATAGACAGACAGACAGACATTAGATAGATAGATAGACATATAGATAGATAGATAGATAGATAGATAGATAGATAGATAGATAGATAGATAGATAGATAGATAGATAAATAGATAGATAAAAGATAGACAGATGGACATATGGACGGATGGACAGATCGATGGACAGATCATCATCATCATCATAGTCAATTATATCAATTATGATACCTACTCCTCTTTAATGTGTGTTTCCACCAGAATATATTGTTGTAGTCTCTCCTGATGTTATCATGCCTGCCCTCTTGCATCTCACTTCTCCTAGTCCTAAAATACTAATGTTAAGCCTTTGCATCTCCATCATGACATTCTCTAATTCGTGCAGCAATGTCGTCACATTCCATGTTGCGATTTTGTGTGTGTGTATATGTGTGTTTTTTTTTCTTTTCTTTTCTTTTTTTTTTTTTAAAAAGTTTTATCGCAGTAGCTTGCTGACGGTCTGTGTCACCTGCGCAGCATGATGGTCCCTACCGGACGAAGGTGCTCCATAGGAGCCCCTATTTACGTCGTTATCCTCATTTTTCTTGTGTTGTCTGGCCCTAAATGGATAGATAGATGTATATAAATGATGATGATGACGACGACGACGACGACGATGATGATGATGATGATGATAGCAACAGCAACAAGAACAATAATAATAATGATGATGATAATGAGAGTAGTGGTATCAGTAATAGTAGTAGCAGTAGTAGTAGTAGTAAAAACGATGAGATAATAACAATAATAATGATGATGATGAGGATGATTATTATTATTATTATTATTATTATGAGAATAATAAAATGATGATGATGACAATAATATCAACAACAACAACATTAACCTAAATTATATTGACAATGATGATAATAATATCAATATCTATTTACATAACCCAAATAGTTCATGTCAGAGAATGCTCGTTGCAACTGACCAAACAAACAAACACAAAGAGGAGGGAGGGGTTGCCCACTTACAAACACATTCGGATACAAACACTAATACATGAATGCAGCTAGCATAAACATAGTTTATGAAAAGTATCGAGAAATTATTTTTCATTTATGGCTGTTATTGTTGTTATGATGTTATGATATTTTGTCGCATTTATTTAGTTGGTTGCTTCTTCCTTTCTTTCTCTTCTTTTTATTATTGCTATTATCAGTGTTATTATCATCATGTTGTTGTTTTTTGCTGCTGCTGCTGCTGCTGGCTGCTGCTGTTGTTGTCTTGTTGTCGTGATTGTTGTTATGGGTTGATATGCATTTGCTTTACGAAAGTCAGAGGTTCATATTACCGGGGCTTTTATCTCTTATGCTTAAGATACTTGACCGATTGACACGTATGAAAATTCATATTTTACTATAATTTAATGTTCATAACTTCTTTGATATGTATATTTTATGGTTCGTCTGTTTTCACCGTAGCTTTAGGGTTGACATATGTCCCTCGCCCCCCACCCACCCACCCCCCCCACTCTACCTTCTGTGTTTTTCATACTTCCTTTCTTCTCTTCTTGTCATTTGTTGCTAGTTTTGTAATTCAGGTGTGGTTTTGTTGATGTCGTCGTCGTCGTTGTTGTTGTTGTTGTTGTTGTTGTTGTTGTTGTTGCTGTTTTTCTCTAAATCGTGTTTATTCAATTTGTTAGTTTTAATTGATACTGTTCATTTTACGATTTTTTTTTTCTTTTTTATGCCCATTTTATGTTGTCGAGTGGCAGGGACTACCAGTGAGACCAAGTCCAGCGGAACCTGACGCCACGAGTACTATCCTTGACTTATAAAATGTTTTGAAGTGTGACGTGTAAATGTGAATTCTGTAAGGGTGTGATGGCAGGTGATAGGTTTTGAAGGGCGTTACGCACCGACCAGAAAGTTTCCCGTGGACATGGCTGCCTTCGCCATCGGCGTCAACTTCTTGTTGTCAAACCCACAGTCCCGCTTCAACGTCGACTGGCCAGGCGGTAAACTGGAAACCGAATTCTTGGCTAGCTTTCGCATCTCTGTGGATCAACTGACGCCTCAGCCTGACCCCAACTGCTCGCAGGTAATTAGCGAGACTGGGGTTTGTGGTACAGGTTTCTTGGTTGTTTGTTTTTGTTTTATTTTTGTTTTTTGTTTGTTTTGAGGGAGATGTTGGGATTTGTTTGTTTGTTTGTTTTACGTAGCTTGTTTTTGATTGGTTTGGTTTGGTTTGGTTTGGTTTGGGTTGCGTTGGGTTGCGTTGGGTTGCGTTGGGTTTTGTTTTGATTTGTTTTGGGTTGTTTTGGTTTGTTTTGGGTTGGCTTGGTTTGGTTTGGTCTGGTTTTGGGTTGGTTTGGGTTGGTCTGGGGTTTTTTGTTTGTTTGTTTTGTTTTGTTGTTTTAGTTGGTTTTTTGTTTTGTTTTGTTTTCATTTTTGTTTCGTGTCGTTGTTAGGCTCTTTCAATTTTCGGGTCCATGGTTGGCATTGCCACACATGTTTAGTCTTACGAGACACAGGACACAAATCCTACTTCCAGATACAGAAGATTAGTCGCAGTAGAAAATATAATGGTGAGGGGTGGGATTAAAAGGCACCCTTAAACAAAACCTATCCCATAATGATCATGTACCAGGCAGATATCAGCGTTTGCCACGTCACCCATCTTTTCAAAAGAAAGAAAGCATCTCTAGCATTAGGTGCATGGAATTATCACAGAAATATCTCGGGTAGAAACAGGCCCATACCTGTACTTCGGTCGGAGACAGGATATTGACAATGCCTGGCAAGCCAGACAAACTAGCCTCTCAACTGAAGGCTTAGGATTAACCAATATCTAGCAGTACAGCCAATCGCACTTATGTTAGACAGTAAACGAGATAATTAAACAATACAGCCAGGTGTATGTATATACAGCTCTATTGGGATGTTTTCGAGGATTGTCCCAGTGAAAGGGAGAGGTCCATTGTCTCAGTGGACAAGTTCTGGCCTGTGCTTGTCCACGTCAACTCCTCCTTCATACATTCACAAGTAGAAGAAAATTCTCGAAAGTCATCTTAAGATAGGTGGGGTCAGAGCCCCAGCATGTTCTGATCCACGCTCCATAAATGAAAAGGGAAAATAACACAGAGGGAGAATACAGACACAGAGAGACAGAACAGTCAGAGAGTTGACGGTCGTAGTGGGAGACAGGCCACTCAACCTGGCAGAGGTGCTGAGCCTTTGCCAGAAACGTGTAGTGAAGGTACGTTGATGTTTTATTTCAGTGTAGAGTTTTAGGGCTGATAGGCAAAGAAGTAGGATTGCTTTAGGACGTAGGCAAATAACAATAAGAGGATAAATGATTATGCTTTAAGTTGAACATGCTTAATTACAGAAACTGTAATGCCTTGTAATGCTATGTGTGGACTGCTTTTGAAAGTTATTGCTAGTGTGCTTAATGTGTTTCTACTCGTCTCTCCCCTTCCTTCGTGTTGTGTGTGATTTTTATATAGAAAGGTAATTCCACATAATCATCCCCCACATTCCAGAACAACACCCAAAATTACTTCCCGTGACAGATGTGGAGATGCAGTCAATCCCCCTCAACTGCTCGCTAGTATGAATAGAATTCTAAAAAAATCAAACAACATATGTGGATAGACGTTGACAGAAATAACGAAAAATAGATACACAATGAGAAAAGTGAGAGCTTTAGAGAAATAGACAACGCTTCATACCAAGGAACGGGGCCGACACAACCTGCCATCGGTGTACTCCTCACTTATTCAGTCGCACTGTCGTGAGTTCGCTCACGGCGGTGCGCACTGAAACCAGTTCTCAACCCAGTAGTTGCGCTGAAGAAGTCGGCCGGATCGCCGACGAAAGCTACGCAGTAAGAAACTTTTTTGTTACTGAGAGACAGGTTCAGCCAGGTAGTCATTAAGTGTTCTATTCTTTCCCACCTCCAAGTATATGAAGACTTTATTTCTAGCTTGTGTGTTTGCCTGTAAAGCGTAAGGCATTCAAAGTAAACATCAAGTATTGATAGAGTCACCTATCAGCTACTGACACAGTTATCCCACTCATGAGGAAACTTGATTAGAGTGTAAAACATTCAGCAGTGTGTAATCGGGCAAACTTTTCCGTTCATCACGCTTCGCTGAAGGCGTTTGTCTGCAGGCTAATGACAAAGATACATGTGTGTAGCAACATAGGTTGGCAATTCAGTAAACTTATGGCCTCAGTCTTGGTTCCTTTTTATTAACTGGTTTAAGCTTTTACGCCTGGATACATTGTTGAGACAAATTATAGATGATTTTCTATTACTGACCACGTTCGTACTAGTCTCGTTCTTTGTTAACTTGTGCATTTTTGAGTGTAGTTTCATTTCGAATAGTTCGTAAACTGGTTGCTTGCCGTCATATGAGTACTCAATGACAAAGACAGTCCTGGAGACAGTAGACTGCATATTCCTTTTAACTGTCTCAATTGATGTGGCACACATGGAACACACGGCGGTAAACAAACTTTGACCACCATCCCACCAGTGTCACTGTAGCTGTAGTGGAGGATAACACATACACAATGCTCTGACCTATCGGACACTGTCCACACACAGGCGCTGCCTTTTGATTCACTTGACCATGATTGCTGTAGCTCAAGTTCGCCACTTCTCAATGAAATAATCAGTCAACGCTCATGGAAATGGTTTCTCTCTTTTCACTTCCTTCTCCTCGTCCTCTCTGCCGCCCCCTACCTCTGCTACAGTGGACAGACCACAATTAATAGCTGCTGTCGAGCAGGTTTCTGCGTTTGTAAATACAGCTTTTGAGAAACGGTTTTGTTACGGGGTTTTCTTATCAATTAGTGATGGGTTGTAGGAATTTCATATCCTTGTTGTATTCTTTTCTCTGCTTCATAGGTGTGGTAGTATTATATATTTCGTTTTTTTTGCTGGATGATATTTTTGTCTTTGGACCATGAATGAATACAGCTAATTCCTGAGCCATTCCTTGGCCTAACTTCATACAGCCTTCCATTACCTTATTATTATCGATCTCTTGTCTCTTCAAGTCAATTTAACAGAACGCGCAGCAAATTCTCTGATGTCCAGTATTTTAAACAATCGTTACTTCTCCCCGTATACAGTGACATTGTATCCTTGTTTAATGTCCATGTTTTGTCTTACAGTTCTGTATTCTGACTGAACGCGATGTGGTCTTGATACTTCTAATAATGTGTATGTTCAACCATTTGCCTGCCTAGTTTGTCTTGTGTACACGTCACTTGATTACTCAGAACTGTTCTTACATTGCGGTTGGTATGCAGTTGATCCGTCGTGGTTCTTTTTGACTTCCGAGATACAATGTCAGTTCGTCATCGCCGTCAGTCAGTGTATATGTTCCTGCTATTCGATGCGTAATTAAGTGTTGTGTCATCTCTACGGTTATCGTTATGGTAGACAAACGTATGGGGAAATGTGGAGTGAAGGTATTCACATGTTAGTCGGTTATCGTTGATACTGGAAACCACCTGTGTGAGCTATACACTCGACTATTAACGGTATGTCGACACTTGTGCTGGCGTGCAGTGCTTTTCTTTTCATTCTCCCAAGTCATACGTACACATCTTTTCTTAAGTCCGTTAGTTCATGCACAGACTTACTGCCCGCAATGTCTTACTGTTCTGTTTCAATTGCCGACCCCTACATGGTTTGTACTCTGTTGGTCTGTTGTTTAGTTATATATCGCACTTCATATGTGCTACAAGTGATATGTGGTTTACGTGCCTCAGTGCGCTTATTGATATATAATGACACATTGCTTCGCACTTACACTGGTTTTTCAAATGTGGTTCTCATTGCATCAGTGCCACATACTAGCATCTTACTTACCGCTCATGCTACATTTGTGCTTCGTACTACGTGGCAAAACGATGAAGAGTCAAGCGCTGGCAGCTCTGAATATTGCCTCGTCTTCCATTTCATAATGTGTTTACTAGGACATATGTCAGAGGGCTGAAACCCTGCTTCTACTCCATGGTGAGTTGTATGTATATATGCTAGATGGCCAGATACGGATGGCCCTGATCTTACTTCACTTCTACTTGAGACTTATGTCGTAGGGTTGTAACCCTACTTCTACTCCAACGGTGAGTTTATATATAGACGTCAGATGGTCAGATACGGATGGCCCTGATCTTACTTCACTTCTACGTGATGGCACACATTGTACGACATATGTCATAGGGCTGGAACCCTACTTCTACTTCATGGCGTTTATTGTGAGACATTTGTTACTGGGTGCCGTGCTTGAGGACCCAACAGTGCATATGTCTAACCTTCAGAGGATTTATCAATTCACATGAGGCACATGTAGCCTGGTTAAAGTATGTTAGATGCCACATTGCTTAATCATCACTGAGGAACTGACATTTGATGCAAAACTATGCTTCCGTTGTATCCAGAAATTACGAACCAGTTCAGTGTGTCTACTATATCTTCCTATAATGACCAACAGTCTTCTTAGGATTGTCACATTACTTTAAATACTTGTCTTGATAATGAGTTATGCATATCACTTATGATTCTGCGTCTTCGTTTTGTTGTGTACGTTTCGATACTAATATGCTTCTATAGTTGCCGCTAACAGTCTCTCCATTTTCAAGGTTAATTACTGACCCGTACTTAGTACATTGCATGATCATATCATCCTTTGATGCCTTGTTTTGATAAACGTTATGATGCATTATGTAGTCTTCTTCTTTCAGTGGACGACGAAGAATACTTAATCAACTGATGCATTACTTCTTACTTCTGCTGCTTTTACCATGCACTTATTATGTCCGGTGCCAGTATTTACTGTTCATTCTACTTCGTGTTCATGCTACATGGCATACCACCACAGGGACTTAACCGCAGTTGTTTTTGGCGTGTGTATTGAGTGACACTCGTCACAAGGTGCCGTGTTTGAGGGCCTTATAGTGCATATATGTCGATCCCTTGATCAGAGGATTTTTCAATTCACATGATACGGCACACATAATCAAAGACTGATAAAAGTATCTACAGTGACGTGAATGATTATTACTGAGGAAATTACACTGTAAATATACAAATATTCTTCTTTTCTTGTGCTCACTAACAGTGATTCAATCTATAGATTAGGATGTATGGGAGGCAAACCATTTGATATCAACATCATACAGGTGTATGCACCAACATCCACAAGTACTCAGGAAGACATCGACAACTTCTACGAAGTTTTAGAGATGACCAAGGTCCAATGTAAATCACAAGAAGTTACAGTCATAATGGGAGATTTTAATGCTAAAGTGGGACAGGATAGGGTGGAGGATATAGTTGGACCTCATGGCCTTGGTACACAAAATGAAAGGGGAGGGAAACTTGTAGAATGGGCACAGATGAATGAGTTCATAGTAGAAAACACCTGGTTTGAGCAGCCTAACAGAAGAAAATGGACTTGGATGAGTCCAGGAAATAATACCAAAAATCAGATTGACTACATCCTGATCAACAAAAGATTTAGGAATTCTTTACTGTCAGCAAAAAGACTACCAGGTGCAGACTGCAACAGTGACCACAATCCTGTAGTGGGAAGGTTTAGGCTGAAATTGAGGAAAAGGAAACAGACCAAAAGCAACATCAAACTAAACCTTGGACTCTTAAAGACAGATGAAGTGATACGTCAAAAATTTAATGTACATGTTCAAAACAAATTCAGTGCTCTGGATGACGTTGGTGACAGTGAGGAACAATGGACAAAGTTGAGAAATTCGATAAATGAAGCTTGTGAAGAAATCCCTAAGGCAGATAGAAAAGCGAAAAAGAGCTGAATGACTAATGAAATTTTTGGCTTGATGGAGGAAAGGAGGAGGGCAAAGAGAAACGAGGAGATATACAGGAAGATAAACAAAGAAACCAGGTATAGGTGCAATGAAGCTAAGGAAGCTTGGCTGAACACAAAATGCAAAGAGATAGAAGACCGACACAAAATGGATCCTCAGGGTATGTACAGACGAATTGAAGAAATTGTCCACAGGAAAAATACGTGCACATCAACTGGTTGCTTAAAATCGAAAGATGGCACGCTTATCATGGAAAAAGACAAAATACTGGACAGATGGGGAGAGTACATTAAAGACCTTTTTGAGGATGACAGAAACGAAGAACACATTATAAAAAGGAACTTTGAAGGACCACCCATAATGAAAGATGAAGTTAGAGCAGCACTGAAAAAGATGAAATCAGGAAAAGCCCCAGGACCAGACAACATTACTACAGAGATGATTGAAGCCCTGGAGGAATTTGGCATAGAAAAAATAACAGTCCTCCTAAATGAAATTTACGACACTGGAAAAATCCCCAAAGATATGTCAAAATCAATTCAATTTTCATTGCACTTCCAAAGAAGACAGGGGCTATAGAATGCGAACTCCATCGCACAATCAGTTTGATGAGTCATGTAACAAAAATCCTGTTAAGAATAATCATGAGGACAAGGAATAGAATCAAAAGAGAAATAGCAGAAGAACAGTGTGGATTTGTGGAAGGGAAGGGAACTATTAATGCCATATACATCCTAAGAAACTATCATAGAGAGGTCAATTGAGATGAATAAGGATTTGTATTTATGCTTTGTTGACTATACCAAGGCTTTCGATCGGGTACGACATGAAGAATTGATCAACCAACTGGAGAGACTCAATGTTGATGGAAAAGATCTACGAATAATCAGGAATATGTACTGGGAACAAATAGCTGCAATGAGAACAGAAAACAATGTAAGCTCTTTCCAAAACATCAAAAGAGGAGTCAGACAGGGTTGTGTTTTGTCACCAGATCTGTTTTCACTTTACAGTGAAAACATCATGAGAAACCTAGGAGAAGACCCTGGATTAAAGGTTGGAGGGAAAATGATAAACAACATTCGATACGCAGATGACACCGTGCTAATTGCAGAAAATGAAAGGGACCTACAAAACCTTGTGAATATACTAGAAATAGAAAGCAAAGGTAAGGGGTTGGAACTAAACAGCAGGAAGACTGAAGTCATGGTGATCAGTAAAAAACATGAAATCCCCTCATGCAAAATAACAGCAAATGGCACAACCTTGACACAGGTTAATAAGTTCAAATACCTGGGAACGGTCATTTCATCAGATGGCAGATGCACATCGGAAATAGCCGGCAGAATCGGCCAAGCCAAAACAGCATTCAAGAAGATGACAAGCATTCTTACCAACAAATGCCTATCAATTAACATCAGGAAGAGAGTCCTTGAATGCTATATAGAACCAATACTGTTGTACGGATGTAAAGCGTGGACAGTCAGCAAGCAAAGCCAGAGCAAGATTGAGGCAGCCGAGATGTGGTTTCTAAGAAGAATGTTGAGAGTTCCATGGACAGCAAAGAAAACAAACGAGACAGTCTTGATGGAGGCAGACACAAGTAGATCACTCATAAGGAAGATTAGGAAAAGACAAGCAACATTTATAGGCCATTTTATGAGGAAGGGGATTTGGAGCACCTGGTCACAACGGGAAAGCTGGAAGGAAAGAGAGCACCAGGTAGACCCAGGGAGAAAATGCTGGACAGACTTGCAGAGTGGCTGGGGACGAGGAGGGTGGGACAGATGCTAGGGCAACGAGAGATAGAGACAGATGGAAGTCCATGATCGCCAACGCCATGCAGCAGGGCACCTGATGATGATGATGATGATACTAGCAATACTACTGTCTACGAACCTACCGTCTTATTTGTGTTGTTTATACAGGAACCCCCCCCCCCCCCCCCCAGTGGGCTGATGTTGCCGTCACTGTGTACTCAGCGTGAGCTTACCATCACCAACAGTCTCTTCCAACAGTACACGTTCAAAAACACGTGCATCCGGATACCCACGCTCCAAACAGTGGTAGGCTATATAGTGAATCATGTCATCGTGTGACAGAAGAATAAAAGTGACGTCCGTATCACACGCTTCAAGAGAGGAGCTGATTGCTGGTCTGATCACCAGTTACTGGGTTGCAAGATGAATATCTGTTAGTTCGGAAAACCAAGGCAGCCAGGGATAAACCTCTGTCAAGTTGAGTTTCGCCCATCCATCCACACAACAACAAAGACATCTTTTAAGAGAAGCTCTATGATTATCCGACATAGAGGCTTGAGGGAAAGAATAGACAGGAAGAATGGAAATCATTCAAAGAAGCTACAGCCTGCGGTTAATACCCTGGGTTTTGTCAATCGTAAACACTGAGATTGTTTTGATGAAAGTGATAAAGAGATGAGCAAGCTCACTGACATATTCCACACTGCACGAGGAACATCTCAGCTACAAGACCTGTGAGAAAAGGAAGCAAAAAATACCACAGAAACAAAGCAGCTAATCCATCATAAATTGTAGCAGATGAGGACCAACGGTGGAAGTCGAAAGCTGTAGAACACCAGGCTGTAGAACACCAGGCTGTAAAATTGTAGAATACAGGCTGTAAAACTGTAGAACACCAGGCTGTAAAATTGTAGAATACAGGCTGTAAAACTGTAGAACACCAGGCTGTAAAATTGTAGAATACAGGCTGTAAAACTGAAGAACACCAGGCTGTAAAACTGTAGAACACCAGGCTGTAAAACTGTAGAACACCAGGCTGTAAAACTGTAGAATACAGGCTGTAAAACTGTAGAACACCAGGCTGTAAACTGTGGAACACCAGGCTGTAAAACTAGAATACAGGCTGTAAAACTGTTGAACACCAGGCTGTAAAACTGTAGAATACAGGCTGTAAAACTGTGGAACACCAGGCTGTAAAACTGTGGAACACCAGGCTGTAAAACTGTAGAATACAGGCTGTAAAACTGTGGAACACCAGACTGTAAAACTGTAGAACACCAGGCTGTAAAACTGTAGAACACCGGGCTGTAAAACTGTAGAACACCAGGCTGTAAAACTGTAGAACACCAGGCTGTAAAACTGTAGAACACCAGGCTGTAAAACTGTAGAACACCAGGCTGTAAAACTGTGGAACACCAGGCTGTAAAACTGTGGAACACCAGGCTGTAAAACTGTAGAATACAGGCTGTAAAACTGTAGAACACCAGGCTGTAAAACTGTAGAACACCAGGCTGTAAAACTGTAGAACACCAGGCTGTAAAACTGTAGAACACCAGGCTGTAAAACTGTAGAATACAGGCTGTAAAACTGTAGAACACCAGGCTGTAAAACTGTGGAACACCAGACTGTAAAACTGTAGAATACAGGCTGTAAAACTGTAGAACACCAGGCTGTAAAACTGTAGAACACCAGGCTGTAAAACTGTAGAACACCAGGCTGTAAAACTGTAGAACACCAGGCTGTAAAACTGTAGAACACCAGGCTGTAAAACTGTAGAACACCAGGCTGTAAAACTGTGGAACACCAGGCTGTAAACTGTGGAACACCAGGCTGTAAAACTGTAGAACACCAGGCTGTAAAACTGTAGTATACCAGGCTGTAAAACTGTGGAACACCAGGCTGTAAAACTGCAGAACACCAGGCTGTAAAACTGTAGAATACCAGGCTGTAAAACTGTTGAACACCAGGCTGTAAAACTGTAGAACACCAGGCTGTAAAACTGTAGAACACCAGACTGTAAAACTGCAGAACACCAGACTGTAAAACTGCAGAACACCAGACTGTGAAACTGTAGAACACCAGGTTGTAAAACTGTAGAACACCAGGCTGTAAAACTGTAGACACCAGGCTGTGGCTGATGCCAACGACATGAAATCATTGCATGGTGGCCTACGCTCAGTGTGGGATCCAAGGCTTCTGGATGCTTAATATTTTCGTGTTTCCTTAAGCCAAGAACTGGAAGAATCTGGTGAATAGTTCTTGGGTGCGGTGCCTCATTGACTTTGCACGGAGGCAAGGAAAAAGAAGAAGAGGGGGGGGGGGGGGAGGGGAGGGAGCCATCGACCAATAGTTCGGCTTACAGAGTCTTCCTTTAAAGCACCCTTTTTTTGTTTTAATGCAAATACACTAGCAATGGCAGATATGCAAGTTAGACTATGTGCTAATATCTATACCACTGGAAAATAAACATTCACTTCAGTTCGTTTTATTTAACGTGCATGGTTGTTATTTTGCATACGTACACGTAGGAGATTCAGGTGCTAGCGGGTCGGCAGAACTTTTTGACTTCAGAAATCAGAAAAAAAAAATTCTGCTCTATATTAATTTGATGTTACCCAGGAAGGGTCAAGGTCAGACCGTTTGATTGGAAGCAATATGCATTTAGCAGAGCGAATGATGATGATGACTGATGAAGATGATGATGATGATGACTGATTAATTGATGATTGATTGATAAGATTGGATTGATTGATTGATTTGATGGATGGATGGATGGATGATGATGATGGATGATGAGGATGACTGATGTTGGTGATAAATGTTGATGATTTGAGGTTGGATGTGATGATGATGATGAGACGACGACGACGACGACTGATGATATGATGATGATGATGATGATGATGATGATGATGTTTTTTTAACAGGTACTGGCCTGGCACACGCAGACTAAGGAACCTTCAGGCATGCTTGCACCGAAAAGACGGAACCTTCCGAGAGAGAGAACAGTCAAGAATAAAGGATGATATCACACCTTTAGAGAAGATTTTGCACACACACACACACACCACACACACACACACACACACACACACAACACACAAAAGCATACACACACAAGCACATACACACGTGCACACATGAACACAACACACGCACACACATACGCACAGACACAGACACATACACACACACACACACAGCGCGTACACACTCGCATACACACACACGCATACATATACACACACAAGCATATACACACACGTACACACACACACATACTCACTCACATACACAAACAAACACACGTAGGGCCTACACATATACCCCAACAAGCAAACAGGCAAATACACACACATACAGAGAGAAAGAGAGAGACGGAGAGAAATAGAGAGAGAGAGAGAGAGGGGAGGGAAGGAGGGAGGGAAAGAGAGATTAATTGAGTATCTTATCATTGTATATCTACTTAATATTACTTCCTCTAACCATCTCTCTGTCATAATCGTCACCTTCAATGTTCTTTCTTTGTCATTCGCGTCGTCTTTCTTCTCATCCTCCAGCACTACCTCCGTATCTTCTTCTTCTTTCAAGATAGGTTATTCCAAATCAGAACGGAGGGTTGTCTGTCTGTCTGTCTGTAGTATGTGTGTGTGTATGTACATATATGTGTGCATGTATGTATCTATATGTATGTGTGTGTGTATATATATATTATATATATATATATATATCATCATCATCATCATCATCAGTGCCCTGCCACATGGCGTTGGCGATCATGGCTCTCCATATGTATCTGTCCCTTGTTTCCGCAAGCATATCTTCCACCCTCTCTGTCCTTAACCACTCTGCAAGTCCGTCCAATATTTTTTCCCTGGATCTACCTGGTGCTCTCTTTCCCTCCAGCTTTCCTGTTGTGACCAGGTGCACCAATTCCCCTTTCCTCATAAAATGGCCTATTGCTTGTCTTTTCCTAATCATCCTTATGAATGATCTTCTTGTGTCTGCCTCCATCAAGACTGTCTCGTTTATTTTCTTTGCTGTTCATGGAACTCTCAACATTCTTCTTAAAAACCACATCTCAGCTGCCTCGATCTTGTTCTGGCTTTGTGTGTTGACTGTTCACACCTCACAACCCTATAACATTATCGGTTCTATATAATATTTAAGAACTCTCTTCCTGATGTTAGTTGATAGACATTTGTTGGTAAGAATGCTTTTGATCTTCGTGAATGCTGTTTTGGCTCGGTTAAGAATGCTTTTGATCTTCGTGAATGCTGTTTTGGCTCGGCTGATTCTGCTGGCTATTTCTGATGTGATCTGCCGTCTGGTGAAATGATCGTTCCTAGATATTTAAACTTATCAACCTGTTTCAAAGTTGTACCGTTTGCTGTTATTTTGTAAGAGAGGATTTTATGTTTTTACTGATCACCATGACTTCAGTCTTCTTTCTGTTTAACTCCAACCACTTACCTTTGCTTTCTATTTCTAGTAGGCCCTATATTCACAAGATTTTGTAGGTCCCTTTCAATTTCTGTCATCTGCGTATCGATGGATTGTTTATCATTTTTCCTTTAATTCAAGGTCTTCCTCCAGGTTTCTCGTGATACAGTGAAAACAGATCTGGTGACAAAACACAGCCTTGTCTGATTCCTCTTCTGATATTTTAGAAAGAGCTTATGTCGTTTTCTGTTCTCATTGCAGCTGTTTGATCCCAATACACATTTAAGATTATTCGTAGACCTTTTCCAACATATTGAGTCTTTCTAGTTGGTTGATCAATTCTTCATGTCGTACCCGATCGAAAGCCTTGGTATAGTCAACAAAGCATAAATACAAATCCTTATTCATCTCAATTGACCTCTCTATGATAGTTCTTAGGATGTATATGGCATTAATTGTTCCCTTCCCTTCCACAAATCCACACTGTTCTTCTGCTATTTCTCTTTTGATTCTATTCCTTGTCATCATGATTATTCCTAACAGGATTTTTGTTACATGACTCATCAGTCTGATTGTGCGATGGAGTTCGCATTCTATAGCCCCATGTACGACATGAAGAATTGATCAACCAACTGGAGAGACTCAATGTTGATGGAAAAGATCTACGAATAATCAGGAATATGTCATATCATCATCAGGTGCCCTGCCGCATGGCGTTGGCGACCATGGACTTCCAATCATCTCTATCTCTCGTTGCCCCCAGCATCTCCCCCACCCTCCTCATCCCCAGCCACTCTGCAAGTCCGTCCAGCATTCTCTCCCTGGGTCTACCTCGTGCTCTCTTTTCCTCCAGCTTTCCCGTTGTGACCATGTACTGGGAACAAACAGCTGCAATGAGAATAGAAAACAATATAAGCTCTTTCCAAAACATCAAAAGAGGAGTCAGACAGGGTTGTGTTTTGTCACCAGATCTGTTTTCACTTTACAGGAAAAACATCATGAGAAACCTAGAAGACCCTGGATTAAAGGTTGGAGGGAAAATAATTAACAACATTTGATACGCAGATGACACCGTGCTAATTGCAGAAAATGAAAGGGACCTACAAAACCTTGTGAATATACTAGAAATAGAAAGCAAAGGTAAGGGGTTGGAACTAAACAGCAGGAAGACTGAAGTCATGGTGATCAGTAAAAAACATGAAATCCCCTCATGCAAAATAACAGCAAATGGCACAACCTTGACACAGGTTAATTAAGTTCAAATAACTGGGAACGGTCATTTCATCAGATGGCAGATGCACATCGGAAATAGCCGGAGAATCGGCCAAGCCAAAACAGCATTTAAGAAGATGAAAAGCATTCTTATCAACAAATGCCTATCAATTAACATCAGGAAGAGAGTCCTTGAATGTTATATAGAGCCAATACTGTTGTACGGATGAAAGGCGTGGACAGTTAGCAAGCAAAGCCAGAGCAAGATTGAGGCAGCCGAGATGTGGTTTCTAAGAAGAATGTTGAGGGTTCCATGGACAGCAAAGAAAACAAACGAGACAGTCTTGATGGAGGCAGACACAAGTAGATCACTCATAAGGAATATTAGGAAAAGACAGGCAACATTTATAGGCCATTTTATGAGGAAGGGGAATTTGGAGCACCTGGTCACAACAGGAAAGCTGGAGGGAAAGAGAGCACCAGGTAGACCCAGGGAGAAAATGCTGGACAGACTTGCAGAGTGGCTGGGGACGAGGAGGTGGGGGAGATGCTAGGGGCAACGAGAGATAGAGACAGATGGAAGTCCATGATCGCCAACGCCATGCGGCTGGGCACCTGATGATGATATATATATATTTTAATATACAGATTTTATATATATAGTATAAATATAATATATATATGTATATGTGTGTGTGTGTGTGCGTGTGTGTGTGTGTGTGTGTGTGTGTGTGTGTGTGTGTGTGTTTTCAGTCTCTGTGCATATCTTTCTCAATTATGTAAAATACAGTGAGCATGCTTTAACATGAACTATTTGCGCTATGCAGACGGAACAATTATATGATAATAAATTGCAGAGAACAAAAATCCTTGATATGTATGTACGTAATTTCTTTGTGTGTATATCATGTATGTACGTAATTTCTTTGTGTGTATATATTTAATAAAAAAAAACTGTGAAGGATAAATTCCTTGACTTGTATGTATGTCATGTGTGTATCCATACGATGCTGTATCTTCCATACAAGGAAAATTGTGACAAGTTTTTTTTTCCTGCATAACAGAATATTTTCCATTACGTTTGGTTCATTAACTCTGTGTCACTTTTGTGTAGGCTTGAGAAAAACTGAAAAAGCCCCAGGACCAGACAACATTACTACAGAGATGATTGAAGCCCTGGAGGAATTTGGTATTGAAAATATTGATGGAAAAGATCTACGAATAATCAGAAATATGTATTGGGAACAAACAGCTGCAATGAGAATAGAATATAGAATATCAAAAGAGGAGTCAGACAAGGTTGTGTTTTGTCACCAGATCTGTTTTCACTTTACAGTGAAAACATCATGAGAAACCTAGAGGAAGACTCTGGATTAAAGGTTGGAGGAAAAATGATAAATAACATTTGATACGCAGATAACACCGTGCTAATTGCAGAAAATGAAAGGGACCTACAAAACCTTCTGAATATACTAGAAATAGAAAGCAAAAGTAAAGCGTTGGAACTAAACAGCAGGAAGACTGAAGTCATGGTGATCAGTAAAAAAATCATGAAATCCCATCATGCAAAATAACAGCAAACGGCATAACCTTGAGACAGGATGATAAGTTTAAATACGTGGGAATGATCATTTCACCAGACGGCAGATGCACATCAGAAATAGCCAGCAGAATCGGCCAAGCCAAAACAGCATTCAAGAAAATGAAAAGCATTCTTATCAACAAATGCTTATCAATTAACATCAGGAAGACAGTTCTTGAATGTTATATAGAACCGATAAGGTTATACGGTTGTGAGGCGTGGACAGTCAACAAGCAAAGCCAGAACAACATTGAGGCAGCCGAGATGTGGTTTCTAAGAAGAATGTTGAGAGTTCCATGGACAGCAAAGGAAACAAACGAGAGTCTTGGTGGAGGCAGATACAAAAAGATCATTCATAAGGAAGATTAGGAAAAGGCAAGCAATATTTATAGGCCATTTTATGAGGAAAGGGGAATTGGAGCACCTGGTCACAACAGGTAAGCTGGAGGGAAAGAGAGCACCAGGTAGACCCAGGGAAAAAATATTGGACAGACTTGCAGAGTGGCTGAGGACAGAGAGGGTGGAAGATATGCTTGCGGCAACAAGGGATAAATACATATGGATGGCCATGATCGCCAATGCCATGCTGCAAGACACTTGATGATGATAATGATCAGTAAGGAATTTCTAGATCTCTTATTAATCAGGATGTAATCAATTTTATTTCTTGTGCTGTCTCCTGGATTCATTGATGTCTCCATTTTCTTCTGTTATGTTACTCAAACCAAGTATTTTTCCTATCATGAATTCACTTACTTGTGCCCACTCAAAAGTTTCTCTGCCCTTTCATATCACCACGTGTATCAAGGCCAAGAGGTCCAACTATATCATCTACTTTTTCTTGTCCCACTTATGTGTACAAAAGTATGCAAATACTGATCTGGAATAATCGTCTGCTAGCAAGTGTGTATATGTTAAAAGTCATCTGCGTTACTTAAAAATCATTTTCACTTTATACAGCTCTGGATCAACACATACTCTCTCTTAACACTCTTTAAAAATAGTTGTTAACTCAGAGCAAATACAACTAGCTTTCTTCTTTTAATTTAACAATACATCAAGGAATTACACGCAGATTTTGCACACACAAAAATCACACCCGCAAATATTGCAAACTGGTGTCACACACTCGGGAGGGGTGTAGACAAAGCACACCTTCAAACTTAAATAAATATCCACAACCAAATCATACACCAAATCCCAAACATTCTGATATTATGTATGCAGATCACAACTTCGTGCACAGATCATGTTAATTAACATCATGTCATTCAGGCAAGGCAGTGCACGTGTAAACAGGTCATATTTTAGTCCTTAAACAATTTGGAACTGATCAGGCAGCACAGAACTCTTGATTCAAAAACACACACACCACACACACACACACACACACACACACACAACACACACCACACACACCAAACCATAATTCCTGTTTGCTTTCTATACATCAAACAATGATGATAATGATGTGATGAAGCATTATCAACTTGTTGTTCCGTATGTTACCACGGCCAAGCTGTCAAGAGAACGTGGGATAATGGTAAACTCACTACAGCTATCAAAACCAATGTACAGAGCCAGCACACTGATTACCCTTAACTTTAGCAGCAAGAGCTGGACAGCTATGAAAGCCCAAAGCACCACCTCAGTAGCTTCCAATTGTCGTGTTTGTGCCAAATCCTGAGCATTTCCTGGAAGGACCATATGCCAAACAAGGACATCCTGGACCAGGCCAGCATGCCAAGCATGTATGCCTTCTTCACCTAACAATGACTGAGCTGGCTTGGCCATCTATGCTACAGGCAGGATGACCATATCCCAAAAGATATCCTGTATGGAGAACTCACTATAGGATCCCAGCCCACAGGGCACTCACTGTTGTAATGAAGGACGTTTGCAAACGTGACCTGAAGTCCGTCAATACCAGTGTGGAGACCTGGAGAAAGAGACAGCTACAAATTGCTGTGCCTGGTGACAGGCAGTACGTGAAGGCATCACCACTGCAGAGGGCAAATGAACTCAATTGTGATCGGAAAGAGGGAACAGAGGGGAAAGCCGCAGCAGAAACTATCCAACCACAGCCATAAGCCTTCATATACCTCAGCTGTGCCAAGGACTGCCACTCAAAGATCGGCTTGCACAGTCACAGCCAACACTATTCCACATCCATCCAAGTCCTCAGCTGGGTACATCCATTGTCTGATCAAACAGACAAAGCCATCGGTATGTCATTAATGATGATGATGACGCCTGTGAAATGTTACCAGCTTTATGTTACCCTGTATGTCACCACTGACAATAACAGTGAAATGTTATTAGTTCTATGTTAACCTGTATATTACCAATTATGATGATGCCATGCACGTTAAGGTCCGACTACAAAAGGGCTCTCTTTTTATTTTTCACATTAAGGATGCAGTATATGATAACTCACTGAAACAGAATATTTTCCATCATGAAAATCGCATGCTTTCTGAAAGCTTGTAACTCAGAAATTAATATAAACAAAAATGATCTACTTATAATAGTTCATTTTTAAAAGTACAGCAACTGCTGTTCAAAACACATCTGACAATGTAAATGTGGATCCATACTAAGCACAGTTTCTTATGGAATGCAGTGCAGTGTCTTAAACATGTTTTTTTCACAGGGCCAGGTCTTATCTAACGGAGACACCTACCCTACTTGAGGCACAATCAAGCTCTTCTGTCGATATAAATTATAACTTTGTGCAATGTTCCAATTCCATAGGTCAAGTGTTAGCCCTTCCTACAGCATATATATGCTGCAGGTGTAGAAATCCAAATCTGACTTTTAGTAAATGTAATATATCAACTTGACACTTTCGTGTCCCAATACCCATAAACATATTTTAATTAGCTCAGCTAATCAACCGTACACAAAACTCTTTAATTCACACACACACACACACACACACACACACACACACACACACACACACACACACACACACACACACATATGTACATACACACACACACACATACACACACAAAAAGAGATACACACACATATGTAAGGCACATACACATCTGCATGGATGAACATACACACAGATGCAAACACACGCAGACTCATACACACACACATACACATTTGAGTAAAATATGAATGCAAGCATACACATTCAAAAAAATTATCACAAATACCAAATGGACTAAACAAACAAATCAGAATTGGCACTTACCCCTACAGCAAACAACACTTCATACACACACACACAACACACACACACACACACACAACATCACACACACACACAACACACACACACACACACACACACACACACACACACACACACACACACACACACACACACACACACACTCTACAGTCTTCTTGATCATCTTTTGTTGGTCTTGATATCTAAGTCACAGAATCCATGACTGCCAAACTTCATTAGTAAAAGGTACTGAACTTGCTGCATTAGTATATCAGGATATTGATCCGCGTACCGGAAGCAGTCCATGTATGGTGCTGTGACCATCTTCTCCCCAGTGGTCTCTATTGTTGTTTTCTAGAAAAAAGAAATTTCTGTATTGTTCAGCATAATTATTAGGGATCTAAATGCTTTTGCTGCTGGTTACTGACAGTTTGGTATTGAAGTTTTTACATCCCACTATTGGCATATATCTCTGGCTGTACTCCTCTTCCTGTCTGCCAGTGTGAAGAAAGTGTGAGCAGGAAGAGCAGCATGAGCCTCTCAACCACCTTGTATGTAAAAATCAAGTGTACGTGGTGTCTTCAATATTGCGGATGTTGGCGATCTTGTAGCATTTTGAGTATGCAGCTACTGTCTGTGGAGGTGTAGTCGCCAGTTATATTAACATTTGCATGCATGTTCTTTCTAAAAGGAAGGATACTAACAAGACTTCAACACAGGATAAATCAGTCTGAATTTTCAAAAATGTTCTTCTCTCTCTCTCTCTCTTCTGTAGTATATCAAACTTAAATCTCAATCTCATTACTACAGTGGTTTGTTGTTGCTGTTGTTGTTGTTGTTGTTGTTTTCTTCTTCTTCTGGTTTTGTTCCGTTTTAGTGTTTTGTTTTTTTCAATAATCTGTGAGTTGACTAATGTACTGTGTTAAATTGTTTCAATCCTTTCAATTTTTTTTATTTATATGTAATGTAAACCCTGCTTTGACTGAACAAGAATGAATGTAAAAAGTATATTCGTTTATTCTATTGCCCTCACTGATAAAATTTTGTCTTGCTCTCCTCCCTCTTTAAACAGATCAAAGAGCACACTATTTTCTCAAAAAGCAACAACATACAATTGTGCTTCTACTCATACAAAAAGCAAATGACTTTTCACATTATTCATCATCAGTTCAACTGTTCAACCACGAAAAAATAATCACCAGTTAAAACAGCACGTAACAATCATATTTCATGTCTTTAAAGCACAACATGTTTCAGATTTAACTAGTGGTGTGAAATATTTATATAAGCAACAATTATCCTCTGATACACATTCTGGTGTGAAAAAACAAATTCTAGACAAAACTTCCAACAAACAATATAACATAAGAAGCTGCCAATTAAAATTTTCAAATAACAACTTCACATGTGTAAACCTCAACCTAAAACATTAATCTTTTTTTTTTACATTTATTCTACAATGTAAAACACTGTCAAACCAATAACTTTAAAATCCAGATGACAAGTCTGAATGGGTATCATGAACTTTTATGGCTATTTGCGATGTTGTTCACTTGTGGTGGTGGTGGTGGTGGCGGCGGTGGTATGGTGATGGTGACTGCTTTACAGTTATTTTTGTTCCAAAAATTTATGGATATAATACTTGAACAAACTCTTTTCACAATTTCTGGCAGATATTCTGAAAGAAGCAAAAATATTTGTTTTAGAGCACCACTTTGGCACCACTAGGTGCAAACCATGGAGGTGGGATAAAGAAATACCAGGATAATCGGCGTAAAACCATCTATAAGCAAATGAAATCAAAAGTATACAAATGTGAAAATGAGAACTGATAATGAGTAAATATGTGCAGTCTGAGACTCTGACTTAGCTTTATATGTGAATTATGTTTAAAAAAAAAAAAGGAAGTTTGTTAAATTCAGGTTCACAGAGTATCCTTATTTGAAGCTGATGAAAGGCATAACACATACATACTTTTCATGGTCTGGATTATACTTTGTTTGATGTGCGCTCTTCATCACAATACTCACCCTGTGTTTTTAACTTTGAAGTATTCAGACCTAAGAGTATGATACACTTTTATTTATTTGATTTATATCTCTCTTTGATGTGTATTCTTGGCCACAACACTCACCTGGTAGTTTTATTGATTTTTTCCCAACATCATCTAACTATGCTTCTCTTTCCCTGAATTATGAACACTGAGTCTGGCTGCACAACCGTTGTCTACGCAGCAGTCTTTGAGATTTTCATTTTTTTCTTCTCTGTGAAGGAATCCTGGCTTCCGATATTTACTTGACAGTAGAACTCAAAGAACAGCATGAGATTTAACACTCAAAAGCACAAGCAATGATTAGCCAGCAAATCACTGGTGCCACAAAGTGTATGATTTCATTTAGTCAAGTATTCATTCACACACAGTTCTCTATTTCTTGTTTTGTTTTTTAAGATAGTTATGGATCAGCTGCATCCAGCACAAGAAAGTGTGTCCGGGAACACAGTGTGGATGTGTCAGAGTGTTGTGGAAAGGTCTGTTTGTGTTACCCTACAAAACTGAGAAGAGAACAATTTGTATGATCCTGCCAACCATAGATAGGCACATTGTGATACAGTGTCACTGTCAACATTGCCCAGTGCTGGGCTTCACAGTTTGTATAGAGCACTGCACCACCACCTGTATACCGACAATCTGTTGGAAAAAAGTTTCGGTTCTCAAAACTAGCAGTATGGAATAAGTAATGACCGTGGATTCCAAATATCAAAGAATGACCCTGTAAATTTGGATAACATCTACAACCTTCCAGATTTTTAACCATGTATAGAAACTGCAAAGCCATTATCCACAATATTGACCATCACACTGTAAGCACACTTAAATGAAATGTTGATCCACATGTGTCCAACATCAAATGCAGTAAACCACACATTAAAAATCTGGTCCACACACCCATTCACTTTTGATTTGAATAACTTCTATACTTCCATATTTAGGTCTGTCCCTTTGCCCGAGTTTGTCTCATTTTTTCTTCATTTTTCAGCTTTGTTTTCTCTGTTCTTGTATGCCACACCAAAATCTGCAAAACAAAACAGAAATGAAATCATGAATGGTATCATTTAGTCACCTGTAACTGAAATATAAGAATGAACAAGCTAGAAAACACACAGTACAAGAAAAAAAAAACTTACTGCAAGACAATAACAATGAAATCAAAAAAAATGAACTATCTAAAAAATAACAGTAAAAACAATATGAAAATAAAAAAATTACTCAGCTGTGAAAGCCATATGATGCTTTCTTCATAAACATGCAATAATGTACTGCTGTTCAACAACTTACCAAAATACAAACACGGCGCACAAATCGAGATTCTTTAGTTGGCCCCCCAATGACATCTAAGATTGTTCTGCCTGCTGGTTATCAATAGCGTGCACCTTTCCCCTTCAGCTGGCGCACTTTTTGGTTCTGTCCTGCTGGTTATCAATAGGTGCACAGCTGGCGCATTTTTGGTTCTGTCTGCTGGTTATCAATAGCGTGCACCTTTCCCCTTCAGCTGGCGCACTTTTGGTTCTGTCCTGCTGGTTATCAATAGCGTGCACCTTTCCCCTTCAGCTGGCGCACTTTTTGGTTCTGTCCTGCTGGTTATCAATAGCGTGCACCTTTCCCCTTCAGCTGGCGCACTTTTTGGTTCTGTCCTGCTGGTTATCAATAGCGTGCACCTTTCCCTTCAGCTGGCGCACTTTTTGGTTCTGTCCTGCTGGTTATCAATAGCGTGCACCTTTCCCCTTCAGCTGGCGCACTTTTTGGTTCTGTCCTGCTGGTTATCAATAGCGTGCACCTTTCCCTTCAGCTGGCGCACTTTTTGGTTCTGTCCTGCTGGTTATCAATAGCGTGCACCTTTCCCCTTCAGCTGGCGCACTTTTTGGTTCTGTCCTGCTGGTTATCAATAGCGTGCACCTTTCCCTTCAGCTGGCGCACTTTTTGGTTCTGCCCTGCTGGTTATCAATAGCGTGCACCTTTCCCCTTCAGTTGGCGCACTTTTTGGTTCTGCCTGCTGGTTATCAATAGCGTGCACCTTTCCCCTTCCCTTCCTCTCTCCACACCCCTTTCAGCACAGGCGCGCATTGAAGTACTCGTTTAGACCTACAGATTGACCTAGGTTCCAGTACTTGGTGCTGATCTCAATCATTTTCTACATTCAGTCCCTCTGAAAATCTTGAAAGAACGCAGCAGTCACACACACACACACACACACACACACACACACACACACACACACACACACACACACACACACACACGAACGAACGAACACACACACACACACACACACAATGCATGCAATAGTGGGAGGAGAGGAGAGAGAGAGAGAGAGAGAGAGAGAGAGAGAGAGAGAGAGAGAGAGAGAGAGAGAGAGAGAGAGAGATATGCGTTCCTTGCGCGAACACACACACACACACAGACACGCACACACACACACACGCACACACACACACACACAGCACACACACATACACACACTCAGGCTGTGTACTTCACTGCAGAATCTGCCTGAGGTGACTGTGATGAGGAAGGCGTTTCTTGTTTGCTTGTTGTTGTTTTTTAAAGATCCTTGATAGAGGAGTCCTGTGGAGGGTGACAGAGTGGGCCTCTGTGGAACTTTAGGATGAGGAAGCGGTCCCAGATGGGTGTTCTGAGAGGGGTAGAAGCTTGCCGCAAGGAGATATCTCTGAAGAGATCCTGCCCAAGGGGAGTCTTTTCGAGGGAGTGGCTGCCAATCTGATGCAAGGTGATGGAGATGGCAGATAGGTGGGCCTCAACTGAGGAAAACGGTGCAGGGTGAAGGAGAGGTAGGCAAGGAAGTCTGTGACATAAGTGATGGACAAGTTTGTGGAAATAATATTTTTCCATAAGCACCACTCAGTCCACATTTTCCAGTGAAAAAAGTAGACATGTTGGGCCAGCCCTGTGGAAGTGGAGCACAAGGTTGATAGCGTCTTGGGCAATTCATAGTGCTGACAGTGAGTTCCCCACAACATCCAAGCATGAAGACTGAGTAGTTGTGAGTTGGGGTGTGGAATGCCTGACCAAGGTTGTAGGAGGTCCCGAGACAATATCTTAAGTTTGATCAGGTTGAGGTAGGTCACACTTAAGTAAATCTGGATATCATGGTTGGGTGGGTGGAGGGAGGGAGGGGACAGTTTGGTGCAATGATGATGATGGTTGCGTGATCTAAACTTGCTTTTCCTGAGACTTTTTCTGCGACTTATCTATATCAGACATGAATGGCGTCCACCCATAACTTCAAACTGTCCATGAGGCCCTTCATGAGAGCTGGCAAGAACTGGAAAAAAATGTTCACTGCCAAATGTGGCCTAACAATGTACATGGTAAAAGAAAGAAGAAGTATAGCAATACAATGTGACCGAAAACAGAAAAATGCCAGACTTGCTGAGACTCAAAGAAAAATTAAGTGTACGCATTTGCTTTACATAGATCCCAAAATTCTAGGCAGCAGGGATATCTAATTAGTAATGTATCACTGTATCCACATCAACAACAACAACAACAATCAACAATAACAACAATAAAAACAGCCAAAGGATTACAAAACTATACAGACCTTGGTACAACCATTTGCTTTGGGTTCCAAATCGGCCAGCATGACTCCCAACCCAGTGAGCAATGTGGATTCTTGATAACCCCTCTGTACTGCGTTGGTGAATTGTGCGTTTGGATGTTGTAATATCAGTCGTAAATTGACAGCAAATCCTGCCATGTCCATGGCAAATGGACGCTGAGGTTTCCAATAGGTGAACCATCCTGTTACCTAGGGGATACATGTAAACTGTGTGAGGACAAGGACAACGCTTGTGGCAAAGTGGTTATCATCACTTGTGTTAAAGAAGGCAGAAAAGTTTTGCTAGTATACCTCAGTGTGAGTGTTTATGTGGAGGTGAAGGGTATATGTATGTGTGAGAAAGGCAGAGACAGTGTGTGTGTTTGTGCATGTGTGTGTACATGTATGCAAGAGTGCATGTGTGTGTGTGTGGCGCATGTTAGTGTATATGTGTATGTGTGTGTACATGCATATATGCATCTAGAGGGCAACAGATAAGGCAGAACTGATTTATGAAGTTTTACTCACTATATCATCAACTGGTCTAAGAGTGGCAAGACTGCAGTCTCAGGAATAAACAACATACACACACAGAGAATAAGTTATGGACGGCCCAATGCTTTTTTTTTTCATCCTGAATGTCAGTAATAAATTCATACCACAACCTTTTAACACTCATTCATACCACACAACCTTTCAACACTCAAGCATAAAAAAAACATAATTCAACTACATACACACACACACAGAGGATAAGTTATGTGCTTTTTTTGTATCCTGAATACATCAGTAATGAATTCATGTCATACAACTTATAAACAATCAAGCATAATAAAATATATGGAGAACATGTTATGTGCTGCTGATTGCTTTTTTCCTTTTGTTATCCTGAAGAAGTCTGCACTAAATTCATGTTACACTGGTTCATAATGTTAATGCAAAACAAAATTATGGACAGACTGCAGGTAATTTTTCAAACACACACACACACACACACACACACACACACACACACACACACACACACACACACACACACACACACACACAACACACACACATCAAGTCTACAGTCAGTTTTCAACAAACTTAAAGTGTTGCCAATGCTTACTGTTCCTCGTGTGCACACACACATACACACACATACACATACACACCACACACACACACACACACACACATCATGTCTACAGTCAGTTTTCAACAAACTTAAAGTGTTGTCAATACTTACTGTTCCTCGTGTGACAATAGGACTCTCATACCGCAAAGCTCCAACCAGTCCAACTGGCCACACAGACACCTTTTTTGTATAACGCATCTGAAACAACAGTTAATTTATTTTACAGTTATGCTGCTGAAGATCAATGAAATCAATTTTTTTTTGCCATAAAATTTAACTTCCAACCTGTTGAAATACTTTCAGAAGCATTGGAATAGTCAACATTAATTGAACATTTATCTCATAAGAACAAGTTCCCTTTTAAATTTGCTGTTAAGAGAGAGAGAGAGAGAGAGAGAGAGAGAGAGAGAGAGAGAGAGAGAGAGAGAGAGGAGAGGAGGGAGGGAGAGAGTGAATGTGAGAAAAAGAGAGAGAGGGAGAGAGAGGTGTGTGTGTGTGTGGTGAAGTGTGTGAGAGAGAGAAGAGAGAGAGAGAGAGGTGTGTGTGTGTGTGTGTGTGTGTGTGTGTGTGTGTGTGTGTGTGTGTGTGTGTGTGTGTGTGTGTGTGTGTGTGTGTGTGTGTGTGTGTGTGTGTGTGTGATTTAAATTAATCAATGCATGAAAGAAACATCTTACATACGTATAAACATTTTTTAAGTATTGTAATGTGCTCTCTCTCTCTAACTTTTGTTATGATGCTATGTCTGCAATTACCAGGAAGGTGAAGAAGATCAAATGCAAGTTATATTGGGAAAGCAATGAAGAGTGGACCAGCCTGAATAGCTCAAAATCCTGGAGAAATGCGATGAATGGTGAGATATCCAAGGAAGCATGGGCAGCCTACATTTCATAGAAATGATGCTGATCAGACAGAAGTAGAAGAAAGCAGGCTGCATTCTCCCTCTGTCTGTCTGTTTGTCTGTCTGTCTGTTTGTCTGTCTGTCTGTCTGTCTTTGTATGTTTGTCTCTCTCTCTCTCTCTCTGTCACACACACACACACACACACACACACACACACACACACACACACACACACACACACACACACACACACACACACACACACACCACACACACGCGCGCTGACACACTGACTTCTTCAAAGAGCTGAAGACTGTAGGTGTTGTCATCATCAGCAAAATAAACCACAGCAGGCTCCAATTGCCGTGTTTTGGCTGTCTCTCGCAGCCAGTCCAGCCCAGCATTTCTTTGCAATACTCCTCGAGGCTTCAACCAGTTGGGGTCTGTGTCCTTCATCTTCACCTAGTCATAAAAACCAGATCATATTGTGTTTATTTACACTGAAGTTTTGTTGACCATGCCTAGTCTAGCAAGTGCTGTTCTTTCATATATTCTTATTATAACTTCTTCTTCTTCTTCTTCTTCTTCTTTTCTGTTTCATCCTGTCTTTTTATTTGGTTACATCATCAGTAAAGTGCTGCAACTATCGCTATTATCACTGTCAACAGCACTAAAATTTTCTCGATGAATATTTAGCACACAATCTGATTTTCTGTACGTTTACAGATTATCTTGTGCATACTCATAGAGTCATACAGAACATGTACAACTGAACACAACCAAATAGGTTAAGAAGCATTGTGAGGCCTTCTCTGGTGTGTGGCTGCACAGTGAAATGATGCTGACACTATGCTAGCTCCTAGTGGAATCCTGGTGACAGAACTTAACTTTGATGACATGTTGGAAAGGCAGGTGAAGCAGCCTGGGGATTGTGCTGTTGAAGTGGCATGGAAGAGGGATATTTCATTTTTCACAAATCATCTTTTACGCCTTTCATCACAATTATTATTACCCAGCTGACCCCTTATGGCTATATCCAAACTGCAAAATTTTGTCAACACACTGGAACAGATAAGTTATCTCAACTCAAAAACACTTAATGATTTCATATCGGTGAATTCCTCCTGCTCAATGAAACACCAGGGAAGTCTTGCTATTGTTACTATTATTTTTATTTAAAGTTCAGACGACTGCATAGAGTCATATCAAGGCTATAACCATTTCAATACACACAAAATATTTCAACAGGAAAACAAAATTACATACTCATAATCAACGCATTCACGCATATGATCTAAGGAGATGCCCCTAGCGTTGACTACCCTATCCAATTTATCACACAGGGGATTTAAAAAACATACTGAATACAAATTTAAAATTAACTAAGGACACTAACATATATATATAAAATGGGCCTAAATTACCTAAAATTCCTTCACATAACTCAGTTCCCTAGGGTCAAAAATGCACTTAATACATGTACCCAATTATCAATCCTAAAAGAATAGTAAATAAGACTTTATTGAAAACATACAGGTGAATGGACCAGCAAGGCAGAATGATAGGAAGAAATGACAGAAAGCAAAGGAACAAGGCAGAAACAAAGAGAGTGACAGAAAAGAGGAAATTTCTAGCACACAACTCCCAGAAGGCGGAGATACTATTTACACTGAAAGAGAGCCCCTGGCATCCGCTTGGGGGGAAAAGTCCTGCTGTTATTCCTCTAACGTTAATGTATTTGTTCTTTGTTGTCTTTTGTTTACGCTGAAAATCTGCACCTGTCTTGCTTCATCAAAATTCAACTTATCCAAAATACAAAAGCAACAACCAGTCCTTCCAGCTGTTCTTTTTATTTTTTTACACAATTAGAAAAATAACCCACACAAAAGAAACATAAACAGGTCAATACAAGTGCAATCAATAAAAGCATTAGCAAAAAAAACAAAAACAAACAAACAAACATGTCAATACAAGTACAATCAGTACAAGCATTAGCTATCTCCAAGGATGCAGACATACCTCAGGAGGTGTCTTTACATTCAAGTGAGTGTAGTTCAGACCACACGTGCTAAGAAAGTTGGTCACTAGTGGAGTCTTCATCTCAGAGTCTTCAATGACAATCCAGTGAATGTTATAGATGTGCAAGAAAGTGTGACTGAGTCGCACCAACTCAGCTTTTTGTTCTGTCCGTGTGTGTGTGGGCGTGATGAGATATATGGTTGGTAAGCCAGGAACATACTCTGCAACAAGGCAAATTTCTTTATTCTTTAGGCAAAAAGTGGAAAGGCTATATAAAGCTATGTTTCAACAATGAACAAAAATGGGTTTTACTTTCTGTTATTTTGTTTGGCTGATTGTTTGTTTGCTCTGTTTGTCTACTCTCAGGGACCTGCTTGTTTGCCTGCCTGCTTGCTTGCCTGTTCATCCACCTGTTTATTTTGTTTTGTTTTTGTTTTTTGTCTTCTTACAAAATCAAAACTCAAGAATTTGGGTGATCCTCCACACTCCTTTTTTTGTTTTGTTTTGGTTTCTGTCTGCTTGTTTGTCTCTGTGCATGTGGGGGAGGTAGCAAGGTACAATCCCTAAGCATAAATTTCAAAATTCCTTATGGCAACAAACTTAAAATGACAAAAGAGAAAAAAAAAGAAATAATATACTCTCTGGGTACACTCTCCCTTGCAATCCCAGTGCCTTTGCTCATTTACAAAAGAATATACAAACAACAGCAGCAACAAATTAGTGCGTTCATTCCTTCTGACATCATAGCAAAACTACTCTTTGAATGGAAATTGAAATTAAATTTATCAGACTAGCGTCATAACCTTTGCATCTCTTTTTTTTTTTTTTTTTAACTTGTGACAAAGTAATTTTTCTAAAGCTTGTTGACAATCTTTTTACTCTACACACTGAAGTGCACTGATCATATCACATCTTTTTATAGCTTCCCCTAATGAAAACTGCATTAAGAAAATTTTCAAACTTGTCTAAATCAGCTACCAGTGCCTAGCAATTCTAACCTTTCCACTTGTATGTCATCTCATTCTGATTTTTTTTAACAAATTGGCAGAGGTAGCCACTTGCATAACTTCACATTCTTACACTATCTTCCATCCAAACCCCAATCCCTCTGCCCCACAGCCTTCTTTACCTCCCTACCCAAGATGATCCTATTAGGGTAAACTGATCTAAAAACCGACCAATTTTTGAGTGATGTAAATTCCAACCGATATCAGGGTTTGCCACACAAAACTGAAAGTACAGTCACTCCAGTTACTGAAAATAGGTGAAAGAAACTGGTTTCAGCTTAGGGAATAAACAAATTTCTAGGATTTGCCAATGAAAGTAAAAATACTTTTTATATTATGACACAGTGCGACACTGAAGGCCATACCAACCCGCCTGCTTCCGAACGCCACACGTGCCATGGCAACTTTTCACATGATTGCTTGCTGACCCCTTGTTGCAACAAACCGATACTGTTGATAAAAAACTGATTCGCTGTTTACAAGACAACATGCCTGATGCATAAACAGGAGCTGCGAAGCTATTTTTAGGTTTTGGATGTTATTCAGATCAGTTCCTCTCATGAAATGGCAGGATTTGGTCAGTCAGACTTTACATCAGGCTTGAATAACTGAGTAATCTAATTCTCGACCGACTCCCACTGTCTCTCTTTCTTTCGCTCTCTTTAACCCCCTCTCTCTTTCTTTCTTTCCCTTTTGCTCTCTCTTGCTTGTTCTATCTCACAATCGCTCGTGAGCACACACATGCGTATGAGTGTGAGAGATGGTAGCCACTTAGATCTACATAGACCTACTTCATGCACTGAAGCACTGACCATGCTGCCTTTCTAAAAAGTATGCAAAAGGGAAAGATGTCAATTGTTGGCAGACGCAGTAGATGTGAAAAACACTGATGAAAATCATCAATGCATACACTGTTCCTGCAGAAACTAACTCTTTTTGTTGTTTTAGATTGATAGATCATTTGTTAATCAAATAATGTGCACTGTCTTGACCGTATTCATGCTGGTCGGATTTTACATTCAGCTGGTCGGAATTTAGATCATGTACCCCTACTTCGTTCTTCAGCAAATTGTATAAATATGGTACCCCTTATAACTTTGTAAAGCCCAGTAATCAATCATAGAACGTCTACTATAGGCATCAAGCTGTTCTAACCAGTCATCTACGAAATATTTATGAAGACACACCACAAAACCCGTACCTTGTGCCAAAATCGGTCAGATTTAGATCAGTTTACCCTACCATCTTAAAACTTTTGTTTTCTTAGTTTTGCCAGCTTTTATTAAACAATGCCAGAAGTGAAACTGGAGGGGAATGGTGAATTAATAATATGTGCTCAAGGCCTCCATTGAATGTAACTAACAAAACTCAACACAGAGGTAAAGGTTTTGAAAAATCAGCAAATTTAAAGTTGATTTTCATCGAAACTAATGCTGCAGTTTGATTACAGGCAAATGTTATTCTGTCAATAAATTAATGCAATTTCCATAATGGAACAAATAGATAAGTGCTTTAGGAGACATTTTCAATCAAAACCTCCAAATCAACAAATCCTCATTTTCACACTAATTATTTTCACACTGATTTCACTGCAAGTACGACAGAGCGCCAGCGAAATTGCAACTCATTCTATGCTGAATGTCTCTCAAAAATGGAAGACATTCACTACTGTTAACTCAATTTAACATTATTTCTTTCAGATAAGCTATAAAAAGAAACAATCACTATAAAAATCAACGACAATAATCTAAATCTAAAAATTAAAAATTCATAGGATAATGCCTAGGCCACTAGGCAACACATAACTTACCATTCTGATGTCTGTGCACACTGGTCAGGCTGGGTCGAACTAGCAACTTGGCTTTCAAGCTGCTAATGGTCATGTCTGCTTCACGCAACCGCTCCCGATATGTCTCCAACAGCTCTCGCTCAGCTTTTATATCATCATCAGGACACCACACAGCTGAAGAGAATAAAGAAAATCATCTAAGAGAAGAAATTAAGATTTTTTTTAACACCAGATGCCTACGTAAAATCCTGGGCATCAGATGGAATGACTTTACATTAAATGAAGAGGTCAGGAACAGATCACAACAGCTCCCTTTGTCTACCACCATTTGCAGACGATGCCACCACCAGTTGGGACAAGCCTGGAGGCTCCCCACAAAAAGGCCTTCAATTAAGCCATTAAATGGATGCCATCATACCATGCAAAGATAGAGAGGCCCAGGATGAGACGGACCTCCACTTTGTCAACAGAAGATGAAATGATGCCAGCACAATGGCTGAGGACTGTGAACTGTGGAATGTCTTGAAAACCTCATGTGTCATGCCAAGCAGGAGCAACTAAGCCTAAACAAGTTATGGCAGATCTAGTCAAGAAATATTAGATAAGAGCTGAGGCTGTTTGTCGGCTTTTTGTTGTTCTAATGATCTGGAGCTCTCTCTCTCTCTCTCTCTCACACACACACACACACACACACATGCACACGCACACACACACACACACACATGCATATATATACACACACACATGCATGCACCTACACAGAGACACACACCTTTATGCATTACACGCGGCAGCACAAAAAAAAAAAATCAAATTTTCCTACACAAAATTAAAAACAAAAAACAAATCCAGTTTAACCTTTTCGCGACATGACATGAGAATAGTCGCGACGCCTGCCTATGCGGTAAGGACATGTCGCAACCCCGCTCCCGACGGCCAAAAGGTTGCTGTGGACACGTCACGAGAATGTTCACGACGCCTGTTCTAAAATTAAATGCGTCGGTACGTCACCGTTAATTCCCTCAAAATGTGTCGAAACTACACAAAGAAACTCTACTACATCATACAATGCCACGCTGTCAGCTAAACAGGGGCAATTTCATTGTTTAATTTGTGTTGAAAGCAACCAACCCCAACTCTTTGTCTCTTTGTGTTACCCGCGTCGTTCACTCTTCTATGTAAACATGGCTAATAGGACAACTTTCCCGGCCGCCGAAGTAGCAGAAGTGAATACAAGTTGTTAGTGTGGCTTTTTCAGTGTATCAAGTGCAGTGGTTGTGGTTTTATCAGTGTATCAAGTGTAGTGGTTGTGGCTTTTTAAGTGTTTCAGGTGTATTGGTTGTGGCTTTTTCAGTGTATTTGTGCTAAGGTGATTTCGACAAATTTGTTCTTTTCATGAACCTGTATTAATTCATCACATCATCATCATGGCTATGTCTTCATCATCAAATTCAAAGGTTAGTGTATACTTTCCATATTTTTTCTTCCCTTCCACATTGATCTTTTCAGTCTGCCTGAGTCTGTGTTTGTTTACATGTTCATGTTAATTTACTTGTTTGTTTTGTGTTAACTTGTCTTTTTTTCAATTTGGGTTTTCTAAAATTCCTAATTATGTGCACTTTATCATTTACTTTTTTATTTGCTATTCTGTTATCATATGGATGAACAAACCATTGCTTTAGAAGAAGCTATGTACTTATGTGAAATGATTGAAATAGTACATCCACACTATCTGTATTTAATGATATTGCTAATTATGTAACTGCTATGTTACAGTACACTTTGTTACCATTATGTTTTAAAATGTTGAAATATTGTCTTTTATGTCCTTTTTCCTGCATTTTTGGCCATCATATGCTGAAAATAACAATTTTTTATGAATCTCCTATGGCTGTCTGGGGTTTTTGACTTTGTGGCTTACGTTGACATTTTCAAAAGTACAAAACACTAACTAAATGAATCTTTACAGAATATATTTTTACTTCACTAGGGAGATGAAAGAGTGATCTAAAAAAGCTTTCTAACATCAATAAGCTAGCTTTTACAGCCTATTCAGGAAAATTAAATAAAAATGACCAAAATAGGGTGTCCCCAGGGCATATCTGCTTCCTGCCTAGTGTACTCAGGGAATAGTAGCTATAGTGAGGCAGTGTCGTGAAAAGGTTAACTAATTAAACAAAATAAAAAAAATCACCAACCATAATTGGCCAAAAGCAATATCACAGCACACGTGACAAGGACCAGGTAGAACTGCACAAATCGCCGTGGGTGTATCAAACTCCGCATCTTTCTCACCAAGGTACATGTCACAACTGTTTGCCGTTCTCTTTCTGTGTTGAATTTGCAATCAGTATCAGTCTGCTTCTTATAAACTGCAACAGAAGATTCAGAAACAATAACAAGATGTGTAATCTTTTTTCCGTCTGTGGGATATATTGTGTGTGTGTGTGTGTGTGTGTGTGTGTTGTGTTGTGTGTGTGTGTGTTTTGTGTGTGTGTGTGTAGTGTGTGTGTGTGTGTGTGTGTGTGTGTGTGTGTGTTCCAAGCATTGTTGTCTCTTGAATATACGTATACATGCACATTGTTCTGGTTTGTGCGGGCGTTGTTACTGCAGTCTGCATGTTCATCTTCAGCAGTTAGCCAACTGCAGCTACAATCAGCTCTATAATAATTATAGTTTGTGTGTACATCACTACATGTGTGTGTGTGTGTGTGTGTGTGTGTGTGTGTGTGTGTGTGTGTGTGTGTGTGTGTGTGTGTGTGTGTGTGTGTGTGCTTTGGTAGTGGTTGTTTGTTTTTATATTTATTTACCTATCAACATGGATTTTTCCACAGAAATTTGCCAGAAGGCATCTCTTTTGCTTTCTGGAATCTTTTATGCGAGCTACAATAAATACATGTGGCACACATGATTTCAGTTTGCTGTCTCATCCAAAAGACTTGACCCCATACCCCCACTCAAAGTCTACTGGAAAAGGGGAGAAAAATCTTTGTGTGACCAGAAATCAAACCAGGGACATCTCACTTCCAAGGCACGTACAACAGTTCTGCACATTCAACTGGGTATATGGTTATAATTATGCCACTTTGGTGTGCATGTGTTGGTGTGTGTGCGTGTGTGTGTGTGTGTGTGAGAGAGAGAGAGAGAGAAAGAGAGTGTGTGTGTGTGTGTTTTGTATATCAGTGTAAGTGAGCAAACAAGCACACTTATTTAACCGTTAATTCTGGTAATACATCTGGGGTGCGGGGGAGGGGGGTTGTGTATGTGTGTGTGTGTATACGTGTGTTCCTGCTTGTGATAGTGTGGTGTGTCACTGTGTGTATGTATGTGTGTTGTGTGTGTGTGTGTGTGTGTGTGTGTGTGTGTGTGTGTGTGTGAGCCTGTGTGTGTCCGTGTGAGTAAGTAAGCAAGCAAGCACACTTTTAAAGCAGATTTAATCATTAATTCTCGTGACGTGTCTGGGGTGCGCGGGTGGGTATGAGCTTCGTGTTGGTGTGACTATGAGAGAAAGTGTATCCAATGGCGAATGTTGCCGTTGGTTTCTGTGCATATGACTGAGCACACAGTGTCATAAATTTGATCGCAAAGATAAACTCCAAACAGCAATTCAACCACGTATACTCTTTTTTACCAATCATTCTACTTTACAGATATATGCAAGTTTTGCTTCCAACACCAAATCGAAAGCTGGCTACTGTGTGTAACTGTAAGTCCTAACCGGCTAACGGCAGACGAAACGCGCAAGAGTTCGTCAAGTCTTACATTAATATGATCGGGTGCCCAACTGTCCACTCCACAAACAGCAAATAGATGCAAATGGTGTGAATGAACAACAGGAGGTCGCTGATTAAGCAAGTTTCACGATGAACACATCTTCACAAACAAATCAAACTAGGTATACGCCTACTGTAAACGCCACGTTCGCTGTCGGTTTGTTATCAACATTAGACGCACATGATAGTTCGGATTGGAAACAGAACGAGAAGTAACAAATTTTGACTATCTGTACATAACCTATGTATTACATAACACCTTTCTTGTATACACAGCCACTACTGCCCTCAAGGTTCAAGAAGTGAATTTTTCGAGGTTTTGGAGTTGTTCAAGAAGGACTCATCGCATTCGAGCAACTCCATAAGCACGCTTCAGCCAATTCTACTAGCGATTATCTGGCAGACTCCCTGACCATGCTCAAAACCCTATGCGCCAGCAAGGTCTTGAAACTGGAGGAGTGGTGGAGGGACCAAGCGATGGTATAGTAAGCTGAGACCGCCAGAATGATGGAAACAATAAAGTTGACAACATACATGCCAGTTTTTAATGTTGCAGGCTGGCATTGAACTCGAGACATCATATTTTGAGTCTAAAGCTCTATCAAAAGAACCAACCAGCCCGCATGTAAAAACCAATGGCCTGCCACAAAATTATTAGAGAGAGAGAGAAAGAGAGAGAGAGAGAGACAACCCCACCTGCAAGTTGAGCCACAACCCCTGTGTATGAGCATGGCGCTCTTCCAACTGAGCGAGTGGGCCACTGGAGTGGATAATCTATATACATTACACTCCACTTTCACAGGTAAAAATAAAATAAAATAGATTACACAACAGATAAAAACAAATGCACAAATCTAACAAATACTCACAAAACAAAACAAAATACAAATTATGGCGTGGTCTATTCTAGTTTTAATTTCAGTAGAGATTGCTGCAAAGGAATATTAGAGAAACTTCCACTTATTCATTCCATTAATAACTGCCCCCCCCCCCCCCCATCTTTACTTCATCCTAAAAGAAGCTTAGTACAAGCACAGGTAAGAATTGCCACTTGTTTCGTTTCTGCTGAACTGGGTGTAAAACACATTACCCTGAAAAAAATCTAGATTCGTCCTGTGGATTTCAATCAGTGTTCACAGTTATCAAGTTTAAACAGTCGTGTTTGGAGAGGTTGTTTGTTTGATCTGATGTAGGGGCACAAAAATACATTGGCAGTTTAGATGTGCTGATTGATACTTGGTGTTGTTTTCTCGTGCAATGCAATAGTACACTTTTTTTTCCCTGTTTTCCGGGTCATTGATGTGTATAGGTAATGCGTTTTGTTTGAAATGGTTATAGCTCTGATATAGCTCTGAGCAGTCGGCTAGGCCGTAAGCAAAAATAATAATAATAACAACAATCATCATCATCATCATCATCATTGTCAATTTACTAAACCTGTCACGCAAAGCTGCTGTGAACATAGCTGGGCTTCTGAAAATATCACATGATCATTACAAGAAGACAAAATGTCGTCTGAAAAGTTCGAGGCACTGGAAGATGATCTCTTGTCAATTTTGGATGAAATCAAAGCCAAAGAAAGAAAAATATCAGGAAATAGTGGAGGTATGGTGACGAATTTGCATGTTGACATAACGACCAGTGGGAACTGTTATTGATTTGTGTACACCTTTGTCGTCGTAGACTTTTTGGTCATCACTGAAGTCACAAAACCATCAGCAGAATGATGTTGGCCGTATGAAGGAAGAAGAGTCGGGAAAAAATGAGTGGTTCGCTTACTCACTGGGTGGTTGAAGTGATTCAGTGATAGGCACAATGATTATAGTAGATTTATGTGCTGTAAAATGTTCTGGCATCGTTGCGTAAGATCTAGCACCTTATGGGGAGGGGATGGGGGTTATTCAGAAATGAAGATAAAACTTGATGATAGATTTGTATGTAAATGTTTTTTTATGAATCTAATCCGTGTGTAATTACTGTAATAGTTAATAGGCCTACTGTATTCCATTGATGATTGAAATAACTGTTCAAGAACTGAGGAAGTAATCCGCCGCATCCTCACCACACCCACACAGTGCACAGCCAAACCTGATCTTCCAGCAGTGATGCCTTGTACTCTCAATCAGAAGATAGTGCTGATCCGTGCCATTCTATGATTTATCTTTTAATTTCTCCATACTTGTACTCATTAAAATTGCTTCAGTGAGAAGCGCAGTAGTCACATCTTAGAATCCCCATCATTTCTCCCACCCCACCCCCACTTCACAACCCCCCTCTGCTGTCCTGAAAAAAATAATTTTAAAAATGCATACATGTTTCACAGCATTCATTCTAAAGTAATTTATTGTAAATATGTAGCAATACTTGGGCTAGGGCTTTGCTGTTGACCTCCTACTCCTAGTCACGTGAACTGATTTCTGCTTTTGATCCATTGTGGCTCCCAGAGGGGGATGAAATTATGAATCCATAATTAATAAATGCTTTATATTCATCAATTCATAAATTATAAGTTCATTTTTTGTAAAGTTGGCTAGGCATGCACTATGCAGTGATGCATACACATTTGTAATGTCGGCTGGGCATGCACACACATGACACAAAGTCTCAACTGATTCATTCAGTCAATACTTACAATCAAATTACAATAATGTCAACACTTCACTTTTTCTTTTGGTTTTACTTGATTTTAATATTATCCAGTTATATCAGCTTAATTTTTTTCAGTATAAATAGTGTAACTAAGGGTACTGCTTGTTCTGTTTCAGAGGAAAGAAAAAATGCTGTTCGTCAAGTGGAACGAAAAATTGAAGAGGCCACTCTCATTGTGAGCATGATTGTTTACTTTTACTATGGTTATGATAACTGCATTTGTATAGATTATGTGTGTGTGTGTGTGTGTGTGTGTGTGTGTGTGTGGTGAGAGAGAGAGAAAGAGAGAGAGAGAGATGTGATAGTTCTGTTTTTGTTTTTGTGATTTCCAAATTTTGGGTGACATTCCTGTCAAATGTGTTGTCATATTCCATAGCTCCATCTTTCAGTTAATCTGATAAGGGTTTTATTTTTGTAATAATTTTAGATGCGTGTACTTACATTTTTGATTAAAAAGACTAAAATAAGTTAAAAGGAGGGGATGACATTGTTTTCTCTGGCTGATATGAACCATAACGCACAAGGCTTCCAGGCAGCTTGAGAAAGTTTTGAATAATTCACAGCAGACAGCCAGTGTTACTTCCTCAATAATTTGAATTTGGATGAAATGATAATAAACCGATATGGTAAAGATACCTTGGCAACAAAGATTTTTTTCTTACCGGTCGCTATGGTGTAGTGGTTAGCGCATTGGACTACCAACTGGAAGGTTGTGGGTTCGAATACCCATCAGTCCATTCAAAAATCAATGTGGGATTTTTCAGCTCCTACCCAAAGTTGGGCATACTATGGGCTTATTGAGAAACCTGGGACCACACAGTTGAGTCTCATCCACTTCACGGATGCATCATTGAGGGTATTGCTCAAATCTTCTGACCAGCACCAATCTCGGGTCTGGTTGACGCCAGGATATATTATGATAGTAAGCGTAGAGTACAGCCCTGTCATGCAGTCTCAGTCCTAGATGGATTCCATAGCATCATAATTATCATCCTCATCGACATCATCATCATTGCATTGTAAAAACTGTGCCAGCTTCTGTGGCCATTAAGGTAGAGTAGAAAATGGGACGAAAAAAAAAGGTGAGTACAAAAGTAACCTCCCTGAGTGCAATGATCCTAAAAAATAAAAATAAAAGATTTCCTTGGCAAAGCGTTGTTAAAAAATCCATTACCTAAACTGAATTTTTTGAATACAGTAAATGATGTATACAGGAAAACAAAAAAAAGTATGTGACCTGTTACATTGTAGTGATGCATTCTTCTTGGGGAGAGCAGCCCAGATTTCACATGGTAAGTCTAATGTGAGGAAAAATTAATAAGAAACAGTTAAAAAAAAAAATATATATATATATATATATATATATATATATCATATATTTATATGAATTGTATACCCTTCCTGTTAGTGTTACCCCTTTGTATAGTTCCCATCTCTCCTCCAACCCCTTCACACCACATCTTACACAGCATGGTCACTTTCCCCCATGGGTATGCTGGGGGCTGTTTCAGTATAAATAATATCCCCACCTTGTGGAAATTCTGTGCTAATAATTTCCTCTTTTCTGTCACTTTCTTTGTTTCTGCCTTGTTCCTTTGCTTTCTGTCATTTCTTCCAATCATTTTTTGCCATGCTGGTCCATTCACCTGCATGTGTTCGATAAATTCTTACATATGTTTTATTAGAATTGATAATTGGGTACATGTATTAACTAAGTGCTCTAGGGAGGTGAGGTATGTGGACTCAATTTTGGGTAATTTATGCCCGTTTTTGTATGTTTTCGTGTCCTTAGGTGTCTTAAATTTGTATTCAGGTGTGTTTTTTTTTAAATCCCCTGTGCGTTAAATTGGATGAAGCGGTCAATGCCGGGGCCATGTCTTTAGATTATGTGTGCGAATTCATTGACATGTGTACTTAATTTTCTTTTCTTTTTTTCCTGTTGAAGTTTTGCATGTTTTGAAGTCGTTATAGCCCTGATATGGCTCTACACAGTTGGCTGGGCTTAAACTTTTTCACATCGTAACGCTAGCGTTCTCGCGGAGAACCGCAGGCACCGGAACGCTAGGGGTATAGCGTTCAGCAAACCCGCTACTGACAACGTAACGCTAGGATTCTAGCGTCTTGCGTTCGAAAATTCCTACGTGAAGCCAGTTATGGTCTAAGGGAAAAAACTCTATTAAAAAGTATTATAGTATGAAGTAACCGTTTCTAAATACTGTGAGAGTGATTTCCCGAGAAAAAGGTCTATTTAGTCACTGCTTAGTTCTTTCTACCCGTCTAACTTCAGCCCTTCCATCTGACCACTCTGCAATTCTCTGTTCTCTTGACATTCCTCCTCCTTCCCGTACCATGCGCACAGTGACTCGACGCAAACTCAAATCTATCGACCTCTCCACATTTTCATCTGATGCCTTCCGTCTCCTTTCTGAAAAGTCACATAACCTTGCCGATGAATTCTATACTACTCTCCACCATCTTCTGGACACTCATGCTCCAGCCACAACCCGTCTTTTACCTGACCGCCCCCCTACCCCCTGGTTCACTCATGAGATTGCCTGTGCAAAACGTGCCCGCCACAGAGCAGAGCGCCGCTGGCGCAAATCCAAACTCACTATACATAGGCAACTTTTCCAAGCCTCTAAAACAAAAGTATCCACCCTCATTGCATCTGCAAAAACAAGCTATTTCCAAACCAAAATCCTGAATGCCTCTTCTTCAAAAGAACTCTTTACAACCATGAATCATCTCCTTGGCACACGAAAAGATTTACCTCTCCCAACAAAACACACAAATGAAGAACTCCCATCTGTATTCTCCAAGTATTTCACCACCAAAATACAAACTCTTCGTGACAGGCTTGACAGGACACCCTGTCAACCATGCCCACCTGACCCTTCCTTCTCTGGCACACCTCTTACTACTTTTACCCCAGTCTCACAAGAAGAAATTCTCAACACAATCAGATCCATGTCGTTCAAAACCTGCGAACTGGATCCTCTTCCAGGTTCTCTCTACTCTGACTGTCTCCCTACGCTCCTCCCATTCATCACTGACATCATCAACACTTCTCTCCAAACTGGAACTGTCCCAGATTCTTTCAAGTCTGCTATTGTTCACCCTCTCCTCAAGAAATACAATTTAGACCCAAATGAACTGAAAAATTACTGGCCTATCTCTAATCTCTCTTTCTTGTCAAAACTGCCTGAAAAAGTTGTCCTCAACCAACTGAACTCTCACCTGTCTGCCAACAATCTCCTCAATCCTTTTCAGTCAGCCTACCGCCAGTGCCATAGCACTGAAACTGCCTTGCTACACATTCTCAACAATCTCCTCCTTGCAACTGATACTGGCAAAGTCTCTCTATTCACACTCCTTGATCTGTCTGCAGCCTTTGATACCATTCATCATGGTATTCTCCTTTCTAGACTTCATCATACTTTTGGCATCTCTGACATTGCTCTCTCCTGGTTCACTTCATATCTATCAAACAGAAAACAAACTGTTCTCATCAATGGCACTTACTCTCAACTGCATACCTGACCTGTGGTGTTCCACAAGGATCTGTCCTTGGTCCTGTTCTTTTCACTCTTTACACCTCCCCCCTGTCCACCATCAACAACTCCCACTCTATAAAACACCACTTCTATGCTGATGACACCCAACTTCAAGACAGTGACTCACTTGACAATATACAGCGCCTCCTGACTCGCACCACTGAGTGTTACTCGGACATTAAAAATTGGATGACATACAACAAACTTCAGCTAAATGATGACAAGACAGAAGCTATCCTCATTGGCACCCGTCAGAAACTTTCTCAGCTGCCTCCTCTTTCTCTCCCATTATGTAACACATCAGTCCCAATTTCTGATTCAGCTAAAAACCTTGGTGTCTGCATTGACTCTACCCTCTCCATGAACAACTTTGTTTCTCAAACTGCCAGATCTTGCTACTATCACCTCCATCGTATAAGCCTGATCAGGAAGTATCTCTCTGTGGAAACAACTGCAAAACTCGTTCTCTCCTTCATAATGTCTCGCATTGACTATTGCAATACACTCCTGTCCGGTCTTCCTGCCTCCACCACTCATCCTACAGCGCATTCAAAACAATGCTGCACGCCTTGTACTCAAAAAGAAAAAAGCTGACCACATATCTCCTCTCCTGGCACAACTTCACTGGCTCCCTGTATCAAAGTGCATACAGTACAAACTAGACACCATGTGTTACAAAAGCCTCAATAACGCAGCCCCCGATTACCTGTCAAGCCTACTTGAGATCTATGTTCCCTCACGTACCCTCCGCTCTGCCTCCGATCCTCTGACTTTTCGCTTTCCACGCACTAAGCTCAATACCTATGGTCCACGAGCCTTCTGTGTTTCTGGTCCGCTCTCCTGGAACAAACTTCCTCTCTCAGTCCGTCAGCAACCTACTTTTGTCTCCTTCAAGTCCGTTCGCAAAACTCACCTTTTCTCCTCTGCATAAAATCCTGACCTCACTCAATCCCCTCTGCAGCCTGTCTCCACTCGGAGGGGAATCACATTGCAATATATATATATAATATGCTCTCTATAATTTTCCATTGCTTTTATTCTTTCTCCCCATTTATAGCCGTGTGCGTGTGTGTGTGTGTGTGTGTGCGCGTGAGTGCGTGTGTGTGCGTGCGTGTGCGTGCGTGCGTGCGTGTGCGTGCGTGTGTGTCTGTTTCAGCGCTTAGATTTGATTTTATCAAGATTTTGCGCTATATAAATATTGTAATTATTATTATTATTCTATTTGAGGAATTTTTCGGGCGCGAGAACAACGTCGCCCCAACCGCGTGCTTCACTGAAACAAAGGCAAAATGGAGCGCCCTGCGAATGCGCGATGTCGCTGTTCACTCATGATTGTGGAATTTGTGTGTGTGTGTGTGTACTTTTCTGAGCTTCTGATCAGATGATACAAGTCATGGAGAATTGGTGTCTCTTTTTTCTGTTTTGTTTACATCTGCTGAATGGATGAAATGCTTGTCTGAAATGCTCCTCAACCATGATATTTCATTGCACAAATAACCTCAAAGCATGTTTGAACAAACCTTGTACTGTAAATATCCTAAAAGAGGATTAAATTACCTTTCTAACTATACCCTACATGTTGATGTTAGTCATTTGGGGCGCCTGTGAAAATTAATTCAAAGTGGCCAAAAAATGCACATTTCCAAGGAAAGTAGTCAGTGGCAGCTGGCACGTCTGCAGGAAAGTAGGTCAAATAGCCAGTTGATGATGCCAAAGTGTTAACTCACTCGGTACGACGGAACGCTATAGCGGTCGTGATGAAAGGCACGGTTGCGTACGATGGAACGCTATAGCGGTTTCGATAATTAAACATTTTTTGACGCTCCCCTTTTGAGTCTGCATGCCTCCCATCGCCACAGTGGTCACTGCAAACATGTCAAGGGTCAAGTGGAAAGTTACTTCGTGAGATTCCGTAACACTACACTCGTCAGGAAGCGATTGTCTTCGGCACCCCGAATGACTTGCTAATCTGCATTCGTGTCGAAAATGGCGTCGCAGGCGAGTACGAGTTTTCGAACAAAGTAGATCGCGTCTGCGGCGTTTTATTGCTGCTAAAGTGATTGAAGTGCTTCAAACTGAAGGATTGGACATCGAGGAGTATGCTGAAGATAATGGTGAAAGTGTATCAAGTGATGGAAGCTGCCAGCAAGAAGGTACTGACAGTGACCCAGTTTCAGACGACAGTGAAGTGGGAAAGGGAGGTGGGCGTACACGTTACAAGAGGCGAGCAGTCAGCAGGCCAAGTACAGCAAGTCGCATACCTGATGGAGTTTTCATTCACTTTATGAAAGCATGACTGGCACGAAGATTTTAGTTTTTCTCCCACTTTGCATCCTTCTCTGGCTCTTGTGGCCTGCATGTCTCATTTGAGTGCCACACCCCTATAACTCCCCTGTGTAACAATTTGTAACATTTATTCATATAATATCACTAATAATCTTTTTTTTTTTTACCCTGAGCAAAGTCTACTTTATTCATGTTGTTTTGTGCATACAAAGACCTTCTCACCTTTAACTGTGTGTTCATGGAGCTGATCAAAGTGTGTGACTGTACGGTGATCCTGACCACAAAATTTGGGGTATTTTCAACGTGGCACATGAAGAAGAAAAATTCAAGGAAGAACTTCAATATTTTGGCATGAACTAACCCAACATGTAAATATTCAGATCTGAAAGTTTCATTTTGTTCCTTTATGTTTTGTATTTTTTGTGATTTTTTTCCTAACCCTTCAAAATGGGCAGGAACCAGGGGAAACGCAAGGGGAAAAACTCTCCGTACCGAGTGAGTTAAACAACAGTAACAATAAGTGTGAATAACAAAAGCATGGTCAGTCTGACACTTGAAACACAGTTTGTGAGTTACAGACATGACTAGAGCTTACGGTTGCCTTTTTTTTTTTTAATACTTTCTCATAATAGAAACTCTCACACACACACACACACACACACAACACACACACACACACACACACACACACACACACACACACACACACACACACACACACACACACACACACACACACACACACACACTGGCAGGCATGCATAGCAACACAAATACGCACACAAACACAGCACATACACACTCAGTGTATTGATTGAAAAAGTTTAGAATTATATCCAAATCAAAAGACAAAATTTTTTCTATCGAACACTATCTTCTTTTCTCACAATACACACACACCACACACACACACACACACACGAACACACACACACACACACACACACACACACACACACACACACACACACACACACCACACAACACACACACACACACACATGATCTGAATCTCTCTTTCATTGACTGAGAAAAAAAGATGAGTTACCACCAAGCTTCAGAATCAGTATTAAATGACGATGAGGAGGTAAGTGAAGTTCATCAGAAACAATTGCTATACAGGATGCCATTGTGATGGACGAAAGGAAAGTCATTTAAATCAGTAGCCATTCAAATTAATGGTTGACACTGTACCAGGCCAGCCCCCACTGTGGCTGATGTTTTAATCCCCTCTAACTTTTTTCCATGGGAGATAACAGAGGTCAGATTTATTTTGTTTGTTTTTGTTTTTTTTCTTGTCAGTGGAAGTTGTACACAATTTACCATTTAGTTTAGTGCATCGCATGGAACATCTGAGTGTGACTGTAGTGTGTCCTTTTCTGTTCTTAGAAAGAAAGAGAAGCATGTATGTGCATTAATGGAGTACTGATTATACTTATTGTAACTTACTGACTTTTAAGTTTTGGTTCCTGAATGTTGTAATATCTATTGAAGTCTGTATTGTCATCAACACGCAGCTTCAGGAAATGGAAGGGGAAGCTAAAGTGGCACCAGTCAACTACCGCACACAAATGATAAGCAAGATTCGCCATCATCGCTCGGAAGTGGAACAGTCCTCACGTAATTTGGTAAGTTTATGGCAAGAATAATAGAGGAGTAGAGAATGATTTGGAACCAAAAACAAAAGAGACAAGAGATTAGTATGATTTAAAATATTATCTGATAAAGCATTGAATACAAAAACGCTTGGATTCAGTGATTGATTGTGTTCTACCAGTTTGTGTGTCGCTGTATGAAATTTTATGCTTGTGCAAGCTTTTGAATATGCTTGATGGAGAGTCAGAGATGGGATGATCTGGGGGAATTCTAATTTAATGATGATTTGTTTTAGCAACAAAATGAAATTAATGGCTTGTACTGTAGTTTAGATTTTGATTACCCACAGTGGGGTAGTGTGGATGCAGAAATTGAGGTCCATACCCTTTTTTGAGCCACAGGAGCTGTCTAGTAGTTAGGGGTTCCACTTTCCTGTCATACTGTCTGTTTCTCACAAGACTTTCTTATTTCTTGCCTTCCAGATCATGCACCTGTATATCTGCCAGCTTTTGTCTTTAGCTCCTCAAAGATGGAGTATGACTGACTGCCTTTAAGGTGGGATAAAGATCGGTTATACATGCAAAAATCCACTCCCTTTGCTAGGTAGGTGGGTTTGTATAAACGCAGGAGCTCTAATTTACATAAGAAGATTTTTATTTAGGGGGGAGAGAGAGATACAAGGTTGTAAACTATTGATCTGTTGTATGTTTTCAGAGAAGGGAAGGAACATCTGGAACAAGAGGAGCTGACAATTATGGATTTGACAGGGAAGATGTAAGTGGCTTGAAGTTGAATTTTCATCATCAATTGTTTGCCATCATGTGTCTGAAAAGTGTATCTACGCAACCAATATCTGCCCTCGCCCCCCCCCCCCCCCCTCTCCCACGGTTATGCAGGAACATTATATGTTTGGGAAGAGATTGATTATATACTTCATCACTGCTTATTGTGGTAATAGACTTTTGTCTTGGTTCTTATCTTTCTTTTTCCTGCTTGTGCTTTGATGTTAGTTAACATCTGCAATTTGAAGTTTATTGGAAAATGAACATGCCTTCGTCACTCCAACAAATGTGCCTTTGTTCTTTTTTTGAAGTTGCCATTGATGCCAGGGATTGTTATAGTTTTTAGTCAGATGTTCTCAGTCCCAAATGATTGCCTCTGATTTCACTTGCATTTTAGAGATTTGATCAAGACCTTGTAGAATTCAGATAGGTGCAGACGAAAAATTAATAAGATTTGAATTGAAAGCTTAGATTGGTAGGAAATGGGTTCAGATATACTACCATTCTTTGAGATCCCATAAATGACCATTGATAGCTTAATATCGTTAGCATGAGTTCAGGTATGTGCACGGCCATTTTCTGTACTTCTTTTTCTTACTGAAGTCAGTTGTACATTGATTCCGCATGTCAGGGGTTCCCCTTGTGAGTTGTCCCATATGTCAGTAGTCCCATGCCTGTGGTCCCATGTGTCAGCATTCCCACAGTAGTTAGTTGAGTAAACGATAGATTTCCAGTCAGAGGGCCGAGTTTGATCCTGCCTAGCAATCTCTCACTTGGTGGATAAAAGATGGAGATTTTATTGATTTTCCAAGTCAGGATGTGTGCAGACCCGCCAGTGCCTAAACCCCCTTTGTGTGTATATGAATGCAGACTGTTGGATATGTAAATTAAAGATTGTGTAAGCCATGTTTGTGTCCGGTGGCTTTTGGAAACATGAAAACACCCAACATGCACCCACCAAAGATAGAATGCAGGCTGTACAGCAACATACAACCTGCACAGTTTGGGCAAAACAATATGCACACTTGCATCAAAGAAAATCGGAATGCTGTAAAAAGTAAAAAATACCACCTGTCAAAGGACTATCAACTTTGAACTATGGAATTATGTCCTTCAACTTTTAACTATGAAATTAGTGTCCTGAGAAATATAATAGGGTCACCCAATAAATAACAAGTATTTCCTAATAACTTTATCAGAAATTCATTGTCGCAGCACCTTGAAACTTTATATTACTTCACCCAGTTTCTCTGTGATCTAATTACAAAATTGTGTGCAAATATTGTGATATCATGTGGTATAACATTGCATTTGGCACAGTCATTCCAAGCGTCATGGCCACATCTGTTAAGAAAGTTCCTGTCTAGATGTATTGAAAACTCTACAGAGTGTATTTGGGACACAAGCTCTTTCATAGACAGTGTTTATGGGTGGATGTCAATCTTCAAAGATGGACAAAATGATTTTCAGGGCAGGCATATTCCAGGAAGGCTGGTAGAAGCTACTGATGAGAAAAATGTTCAAAAAGAGAAATTTTGAATGAAGACAGGCGAACAACATGTGAAGAGATCACTCATGACATTGGTATTAGTTGTGGTTCAGTCCATGCGATTTTAACATACAGATTTGGAGCAAGTCATGTTGCAGCAAAGTGAGTCCTGCACTGTCTCACTGAACATCAAAAACGGATGCACTTCACTGTTGCAGAGACTCTGCTCAAGAAGTACAAAAATTAGGGTGACAGCCTTTTAAATCAAATCATTGCCGTCTATGAAACCTTAATTAGAAGCTATGAGCCAGGATTGAAAAAAGAGACAGTCATCAAAGTGGCAGTCTCCCACGTCTCCAAGGCCCATCAAGTTAAGAAGAAAGCAACGAGATTTAAACATGGTGATGGTATGTACTAATGACAACAAGTGTATTGACAGCGCACAGCATTCTGGTGGGGCAAACTGTCAGTCGGAACTATTACAGGTTGTTTCTGATGAAAATACTAAGACCTGCAGTCTGAAAGTAAGGTAAAACAAGAACAGTGTGAAATGATTCACCATTGATGTTACATGACAGTGCATCTTGCCGCAAAGCAGAGAGAGTTACGTTGTATATGACATCAGTGGTACTGTCTGCTACAGCTGGCCAGTTTTCCAGATAGAGTCCCCCCAGCTTTGATTTATTCCTTAAATTGAAAGAATCCCTTCATAGTGTAGGTTTCTGTGACTGAAATGACTTGTCCGTGAAGATGGTCAAGTAGGAACAACAAATCAACTTTGGTTGGCTGGCAACAGGCATTTCGCACCTTCCGAACAGATGGGAATCGATTACTCAGGAGAAAGTATTTGCATTGTAGGAATATAGAAAGATACTAATCATCATCTCATTTTTCACGTTTTATATATTCATTCTCACTATTTATTGGATAACCGTTTTAGAGCCAAACTTATTAAAAGTTATTTTATTTCATTTGTCTGCTTAGTGTAAGAATTATTATATGCCTTAATTCCTGTTCACTTTTACAGGGTTTCTGTTTATTTAGCATTTTAAGTTCTGGATTGCGTTGTGTGTCATTTTTTTTAATATGTATCGTGTTTTTGAACAGTTAGTTTGGGTTTTTTATTTGTTTTCATTCATATGTATGTACTGTTGCAGGGCTCTTTATATTTTTGTGTCCATATGTCTGTGTTTAGATGTGAGTGAAGAAAAGTGGGTTTTTGTTTTTTATAAAAGAGGAGAATGTGTTTGTGATGAGGAATTTTAGTGATATTTGAGTTTCCCTTCTGATTAATGAAGAGGTTTTAAAGTTGATAAAGTTGGTTTTGTACACGTGTCCAGCGCTTGGATGCATCCAATCGGTCCAAGTTGATGCAGGGTAACCAGTCTCTACAGCGAGCATCAGAAAGTATTGCGCGGTCGCATCAGATTGCGGCAGAGACAGACCAGATTGGTGTGGACATCATAGATGAATTGGGCACACAGCGAGAGACTTTGCTCCGTACAAAAGACAAGGTATGTGTTGATGATAAAGAGGCTTCGATATCAAATTTTCCTTGGAAAAATAACTGCAACAGTCAAGCCATAAATACCATCCTTTATCTTGTGTCTTTAGACATTTTTCTCTTCATTGTCACTGTGAAATTAGAATAATTTTTGTCAAAATATAGAGATATACTTCCTAGTTCGGCTGGTCAATTGTTCAGAAGTTTTGTTTCAGTCCATTTGTAAATGTCTGATAAATTGAATCCAAAACAAGTGTGACTGCCCGCATTCAAGCAAACAGGAACCAGAAAAAACACGAAAGAAGAATACGAACGCATATTTGATACAACAAGACAAGACAGGGGCAAATTTTCAGCCAACTGGCCTTCGTCAAGCGTAAGATTACAAACAAACAAACACCAGATACACTTGACAAAGGCCAGTTAAATACGCGTTCGTATACTTCTTTCGTGTTTTGTCTGATAGATTGTTTATAAATATTTTCATATTTCCTGTTACTAAAACCCATGTAATGGATCATGCCGGTTGTAACCAGGAACTCACAACTTCATTTTGACTGTCGCCATAACTTAGTGACTGTGATTCAAATTTGCCAAAAAACTGTTATTGCCAACATTATGAATAGGCTTTGTCTCCATATTGATGCACTTTTTCTGATGTCATAAGAAATTTTTGAAAAAAATCTTTTAACATTTTATTTCTAAGTAGTAGGCAGACACATTGCAAAAAAAAATAAAAAACAGTATACATTATAGTCTTTGTATTCTTTGTGACTTTGGTGTTATATTGTTTTAGCTTTTCATTTTTCTTTACTTTGCTACCCAGGTTTTGTATATCAGGAAGTTGTGATTTCATCAGGAACAGTGTGTGTGTGTTTGTGTGGAATGACGTCACCAAATTTTTCTTTAATTTAGGTAAGATTTCATTCTCATCCATCAGGACTTACAATAATACATGTAATGAATGCATTTGTGTGTGTGTGTGTGTGTGTGTGTGTGTGTGTGTGTGTGTGTGTGTGTGTGTGTGTGTGTGTGTGTGTGTGTGTGTGTGTGTGTTTATAAAACTTGCTGTCTTTTACAGTTAACTGATACAGATGCAAACCTTGGTCGCAGTCGAAAAATTTTAAAAACCATGGCAAGAAGGTCAGTACATATTGCATCTGATTGGCAGAATTTTTGTTGTTAGAATTTTATAAGGATCAGATTATTATGATGCAAGGCATGTAGTTGTCCTACTTAGTGTAAAACAAACAGAGCAAAATTAGTTTCATATCTTAAAAATCAGACAGGAAGTTCGGAAGAGAATATCAGTGTGTGCTTGTATAGTATTTGCATGATTTGCCTTCAGTCGACATACCCTACTCTGATCTGTTTCTGTTTTGCTTTGTTCTCTGCTCATTTCTACTTTTGTTCAGCTACTCTGGCTGATATATTTGCAAGTATATTACAGTGGACAACATGGGACAGTGCACTCCAATGGACAACATGGGACAGTGCACTCCAAAGAAGTCTCAGCTGGAACGATATGTGGCACATGGCTCCTCTAAGGATAAGCTTCCTCCTCAGATCTGTATATGACCTGCTCCCCTCGAATGCAAACTTAGTGAAATGGGGGAAAGCAGACGACCCAGCATGTCCGCTCTGTCAGAAGAAACAAACAGTGGAACATGTCCTAAGCTCTTGCAAAGTAGCGCTAGCCCAAGGAAGGTATACATGGAGGCACAACCAAGTTCTGAAAGTGATCGCAGATGTGGTTAGCGAAAAAACCATGACCCCAAACGCACCAATTGCTATGACAACGTTCTACAAAGCAGGAGGGAAACAGGTCTGGCCCGAAAGTGCTATGACAACCAGCACATTGCCAAAGGGTCTTCTGGATGGAGCAGTCGACTGGGAGTGTACAGCAGACCTCCCAGAGTGGAGAAATTACCCAGATGTCATCAGCAAGACAGGCATGAGACCAGACATCGCTCTCCACTCTGACTCCTCAAAACAAGTGATTCTGATAGAACTCACTGTGCCATACGAAAGCAGAATGGAAGAAGCACATATCTACAAGACCGAAAAATACGCCGGTCTTGCCAGCACCCTGAAGAAAGCAGGTCTGCGGGTCAAAATCTTCGCCATAGAGGTCGGGGCAAGAGGGTTTGTGGGCACCTCCGCTTATGATCTCATGAAACAACTCGCCATTTCTGGGAAGAAGAGGACTAGAGCCCTTAAAGCGATGGCAGAGGCAGCAGAAAGGAGCTCAAGCTGGATCTGGGCAAGGAGGAACCAAAAAAGTGAACTTCATAAGGATTAAATTCCCTACAGATGATGTGTGCCCCGTTAGCACATTGGTAAAACCGCGTACCGCAGTTCTGAAGCGCAGAATCGCCCAGGTTCGATCCCCGGCGTGGGAAAAAAAAAAAAATAGACAACAGCAGAAGGGCATCCAGGAGTCATGACCTGGATGTGGCCCGGCCCCCCGAGAGTGTAAGGAATTCAGGGCCGAAACACTTGTCTAAAGGGGGTTACTTCTCTGAAGACCTTCTGTTGTCTAGCTCTCCCTAGAGTTTCTTTCTACCTGCACATGGTCAGTCCATTGACTTCCGGAATAGTTCGGAGGACATTCGGGAAAGACCGAAGGACACTGGGAAGACTAGATCTGCGGGCTTTGTGGGTTGGCTTCCCACCTTGCCTTTGATAACATGCCACGAGTTTTTCAAATGAAAGATGCTCCCAGGATTCACCGAAAGGGGGAGAGAATGATGAATCCATCGGCACTGACTCCATCACGACTGGAAACGCACAACGGACCATGATTAATGACCAGTTGGAATTTCCGTGTGCGTGTGGAAGGAGATTCACCACCAAACGCGGCATGAAGATCCACAGGACAAAAATGGGCTGTTTGAAGACACATACGAACCAGCAGCAGCGCACTGCGATAGCAGGTGAGACGTTGGATGACCAAGGCCAGGAATTAAACCATAGTGCCAAGGACATCCACGCTGACGGTTCTGATGCGGATTTTGCACAAGCTCTTAATGCCAAACGTGGAAAACTCAATTTGCCGCCTGCCGGTGCAAAAGAACAATGGGAGAAATTAGATGAGGAACTTGTCCTTAAGCTGAATGCGCTAATAGGGAACAGTACGCTGGAACACAACTTAACACATACGGAGACATCATATACTCTATCTGCAGGGACACTTATGGAGTGAAGCAGCCAAAGACAAAAACGCCTCCCCAGAAATCCAGAAGACAGCAACAGATGGAGAGCATCCGGAGGGAGAAAAGGAAGCTTAAAAAGCGAATGAAAACTGCCTCAGAATTCGAGAAGCAAGGGCTCCTGGAACTCTGGAAAGATCTGAAGGCCAAACACAATGCTCTCAGCAAAGTGGAATCAGCAAGGCGAAGAAAGAGCAAAAAGAAGAAGACTCAAGATCGTTTCTTCAAAGATCCCTTTGACTTTGCAAGAAAGCTGTTTGAACAACCCAAATCAGGGACTCTCACAGTGGGCAAGGAAACCCTAGAGCAGCATCTCAGGGAAACATATTCCGATTCTCAGCGCGAGGCACCACTTGAAATCCAGAATCTGGTTTGGCCTGCAGTGCCAGAAGGAAAATTCAATAACAAACCACCAACACTGGATGAAGTGAAGAACGTAGTAAAGAAAGCCAGAGCCAAGTCAGCACCTGGACCAAACGGAATACCATACCTGCTCTACAAGAAATGCCCAAAAGTGCTCGAGTGGCTCCACAAGATGATTCGATCAGCATGGAGGAACCAGAAGATCAGCGACCAATGGATGAGAGCTGAAGGAGTGTACATTCCGAAGGAGCAGAACTCCAGCAGCATCAATCAGTTCAGGCCAATATCACTTCTGAACGTCGAGGGGAAAATCTTCTTCTCTGTTATGGCAGCAAGATTGACAAAATACCTGACTGAAAACAAGTATCTGGATATGTCAGTCCAAAAGGGAGGCATACCAGGAATGCCTGGATGCTTGGAACATGCCACGTTGATTTGGGATGCCATCCAAAAAGCAAGAACAGAGAAGAGAGACATTGACGTAGTTTGGCTTGATCTGGCGAATGCATATGGATCAGTTCCACACGATATGATCCAGCTGGCTCTTGAAATGTATCACATCCCAGAAAACATCCAAACAATGCTGAGGAAGTATTTCCAAGGGTTCTCAATGCGGTTCTCTACCAAAGAATACACCACGGACTGGATAGACCTAGAGGTGGGCATTGCAATGGGCTGTGCAATCTCTCCCATACTGTTCGTGTTGGCAATGGAAGTCATCTTGAAAGCTGCAATGAAGAGTTCAGGTCCAGTGAATCTGGGAGATGGATACCAGATGCCTCCTCTGAAAGCTTTCATGGATGACACAACAGTCTTGTCCACGGATGAGGAAGAGACACACCAAATCTTAAAGCAGCTGGATGAGCTGGTGGCCTCTTCAAGAATGAGGTTCAAACCTAAGAAATCCCGAAGTCTCTCACTGCGAAAAGGAAAAGTGGCAGATTCAGTCAAATTCATGGTAGCCAACCAAGCCATCCCCACTGTCACAGAAGAGCCAGTAAAAAGTCTCGGAAGATGGTATGATGACTCCCTGAAAGACACACAAAGGGGATGTGAAACCAAGCAAACAGCAGAAGAAGGCCTGAAGAAAATAGATAACTGCGGACTGCCAGGCAAATACAAAGTCTGGTGTCTACAGTTCATGCTGATACCAAAGCTGCTGTGGCCACTGCTAATCTATGACATTTGCACCAGCACAGTCGAAGCAATGGAAGCCAAAATCAACAAATACACAAGAAAATGGCTCGGTGTCCCACCTGGTCTCACTGATGTTGCATTCTACTGTCGTCAAGCAATGCTGAAGCTACCTCTCAAATCCATAGTGGAGGAATACAAAGTTGGAAAAGCAAGACTGTTGAGCATGCTGGAGGAATCGGAAGACAATATCGTGAGATCAGTTCATCCAAAGCTGAGAACTGGCAGAAAGTGGAAAGTCCAAGAGGCTGTAAACAATGCCAAGAGAAACCTCAGCATCAAAGAAATAATTGGACACACGCAAACCAACAGACAGGGACTGGGAGCAACAAAAATGCAGTGGTGGTCCAAAGCCAAAGGGAAGGAAAAAAGAGACATGATCATACAGGAGTTGAAGGAAGAAGAAGATGTCAAAAGAGTGCAGAAGGCAGTCCAGCAAGGTCAACAGGGGCAATGGACAACATGGGACAGTGCACTCCAAAGAAGTCTCAGCTGGAACGATATGTGGCACATGGCTCCTCTAAGGATAAGCTTCCTCCTCAGATCTGTATATGACCTGCTCCCCTCGAATGCAAACTTAGTGAAATGGGGGAAAGCAGACGACCCAGCATGTCCGCTCTGTCAGAAGAAACAAACAGTGGAACATGTCCTAAGCTCTTGCAAAGTAGCGCTAGCCCAAGGAAGGTATACATGGAGGACAAACCAAGTTCTGAAAGTGATCGCAGATGTGGTTAGCGAAAAAACCATGACCCCAAACGCACCAATTGCTATGACAACGTTCTACAAAGCAGGAGGGAAACAGGTCTGGCCCGAAAGTGCTATGACAACCAGCACATTGCCAAAGGGTCTTCTGGATGGAGCAGTCGACTGGGAGTGTACAGCAGACCTCCCAGAGTGGAGAAATTACCCAGATGTCATCAGCAAGACAGGCATGAGACCAGACATCGCTCTCCACTCTGACTCCTCGAAACAAGTGATTCTGATAGAACTCACTGTGCCATACGAAAGCAGAATGGAAGAAGCACATATCTACAAGACCGAAAAATACGCCGGTCTTGCCAGCACCCTGAAGAAAGCAGGTCTGCGGGTCAAAATCTTCGCCATAGAGGTCGGGGCAAGAGGGTTTGTGGGCACCTCCGCTTATGATCTCATGAAACAACTCGCCATTTCTGGAAGAAGAGGACTAGAGCCCTTAAAGCGATGGCAGAGGCAGCAGAAAGGAGCTCAAGCTGGATCTGGGCAAGGAGGAACCAAAAAAGTGAACTTCATAAGGATTAAATTCCCTACAGATGATGTGTGCCCCGTTAGCACATTGGTAAAACCGCGTACCGCAGTTCTGAAGCGCAGAATCGCCCAGGTTCGATCCCCGGCGTGGGAAAAAAAAAAAAAAAATAGACAACAGCAGAAGGGCATCCAGGAGTCATGACCTGGATGTGGCCCGGCCCCCCGAGAGTGTAAGGAATTCAGGGCCGAAACACTTGTCTAAAGGGGGTTACTTCTCTGAAGACCTTCTGTTGTCTAGCTCTCCTAGAGTTTCTTTCTACCCAGTGTGACTTATTGATGTAAGGCTTGTTTCATTTATCCAGACTATTGGACTGACATTTGAGGTGTGATCATGAGTGAACATGATTATTTGTGATCTGGCACTGTTTACAAAACATGCATTACCTGATCGTCATTCTCTGTCCATTGAATCATCTGACAAATACTCATCACTACATTCATTTAAGTCTGAACTGTAAAAAAAAATCATTGGATACAGCTTCTAGACTGGTGCTACATTCATTTACATCTGAACTGTAAAAAAAATCATTGGATACAGCTTCTAAAGTGGTGCTACATTCATTTACATCTGAACTGTAAAAAAAAAACCCACTGGTGCAGCTTCTAGAGTGGTATAGGTTCACCCCTTTTTTCAGCAGCTTCCTTATTATACTCAGGATTTTCCTCCTTCATTGAAGTTAGAGAAAAATTCTTGGGACAGTGCAATGAATTAGCTAACCAAAATTGATGGAATAATTGACATTTCTGTATCATATAATACTGTACCTCCCATAAAAGGAAAGAGGAGGTTCCAGACTAAAATAAGGCATGTTCATTATAAAGTTTTGCACTGGGCAGCTGTAAATAAAAAATCCCAGATACAGATCTTGTATGGCTCTGAGCAAAGCAGAGTGTGGTGAACACCATGTGACACCCTAGAGGCAGCTGACAGGTTAAGCAGGACATTTGTTGCCACCATCACATGGTTATGCTACAAAATTGAAAAATTTGATGATTTAAAAAAAAAAAAAGCAAGGAATATGTATAGGAGTTTAAGTGTAGAGCCTTTTCCCATGCTTGATTTTGTTTGTGTTAACCCTTTGACTCCCGCACCCTACTCACCAACCGCAAAAACTAAACCCTTTGATTCCCTCACCCTATCCACCAACTTCCTGCAGAAAGCTGGTGGATAGGGTGAGGGAATCAAACTCAAAGGTTACGTTTTTGCTTTGCTAGCATGGTTGGCAATGCAGGATGCTGGTGGACAGAGTGCAGGAGTCAAAGGGTTAAGGACAGTTTGTGTAAGTGCAGGTGTGTGCCTGTTTCTTGATAGTATGTAAGTACATGTGTGTGTGGGCGTGTGTGTGTGTGTGTGTTTGTTCAGTGACAGTATGTAAACATGTATGTGAGTATTAGTATGTGTATGCATGTCTAGTAATAATGAGTGTACAGCCTGTGGGAATGTTGGGGACTCTTGCAGTGTAAATAGCATCCACTTGTTCTGGAAATTTTGCGCCAGATATTTCCTCTTTTCTGTAACTCTCTTTGTTTCTGCCTTGCTCCTTTGCTTTCTGTCATCTTTTCCTATCATTTTCTGTCATGCTGGTCTATTCAACCTGTATGTGTTCTATAAAGCTTTGTATACTTTCGCTTAGGAGATAATTGGGTACATGTATTAAATGCGTTTTCAGCTGTTCGGAAATGTGATTTGCAAAAGCAATTTTAGGTTTATGTATGTTTTAATGTCTTTGGTTATACTTAATCCCATAAGTGCTGCCAACGTAAAATTTCCAGAGCTCTCTGAGCCTTCAGTGATGCATACAAACGTAAAATTTATGAAGGTAGTTTAACACACATTTCCGCCTGATGTAACTGGGAGAAAAGTACTGACTGATGTTGTCAGTCTCAGAGAGGGTTCATAAAAGTGACTGGCTTCCCTTACATGACTTTTTGACCTATGCAGCCGTCACCAGATTGGTTTTATTTATCTGAGAATAGAAGCTGGTTTTCAGCAAAGTGGTGACACCAGGACTGTCTTGCAATCCTGCATGTTTGAAAACATGTGAGTTGAGTCAAGAACTTATAAATGAATGTAGGATGATTCAGAAGACAATTCTGACACAAGAAGAGGTTGAAAACAACAGTAAATACTCGCTGTTGGTATGAAATGTGCACCAGACAGACCTGACACGAAAAGTATTTATCTTACGAGCACGTGACACAAAGGGTTTGTGGCCACAGGCAATATTGGCAGCCAGCCAACATCTTCACACTGTTGAAATATATGGTCGGGACATTGTAGAATAACCCACCACTTCCCTGAGTAGTATTAAAAGCGGTAAGGGAAGGACTAGGGTGATGGAGTGGGGATGGGAGTGGGGGGCGTGGCGGCAGCAGATGACATGACCGGTCAAGCCACTTTGTGCACTAGTACTTTAACAGTACACTGTGGCTCTTTGTAGCTCGTCAGCTGTTTGTGATCTGGCAGTAGTAGGCAGTCATCCAGAGTCTGAATACTTTTAGATTTCGTCAGGAGGGCCATATCTGCTATTTTTTCCTTTTTTTTGTTGTTTGTTTCTATTGTGAGCAGTTATTACTTTTTTAATGGAATTTCCACAAAATATTACTATATATAGTAATTTCAAGAAATTACTGCATAAATCATCTGAAAATACATTTTGTTGTGCCAGTGCATCATTCTGTGTAATTTCATGCATAGATTCCTACAAATATGGAAGCAACGGTTGTTTTATTGTGCATGGTAGTGATGCAATGTTTTTCCCCAGCACATGGAAAACCAGGCAATCCATTCAAGCAACAATGTGTTTCAAGGAAAAAAAATTCCGGGGGTCCAGGGGGCCGCATAGGCCCCCTGGCGGGGGAAAGGGACAGAACCCCAGGTGGGGGTGTGAAGCATTTTAGTCTAGTAAATGGAAATTTAACCCCCTCTGGTGAAAAATAAGTATTTTAATAAAAGAAAAAAAAGGGCACAAGCATTGTTAACAATGAACAAAATATGCAACTTTTCCTCACTCTCTTTTGCCTCACCTGACAAACGAAAATTTTCGTTCGATGTCCTGAGTCTGTCGTTGTGCTGCTTTCCTTTCAGGTGATCAACCAGTGCTTGTTTACCGCCGGACTTGTAACTGATTTCCGAGCGGCAAAGTTTGCAGTATGCTCTACCGGCGATCTTCAGTTTCTCTAAGAAACGAGCGAATTTATTGCCATCATACACTTCCTGCAGCCAGTCCCATTTCCAGCGATTTTTGAGGCCTTCATCGATGTCAGCGATGGAAGCATTTAGTGGAACAAAGTCCCTACATATACTCATATTTCAATGAGTCGATGGAACACCGACTCGAGAAAGTGACGCTTGTGAACGAGGATGCGCAAATCTCGCGGACAGTTGCAAAAGTAAAACCGCGCACGCACTTGCGGCTTGTTTTGAATAGTTTTGGTGATCCCAGTCCCGGTTCTCCATACTTTCATGGATTTTTTTTTCCCCTTTCGCGGATATCCGCGAATTTGCGGACATTTGGATTGCCTGAAAACACCGGATGTCAAAACATGGTGGCACTGAAGGGATTAATTTATATTCAGGTTTGTAAGGCTTGTGTCATATATCCAGGCCATTGGGCTGATGTTTGAGGTGATAAAGTGGATGGAGTTATCAGCACCAGCGGCAATATCCTTAGATTATGTGCATGAATGTATTGATATGTATACTTGATTTTCTTTTCAGGTTTTTTTTCCCTATGAGATATTGTGTTTGTTTTGAGATGATTGTAGCCCTGATATGGCCCGTTGCACTTGGCTGGGTTTTGCACAAATATAACAAGTGTGTATGCATGTATATGTGTGTGTGTGTGTGTGTGTGTGTGTGTGTGTGTGTGTGGTGTGCAAGTACAGGGCTGGGTGGCATTTTCAGTTTTACTTGTATCCCATTTTACTTTATCACAGTAATGTTTTACAAAGATCATTGTTTTCTCTTTAGGATGATGACCAACAAACTGATTCTGGCTGTGATAATTCTGGTGGAATTGGCTATTCTTGGCGGACTGGTGTACTGGAAGTTCTTCTCATGATGATCTTCCCCTCACATTTGAACTGTCATTTTTTTTAATAAGAGTGTACAAAATCTATTTTGAATTTGCCAGTGTGTGTTGAAAAAGAAAGAGGGTGTGTCTGCAGAACATGTTCCATCGTTTCTGGATGTTTTACCATGACAGTCCAGAACTGGACAAGCAGTCACAAATGTGCAAGTTCGAAAGATTGTGATCTGTTTAGAATGTCATGTTGAGAAAACAGAAAATTCAAACAACTGCCATAGTTTGACCAACCTGTATAGAAAGAATGTTTGTGTTTCTCTACCAACCCATGTATTGTTGTTTGTTTTTTTCTTTCTCTTCTTTTTTTATCTAAGGGCTTTGTTGTTGGTGTTTTTTTTGGGTTTTTTTGCTATAAGTAGTTCTTGTTTTGTTATAAATAATTCTTATTATTATTTTATAGTAAACAACAGAACTTTTCTTATCTTGTTTGGAACTAGCAACAGCTGTAACTCTTGTAATTAAATCCACATGCACAGGCTGTATAGACTTGTATTTTCATAAATGCTCATGTATAAAGATTATATGTAATGTTCATGCACGCATTGATCACAGCAGTTCTCAGAATGTGCAAGGTATGATATTTACTTATGAAACTATGAGGATGATTTCATAACGCTGAAGATGTGTTTGTATAATGTGTGTATATATTTTTGTGTAAAGTTCATTTATAATTGTTGTTTCATGATTTGTTTTAAAATGATATGTCTTAAAGTAATAAAGTATCAGTTGGTATTCAGTTCTGTTTGGAATGAAGTTAATGTATGAAAGTAACACTGACAACTTTGGTTCAGCTGATACCTGCAAATAACAGTCAGATTGCAAGTTAATTAATATCTGAAGTTAGACAAAATATCCGGCAAACATGCAGAAGTCAACAATGGGTCTTCATCTTTCCTAGACATTAGTCTGAAGGATGTAGACTTCCTATACCTTACACAAACTTGGTAAAGTGCATGGAATTGTAGCTTTCAGAAGATCATGTATGCAAGTTTCAGTTTTTTTGTAGCATAAGGAGAGTATGGAGTTCTGATTCATTTATTGGTGGAATAGAAGAAAAAAAACTGGTTGCTTCCTCTTAGTAGAAAGTTGCACCTGCCTGCCTTTTGCCTGGTAGCAGAAGCAAATAATGTTTGCCTGTATAATTAGGCTTGATAACCCCTATTTCCTAAAATTATCCTAAGTTGTACCTGTGAATTTTTCATTATTGTTTGAAACGTACTGATGTCTTGCCTGGGAGACATATTTCCATCCAACTTATTTGAATTGTAAGGTCTTAGAAGCAGATTTTGAGCAAAGTATTTGTCTTGTAGCTTGTGGGTTTCAGACACACTTCGATACCTTTTTGAGCAAACTTATACTGTTTGCTCTTAATTTTGGTAATTTTTCTTATATTTGGGTCACACCTTTTGGGGTTTTGTATAAACTTCCTGCTACTGCTTTGTGTAAACTTCCATCTCAGAATAATTTTTCATTGACATTTTATATATGGTTATTGATATATTTTTTTATATATATAATTATTGGTAGTAGAAATCTTTGTCACCAATTTTTCAACATATCAAAGGATGACAACATGAAGGTTTTCATGTGTGTGCATGTTCATGTAAATGTGAGAATCTGGGTATGTGATTTAAACACACAGATGTTGTAATTATTTGTCTTCTGCATGGTCAACTTAAAACCAAGTTACTAGAGGGTGAACTGATAAAATCCATGTAAAAAAGTTGCCTACATTAATAAAAAGAAATCCCAAAATGTACTACCAAGAAAGTATGTTTCTTGTTTTTATGAAACTCAGCTCAGTCATGCTTAGAGCCTTGTCACTTGAAAATTTGAACAAGTGTGTGTGTGTTGTGTGTGTGTGTGTGTGTGTGTGTGTGTGTGTGTGTGTGGTGTGTGTTGGTATGGGTCATGCTTATAGATCTCTCCATGTTTGTAGATAAGTTTTCCCACAAAGTTGGCTCTATGGAAAGTCAATATCCTGTACTAAAGTCATAGACACTTGCACACACACACACACACACGTCTAATATCACTTATAGTGAAAAGACGTTAAATCAAGCAACGAACGAACACACACACACACACACACAAACACACACATGAAGAGATAAATCAAGATAGGATGATTTGTTACTCTTCCACTTACTGCAACACCTGATGATTTAGTCCAGTTAAAGATATTAGGGGAAATATTTTCACATTTTTAGTTATTGTCACTCAAGTGGGTCAACAAGGCAGTTTCAGTCATTCTTCCAACTGATTTCATTTGTATAATTGTTGCTGCCATTAATCACTCTATTGGAAAGGGAGATTATTTCATGTTGACACAGAGGGTGTGTGTGTGTGTGTGTGTGTGTGTGTGTGTGTGTGAGCGCAAAAATTTCTCAGCTGCTTAAGAATGGAGTTTTACCAAAATCAATTATGTCCATTTCGGGGAGTTTAATACAGTGATCATTCTGGTCCAGTATTTGGAACAAAGACTTCTTGAGAAACTGAAAACTAGGGAAGAAAGCATAGAGGACATCCCTGTCATGCAGTTTCAATTTGTGTTGGAACTCTGCACCATCATCACTATTAAATCCATTCTCATATATATCACCTAAGCGTTATGAAACACTGTCCCCGACTATATGGCTCTTCATGCCCAGCATATAGTAACTCAGTTTCAGGCAGCTTAGAGTTGTGTTGGAGAACCAAAATGAGCAGCATAGGGGTAGTGACATACATACAAGATTTCTTATAAAGCGCCATCAACACATTCAGAGATAAGACTTGATCTCTGTCACTTCCCATGTTCACTATAGCTACCTCAAAAGATGAAAAGTATTGGAAGAAGATGAAAAAATAAAATAGAATGAAATAAAAATGATAAAATGTAACAAAGGAGGAGTACAAAAGCAAATAAAATGAATACAAGACCACAGCAGCTGGATACAAACACAACACATCTTGTTCCCCATGAAATCATTTTTTACTTAGTCATCATAAGCTTGTATCTTTTAAGAAGATGCAAGCACAAATAAAAGTTTTACCAAGAGAAAAAGTCCAAAATCTTGCTGCACTTCTTAAAAAAAACCCTCTTAATCTGAGATACACTGACATACACATACCTATTCATTACCAACACACATAAAGCATCAGCAGACCTGCCAACCCATACGATTTTGGCGTATTTAGTACGCCAGTTTACTCAAAATACGACCAATACGCCGACTTAATAAAAAATACGACGAAAAAAAAATTAAAGATAAAAAAATCAAGTACCATTAGAAAGTGAATTTTTGGGCTCAGAATGCTCTAGATTGCACAGATTTGCACCAATTCTTTAAAAATTTTCCGGGGGGCATGCCCCCGACCCCCCTAGTTAGCTTGCGCCTTCGGCGCTGCGCACTCAGAATACACCAATATTTTCAAAAATACTCCATTTTTCCTGGACAAATACTCCAACTTAAAAGTCAGGGTTGGCAGGTCTGCATCAGGAAATAAAACAGCCACTCACAAAATAAAAGTGTGTAGGATGATTTGACGACAAGAAATTACTAAAGAACTGAAAAAAGGCTCCACCATACCACAACCAATATCAACAACAACAAAAAAGTCAGGTGAGTAAAACATTTTCATGTTGGTTTACACCAATTGAAAATCTACTTCTCATCCCATTCAATAAAAAGGTAATAGTTCCCACATAATTATAGAGCAGTGAAGTGACAGACACCTCAACTTTTTGGGGGGACCAGCATCAGAAGGATGAAGGTCATCTCGCTCTCCTTCTCTGCTTTGCCTTCCCTAATCCTGAGCAGGGTAAACTATCCTGCAAGTCTGCACAGTCCCCACCTCTTCCCAAGGTCTATCTCTTCACCAACTAAGCCTCCCCTTTAGTACAGAACAGGTAGAGCTGGGGGTGTAGGAAACTTTTCTAAGCACCCAGACCATCAGCTATTTAATCTTTTTCATTCACAACACATTAAACCAATACAGATTTCATAAAATGCTCAAAAGAAGAAAATGTATCAAACTTTCCAATTACTGTAACTTGGCACATTTCCTAAGAAGTATGACTTTATGAAAAATAAATCTATATCACTGTATTTTAAGTGTATTTCACAATCATATAATTAGTAAAACATAAGCAGCAGACAAATACTTTCAAAAGAGAGCACAAAATTTCATCATGCAAACACCAATATTACAATCAAACTGAATTAGATATCATAAAATGGGGGTGAAAAAAAAAGCAGACAAATGCTTACAACTCAGACAACAGAATATCTCATGCAAACACCAATATCGCAGTCCAGTCGATTTACATATATTCAGATGGCAAAAAGTCATATAACATGGGAGGAATACAAGCAGACAAATGCTTACAAATCAGACAACAGAATATCATGCAAACGCCAATATCGCAGTCCAGTCGATTTACATATATTCAGATGGCAAAAAATCGGGTAAACATAGTAACAGCAAAGACGTTATGAAATGAGACTGCGGGCGTGTCACATGACCCATGCTGATTTTATCGACTCAGCTGCCAAGTCTGTGTTGGTAAATGTGACGCAAACATGGTGCTTACAAGTGTTGTTACTGGGCGTTTTACCCATTGGAATTGCAACACAAGAGAGGAATTTTCACTGGTAAGCCTGTGTGTGTGTGTGTGTGTGTGTGTGTGTGAATATGTGATTGTAAGCAGTAAGCATTTTAATACAGCAGCCTTAAAAAACATTGAAAGAATCGATTATTTACAAGGCTTTAGAGAATACTCAGTCCTCAAGCAGGGTAATGATAGATTTCTGAAACTGTCGGGCCTACTGGGCTGTATCCAAAGACGTTATTTATAGAAATTTCTGTTTATGACATCCTAGTGTGGTGTAATGACAGTGATGTGTGAGGTCTGCGTATTTTTTCTTAAAGGTCTGATGTGGTGACGTTGATGATTTGACAAATGTGTTGTAGCTGTGGTGATATGAGTGTATTGATCACTGTCCTGCTGTGTGCATGTGTGTGTCATTCTGTGCCAGTGCACGTGTGTGTGTGTGTGTGTGTGTATGCGCACGCGCGCGCATGTGCATGCATTATTGTGTAACCTGTGTCTGTGTTTGCATGCGTAGTATAGGATATTTTGTTTGGATTGTTTGCTACAATGATTGTATAAAATGTGTGTATATAAAAGACATTGTGAATTATAAATTTCTGTCTATAATGTCTTTGGTATGATACAGTTTATCACATGAAGTGTGTGTATACCAAAGACATTACGTATCTTAAACATCTGTCTCTGTCTTTGATAAGATACCGTTTATCACATGTGTCCGTGACGTGTCTGTATTTTTATGTGTTTGTATATATACAAACCACACAATTTTTAAACTCCCAATTGCTCATTTTTTTGTTTTTGTTTTTGTTTTGTTTTGTTTTGTTTTGTTCCATTTTGCTTTTTGTTGTGTAAAGTGCAATGAGCATTCCCTGATATGGACTCTTTATGCTATGTAAATAGAATGATTAGTGTTTTTACCATTGTGCGCTTAACTGAATGTAGTTATTTAGTTTTACCGATTTTTTTTTCTTGTTAATGTAATTATTTAGTTTTCTTAAATGTTTTGCTTATGAATGTAAGTGTTCAACATTTCTGATTTTTTTGTCTCAACAGCTTTCAAGTTTCTGAGAGATGCTTGCAAAAGTGGGTGCGTCAAGTCTCAAGTCTCACATTTCGGAGGCAGCCACAGTCGGTCTGACTATGGACAGTCCAGTGTACCAGCTGTAAAAGCTCTGACTGAATTATAACTATTCTACTCCACCTGTTGAAGTTGTTCTTCAAAGGAAAGAGAAAGAACTGAGAAAGCAAAAGAGACTATCAAGGAAAAAAAACCACCCCAAAATAATAAGATGCTCAAATCAGAAAATAAACAGATGAAAAATTTCAAGTCTGCTTAAGAAGATGGAAAATCGAAAATCTCAAGTTACTTTCTTCCGAATAAGTCAGTTCAGTCAGTTTGTTGAAAATGAACTTTGACAGTGACACTCTGACCCTGACTGAGAAGAAACTGAAATCAGTCAACAGAAGTTCAAATCTTAAAAGATATTCTATGAACTTTAAGTAACAAAAACAACAGTAATGATGACAATGATAATGATAACAACAGCAACAACAACGATAATAGCAACAATACTACTACTGCTGCTACTACTACTACTACTACTAATAATAATAATAATGGAAATGATATTAATCATGATAATAATAATGTCTTAGTTAATGTTGTGTGTGACTGAATTTAATTATTTTCAATGTTATTGTTGTTTGTTTGAAATCAGGCCCATGTTTTGCTTGGGCTGAATGCTTTTAAAGACATTAAATCATGAAAATGTCAAACTATCACGTTGTCAACACGCACACTGGTGCATGTGCTATGAAAGCATGCATGCATACGCTTGTTTTACATCAAAGAGGGAAAAAGCCACACACAACTATGAAACAGTTGGTGACTACACAGGCTAACTGAGTATTAAAATAACAGGATATATTGCTTGTAGAGACAGTCTCAGTAAACAATTCCTGCACCATCTGCCACTGACTTACTCTGTCGAACAGCCCATAGTCGCATGCATTATCAGTACGGTGTCACTGGCCATGTGCAGTCTATTTCTAACGTCTTTGGGCAATAGCGAATCCCAACCCTCCCAAGGGAAAAGTTAACCATTTTTCCCCTTTAGCATTCCCCTGCAGGCCCATCACAGCAAAGTACAAGTTTACATGGTCTTGGGTATATTGCAAAATCATGGAAACATAGTGCAAAATCTGTACACATTGCACTTCTTGAAACAAATTTTCTCCGTTTATATACTCTGTTTTCATTTTAAATTACCTTAAAAATTATCGAAGTTTACTGCTGTTCCAATTATCAAGTGAAAAAAAAAAAAACAGAACAAGGCTTAGCTTAAAAAGTCAGATACCCTGATCACACAAGAATCAATACAAATTCCAAAATGTAGAAGAGTTGGCAAGAGGTCACCACCTTGATAAGAGTGAACATGCTGTAGAACTATGTCAACTGAACAAAATGCCCAGAGAGAACATCTTGTATTCAAGTGTGACTTTGGAAATGGACAAGATCTGGTATTCGAGGGGAAAAATAGCAGCCAATCTCCAGAAGTGATTAACTCTATTGTGACTGCACTTGCCACAGCTGAGCTCTCCTGCTGGCCAAGGGCTGCCACAGTGAAATCACTGAGAACTGGGTGCAAGTGAACTTATCCACTGATTTTAGACAAAGAAACCGGCAAAAGGTAGCTGAAGCGTTCAAAGGAAGTTCCCTCCACAAGGGAAGCAACTGCCAACTACTAAATCATTAGCATAACAAAAGTAGAGGGAGTTATATACCCTGGACCGTCTGTTACTATGATCGAAGTAGCCCGTCCTCAGTGAGAGCTCAGCTGTTACTTCGATCGAAGTAGCCCGTCGTCAAAGAGTTAAGGTCCATTATACAGCAATGGAAATTGGATGTAAATAAAAACCTATGACAGAATTACAACAGAACCAAGGTGCATCCCTGATGTCAGAGCTCACTTTAACAAAACCAGAAAATCACTTCAATAATCACTCTTACATATTCAAAAAACACAAACACACATGCACCACTAACAGAGCAAAGTGGGTATAAGACACAAACTACATAGCATGAAGATTGTTTCCCTACCTTGCAATCAAAACTGTCACAGAATTCTTATCTTCAAGGTCCTTATCTTGTGCCACCATTTTCATAGCAGTACCAAACATGAGAACTTGGAAGTCGACAAAACAAACATTTTCAAACTTGCATATCTTTATGACATAATAACATACGCAAACTCACATAAAGACCATGCAAAGTTTTTGCTAAATGAACCTAAAATGCAAAAGTAGTCATTCATTATACATACAATACATACATTAATATGTTCCACATTCAAGACTGTTTGAAAGCAATATGAATTGACAACCGACTGAAAAAGACATGAAAATTGTGAAATATGGAAATCAAATGAGAAAACAGATGGACACAAACGAACATTGTGTACTTTCCTTGCAAAGCACACAACAGTATGTAGTTAACAATGAATGTTTTGAAACATGTTCTGAGCCAAACTACAGCAAAAATTATGAAACTTTGCACCTTGCAATACATACAACCAAACTGAGCAAGAATGTCTATCTTATCACTATTTCTCTCTCTCTCTCTCTCTCCCCTCTCTCCACACACACACATTAAAAACAGACAAACAAAATGCCATAAATTCCACATCTTTAACAGAGTTTGTGCATGTTTTGTCCCAGAAAAGTTATATATATATGCATAAATAAAAAACAAAATATTTCTAATACTACTATTTTCAATATCATGAGACAAGAAGCTGCAATTTACATAATAAAAGTTGAAACAAACTCCCAATACTGACCACAGGCTTATCTTCTGTTTACTGTTTACAAGAACCAGAAAAAACACGAAAGAAGAATATGAATCGTATTTAATACAACAAAACAAGACAGGCGCAAATTGACAGCAGCAGGGAAGTTTCAGTCTTTTTCTCAATTTTTTTGTGTCTAGTGTTTGTTTGTAACCTTACGCTTGACAAAGGCCAGTTGGCCGAAAATTTGCGCCTGTCTTGTTTTGTTGTATTAAATACGCATTCATGTTCTTCTTTTGTGTTTTTTCTGGTTCCTGTTTGCTTGAACGCCGGCAGTCACACTTGTTTTGAATTACTGTTTACAAGCAAGCTCCACATAAACTATGATCACATAGACACCTATACACTGAAAATGCAACAGAGGTAAAAGTAAAGTCATCACAAACACATCCCAGTGACACACACCTTATCCTTTCCTATTTACTCTCTACACCCACCTCCAAGCTTTCATTCAAACCGGACAAAAATATGCAGTATACATACAGTGAAAAGGCAACCTCCAAAATGAGATTGGGGTTACAGATGGCAGATGGTGGATGGCCTTCAGATATGGAAGTTAGCTGTGAATGAAGCTAGTCTTGCCAGAACAATTAAGCTGACCTGGACTAACTGGCGATAGTTTCTGCAAGACAGGACAGGACAGCTCTTGGTTTGATTGATTCATTCATTTGTTTCAGTTTTTACGTCTGCACCAACTCTGGTGATATGGCCGATGGGATAACCATCCCAGGGAAGTGGGGGAAGGGGGATCAATCTTATCCAATACTGACACCACCAGAACAACTATGATGTTAGGATGGGACAATGAGAGGCCAGTTTTAATGTAGCGCACCCTTGGATCTGAACCCACAACCATTAGCATGTGAATCCGACGCTCAAACCAACTAAGCTACTGGGACCTGCCCGGCTCTTGGAAAGGCCACATACAGAAAAAAATACCCTAAACAATATCCAACGATAGAGCCAATAGGTGGATCAGGGTTGCTTAAAGGTCATGCTTCCTGCACTCACAGTAAGTTTTCAAGCCACAAGATAAAGAAGGGATAACGGCAACAGTAAACCTACAGGGCTGAAGTCAGAGATAGCAGGCCTGCAGACGCCTTCTAACAAGCCATGGTACCATGCAATATAACGCAAAAGTCAACACGGTCATCTACATCACACAGGAATGGCCCTTGCCCATTGCACCAACCTGTCCCTGTAATCCTCCAGGGCAGCTGGCAGGATCCTGCTGTACCAATGTTCAAGAGAAGAAAAAACCAGAACACAGTCTTTTCAAAGAAACACTTCACATGGAAAGTTTGACACCCTGATCACACAGGGATTGAAATGTAGAGGAGTTGGCAAGAGGTCATCACCTCGATAAAATCTTAAAACTTTGATAAAAATCACTTAAGTTAAGAATGATCCCAGGGCAAAGAACTGCCATACAACTGATTCTACATTCATTCCCCAAGCATATTTCTGGCATTGCCTGCTTTCCTATGTTTAAAACCAAAATAAAACATGTCAATGATGAAAAGAAGAAACAAATTTTAAGCAGCAAGGCAAATTGCCAACAATTTGTTACAAACATGACTTAACTCTTTTGGCATCTTGATTCTGTTACCAATGTTAAGAGTGCATGCTCGTATTCTCATAGCTGCATGCTCCCACTACAAATACAAAATCAAAATGGAAGCGAGCTTACAGAAATTATCAAACCTGAAGCCTTCTGATTAGAAAAGTGATAATAAGGTGAAGAACAAACAAACTGTACAGAACACATGACACTTGACTAGCACTTTTGTTATATCCATTTCCTTCAGACTGGTAGCTGCTCATTTGTAACACTTCATTCAAACCTAATGTTCACACAGAAGAAAATGAAAGGTGTGTAAAATCTAGCTTTTATTCCTCATTAACTAATAACAAATGACTTATCACTGTACAAGTTATTAAGAAATTATTAGTGTTTTCAGTTACAACTATTAACGAGTCCTATGTATGTTTACGTATGCTACATGTCCATTGTGTATCAATATTACCCTTTCCAATGTTCATGAGTTTATGTTGTCATCTGTAGTCAGATTCTTTGTTGATGTCCGATATTCAATGTAAACAAAAAGACATGATTGAAGAAAAAGTAAAACAACGACAACAGCAAAACACAAATTCCTGGTCATTAATTGTTACAATCAAGTAATACAGCACAATAATAATCCAGATTTTGAAGAATTCAAAACAGACAAAATTCATGCATTCATTCATGGATTGTCACTCTCAAAAATAAATGGAAAAGTCACTAACCAATAAATGATGCTATGATTAACAGATTGTGCATGACAACAAAAACAAAAGCATTAGGAAAATTGTAGTGAAATGCCACCCTGTTTCCAACAGGATCATGACCATATGCCTGCAAGTGAAACCTTCCAACATCACACTAGTGCAAATATATGCTCCCACATCAGACTGTGATGATGACCAGACTGAAGAACTGTACACCCAACTTCAAACGGTCATCAACAGAGTTCACAGTACAGAACATCATCATTGTTCATGGTGACTGGTACACCAAGGTTGGTTTAGATGCCCATGAACATTGGAAAAATTTCTCCAGTCCCTACTGTAACAAGAATACTAATGACAGGTGGACTGCACCAGTTAGAATTCACCAGTGATGATGACTTGGTTCTTTTTAACACTTTTCATGAAATAAAGCATCCCAGGATCGACATGGCACTCCTAGAATCGTCAGTATCACAGCCAAATAGATTACATTCTTGTGAAGAACCTGAACAGATCTGGTATAGACAGGGCTAAGGCAAGGATGTTTCCAGGAGCTGACCTTAGCAGTGACCATGGCCTTGTCAAGATGAATTTTAAAGTACAGTTGAAGACAGAATGAAAAACAACCCTCTCAAACTCAATCACAATCAACTGAAAGATCCTGATACCAACAAACCTTTCCAAGCAGCTAAAGGAGGAAAACATGCTCCACTGTTACTGAATGAAGTAGACCTTGACGCCATCACAAATTACTTCACACAAGTGATGACTGATACAGCAAGCCATGGATCACAAAATTTCTCTGAGACATGTGACCTTTAATATGCATACCCTTTGTGAAAAACACCTCCAACAAAAGAGGAGTTCTACCACGGCTTCACAAATTTCAAGAAGCCATCAGACAGAGACTGGCAGGAGGCACTGTGGGCCACAATGAAGAAATTTAACATCGGGCAAAAACTATTCAACACCAACCAGCAACTATAATCCAAAGCAACCGGTGCAGTAATTGCACAGGGTGCTATTGGAGTGTGGTTCCATGCTTCTGTTAGGAGTTTGACAGAGCTGCCTTCTGTCCCCCCCCCCCCCCCCCTCCCTCCCGAAAATCGTCAAGAAGTCAGCACAGTCAGCATCTGAGAAAAAACATCACGAACCTTCACTTTGCAGTTGACATAGATGACCTGGCAGGCAGTGAGCAAAAATCTGGTAAGTTTGTTAAAAGACCAGATGAAACATCAACATGATATGGCATGGAAATCAGCGACAGAGGAACCAAGTTGACGGCCAGTCACAACACCACCATCACTACTGATATCTGTCCACGGATTGCAGCTAGGAACTGGTCAACGATTCATTTACCTTAGATTCACCATTAGCACAGGGGGATCCAAGCTAGAAATCCTCTCAAGGGCAGCAAAGGCAAAAATCAGCAATGTTCAGGCTGAAACCTGTATGGAAGGACAAGACCATCTCCATGAAACACAAGATCAGACTCTTACATGGACATGTATATTCCATCTTCCTGCATGCATGCAAAACATGGACCCTCACAGCAGATCCGGAAAGATAAATCCAGGACATGGAATAGCTCAGAAAAGAAAACTGCTCTGGTATGGCGATGTAATCAGATCCAATGGCCTTGCTTAATCAATCTTCCAGGGATCAGCTGACAGGGGAGAAGGAGGGGGAAAACAGAAAAGAAAAAAAAGAAAAAAACCCAATGGACTGACAACACTGTGGAATGCACGGAGATACCATTTGCAGAGACTAAGGTTTGGTACACAAGCAACGGAGCTGGAGGAATCTGGTGAATATTTCTGTAGCACTGTGCCCTGATGACTCTTCACAGTGTTGAGGGTGAAGAAGAAGAAAAAGAAGAAGAAAGCATGACAACACAGGACTGAGAAATTGTGAGATATTCAAGGACAGATTTTCATTACAACAAAACATACACTGGAATGTCTGTCTTAGTAGACTAAACAAAATAAAGTATCTAGCACAGTAGGGTTTAGAGGTTCCTTTCCTCTCTTTTACTGCCACATATAATCAAGCACATATGTGAGGCTGAATTTCCACAGGACTTAGGAAAGATGGCACAAGTTACTAACAAGCAAAGATGAGTGTTTACTACTTCTGGAAAATCAATCAGAATCACCCTCTTCCATCCACAAATTGTTGTAAAAAGAATTTGTACTGTATTTTGGGGATTAATCCTGAAAATGGTTTAAACGAGGGCTTATGAACTCAAATTTGTGCCCAGCTTTTGGGCTTAAAATATCAAAACCAGATGCAAACAGCAAGTAAACGATTCAAGTCAACACTGTCTTGTACACATTTTCAAAAGTATAAACATATTAGTTGCATGAAAATGATTTTAAAAGATCAGTCTTTACTGGTTCAGAAACTTGAAAAATTGTGCTCATATCTTTTATTGACATGCACAAACATGGCTCATGAACGTTCAGCAAATATTCAAAACTGGCTACGGTACCTTAAAACAAAACTGAATCAGTACTAAAGTAGATGCAATCTATTCACATCACAGATACTAAGCAAATACAACATTTAGGCATTAACTAAACTATCTTTTCTTTTCTTTTTTTTTTCTGTTCATACTGCAAACTATTCATCACCCTATCAAAACTCATCTGTCTTGTTTTCGCATTTAGTGCAAACACGCACGGGGTAGTCCCAGCCCCGCAGAGACACTTCCCGCTTGCCCGGAGAGCACTCATCGCAAACCCCATGTCCACAAGCACGACAGTGGTGGATGAGTCTCTTGCTGTTAAACTCTTGCTTACACACACTGCAGTTCTTGATCTGGTCATCAGGAACCCAGTATGCAGGCCTGGCTGAATCCTTCAGGACATCTGTTGGAGACGGAACATAGGTTCTCTTTAAATTCAGATATCCACCAAAATTTCAACCACACATTTTATGTTAGCATGTAATTATGGTGTCCACAACATCTGTCTTAAGATTTTCAAGGTTACCAATACACTGGCATGAATGTTGTAAACTTTTCTCCTCATCCTTGGAAAAATGATAATGTGTTCGAGTGAGTGATGAGTGACAGCACGTATACTAATTCTTAAACAGATTCCAAGGTAACTAAAATACATTCTTCAAGTACAAACAGTGAAACTTAAGTTCAGCCCTAGTACAAGACAGACAAGTATAACCTGTCAGTTTGTGGTGTGGACCCACCACCCCATTTTCCACCCTTTCACTTACTCACATCCCCTATCCTCGTTTTCTTTCAGACCTGGTGATAGTCTGATCCTGCCAGAAAATTCCTCTGGATTTTATGAATAATACACATAATATGCATCTTTGCATGCACGCAAACACACATTCACACATATTCATACATATGCTCACAATGCAACATACACTCATACTTTCTGGTGAATACAAAAGAGAAGCTTTCAATAACATAAGACAGACTGACTTTTGGGGTATTTCAGCGCAGATGCCAGAACCTCTAGGGTGGAGCCAACTGCCTCGCCTACTTTCCGAGCAGTCAAAGCAGTCTCCTGGTCGCCCATCTCATTCTCTGCACAGCAGTAGCATGACAAAACACACTGTTTAATAAAGACACTGAACACTTCAAAACTGTATAGAAAGGACAATAAACAGGGAGGGAAAAAACAGAAAATATGCAATGATTTGGGGGCGAGGGAGGAGAGCGTGTTCTAAAATTTAACTTTTCTCCTTCAAATGAGATACTAAAATGATACAGGTATTCCCATGACACCATGCTAATTGCAGAAAATGAAAAAGACCTACAAAACCTTGTGAATATAATAGAAATGGAAAGCAAAAATAAAGGGCTGGAGCTAAACAGCAAGAAGACTGAAGTCATGATAATCAGTTAAAAAACAAGAAATCCCCTCATGCAAAATAACAGCAAATGGCACACTTTAAGACAGGGTGTTAAGTTAAACATCTGGGAATGGTCATATCACCATACGGCAGATGCACATCAGAAATAACCAACAGAATCAGCCAAACCAAAACAGCATTCAAGAGGATGAAAAGTGTTCTTACCAACAAATACCTATCAATTAAAATCAGGAAGAGAATTCTTGTTTTATAGAACCGATACTGTTATATGGTTGTGAGGTGTGGACAGTCAACACGCAAAGTCAGAACAAAACTGAGGCAACTGAAATGTGGTTTCTAAAAAGAATGTTGAGAGTTCCATGGACAGCAAATAAAACCAACGAGAAAGTTTCAAAGGAGGCAGATGCACAAAGGTCATTAGAACAGAAGATTAGAAAAAGACAAGCAACAAAAGGAAAGCTGGAGGGAAAGAGAACACCAGGTAGACCCAGGGAGAAAACATTGGATGCACTTGCTGGGTGGCTGAGGATGGAGAGGGAGGGAGATGTACTTGCAGTGACAAGGGATAGATTCGTATGGAGGGCCATAACGCCATGCGGCAAGGCATATGGTGATGATGATGATTCCCATAACCTGAAGATATAAGGAAAGTAAGATGGCACAAACTTCAACTTTTCTCACAGCCAGCATTATGAGGCCAGCGCCCATCTCCTCTCCTTAGCTGATTTACCTTCTTTAACTTTGAAGAAAGTCAGACATCACTGGGTAAATGGAGGCATACAGATATTTAGCATGATTTGCACCTAAACTCATGCAAGCAGACTGGAAGGTGAAAAATGCTCTATCCCTAAGCCAACAAAACCTCTAGTGGGGTATTACAGACTGGCATTAACAGCACCATTCAGTGATTCTTTTGTCAAACTAAACTTCAAGTTCAAACAATTCCTCTTGCAGCAGGGTACTACGAGGTATGATCCAAACAAAATGAGTGCTTTTACAGACATTTCAGCTCATGGATCATAAAAAGTAAAATATCATTTCAAAGGCCAAACCTTTAAACTTTATTTCAGTCAGAGATGATATCGTTAGACTAATGTGTCATAAAATGACAGGGTGTCAAAATATGCTACATTTTGACGTGCAGCTGAAGATTTGAAAAATGTTGCAGGGATCAAAACTGATTTATCTTCTACAATCCCTTAAGGGAAGCAGGAATCCAAAACTGGGAAATAAGGGAACAACTGTAACAGACAAATACCTCTGAAGATTAGACAAGAGTAATGTGGCTGCTGTATGTAAACTTGTGAATCATGCGAGACCTATACATCTGCATACAAGAAGTAATTTGAAGGCTTTCAACTTCAAGTGGAACAGTTCAGAAAAATTCTACACAATGACCTTCAGTTTTGAAAGCTGGCCCCAAACTGGGTGCTGTATAAGTGGAGAGAGGAGCGAAGAAGTGACAGGTACATACTGCATTTATCTGCTTAACTGTTATGATCTGAACGGACTCAATCCTGTGACAGGAATAGTCACTGAAGATAAGATATTGGTTCTCTTCTACAGTATCAACTACAAAGCATGAATGCTAAAATGATCCGGGAAACCTAATTTGCAAGCAAGGATTTCAGAACACAAAAAGGCTTTCCACTTTATTTTTCATCCACCACGGCTGCTACTAATATTCCGCCTGCTAACAACATAGTCACTGGTGTATTCTGTGCAGAAAGGGCATTACCTAAAGTCACTCTGGAGATCAGCAGGAAACACCAGCCTCCATGAAACAAGGCTCATAACTCAATCCCAATTGTGCCTAAACCACCTTACAGCCCAAACCTCACTCCCTTTGATTTCTGGCTGTTCCCTTTCTTGAAGAACAGGTTTTGTTCCGATGAAGTTTCATCACATGCAGGACCTAACAAAAGCTGTGAAATCGGAGCTCCCATGCCATCCCCAACAGGACTATTAGCAGGCCTTTTCTAATTAGCTTAAGTGCCTGTGACATTGCATATAAGTATCATCATCATCATCATCATGTGCCCTGCCCCATGGTGTTGGCAATCATGGCCCTCCATTTGCATCTATCCCCTGTCTTGCAAGCACATCCTCCACCCTCTCTGTCCTCAACCACCCTGCAAGTCCGTCCAATACTTTCTCCCTGGGTCTACCTTGTGTTCTCTTTCCCTCCAGCTTTCCTGTTGTGACCAATGCTCTAATTCCCCTTTCCTCATAAAATGGCCTATAAATGTTGTTTGTCTTTTCCTAATCTTCCTTCATAGAAGTATGAGGAATGTACTTCCAAGAGATGCTGTAATCTAGGCCCAACGGTTCAAACAGTCTTCAAGAAAATCACATTTGACCATTTTGTTTGGATCATACCTCGTACACCGAGAGACTCATCTTTCGCAAACTGAATAAAACATTTAAACAAAATTCAGTATCACCAAAAGGAAAAAAACTTTTACAATATGAGAACAACACATTCAAAACAATACAAAGAAAACATGCACAATAACTATAAGTTATATAAATTAACAACAACAAAAAAACATTGAAAAAAAAAAAAAACGAATGAAAAGTGTGGGCATGAGTGTGTGAAAGGAATCCAAATCATGCATGCAAACACGAAAGGAAAACAAAACAAACAACAACCAGGGAAGAATGGATAAAGAAAATGGTGGAGTATACATACCAAGTCATGGGTGAAAAACCATCTTTGTCTCATTGTGAATTTCTATTACTGTTGCATCATTCTCACTTAGCATCAATAAAAAAAAAAAATGAAAGATATCTGATGGTCTCCAACATTTCTACAGTATGCCTACTTAATCAGTCTCGTAATACTTCCCACTTTACAGGTGAAATCTCGGGATCAAACGTTTGTTAAAATGTAAATTATTTTGCAGTCTCAGTCACAGAAAACAAGACAATTTTCTCTCTCTTGATCTGGAATTTCACTCATGAAATACCATATAGTTCATGTTATTTGAAATAAATAAGTAAATCAAATACAATAAAAAGGTAACAGGAAAACATGAACAGAAATCCCCAACAACCTTACAAAATCTAAAAGTTGTGATCATTAAAAAAAAGGTGCATTAATGTCGCTGCCAAGTTTTAAACTGGAATTTAAAACAAGAAGAAATCAAAAATAACACCTGCATTGTCTCTTTCCCTTCAACCAACTTCTGAGTCTATCTTATCAAGGTCTATATTTCACATATTTTTTTCCTGCTTATACTTGACTACCTTGTCCATTTGTTTGCCCCCTAAAAAATAGGCTGAAAATAGGTGCTGGTCCCGTCTTGCAAATCAAACAAATTCATTCGTAATTCAATTCTGTTGTTTTCTGAACTCATATTTATACCTATATTATCAGCATCTCTTCCAAAGATGTCTTGGTAATATTAGACATGTGCATCCCTCTGAATATACTGCATTAATTAATTTCTGAGCATAAAAGTCTGAAAGTGAATAATTAACATCAGTCTTTGTTACTTTCAAGAAACTCTGCTAAAACCTGACTAAATGCGCTGCTGATGTGCAAAGAGAGTTGCTGTTATGTGTTCTGGACAAAAGCACCTGGAATCTACATTCTGTATACCACATGTGACAAGAACATCTGTTTGACAGAACAAGTCATGATTGTAGGGAAGCTTAATCAATACCAGAAAGTGAAAAAAAAAGTTTCTATGGTCAGCTAGGATATAATTATTTACATGAACTTAAGGAAATTTTCATATTTGAAAAAAAGAGAGTGTTCTATATCTTTATATCAGTTGCAGGGAGAGAGCGAGAAAGTGTGTGTGTGTGTGTGTGTGTGTGTTGTGTGTGTGTGTGTGTGTGTGTGTGTGGGGTGTGTGTGTGTGTGTGTGTGTGTGTGTGTGCACGTGTGTGTTGCACGTGTGTGTATGTGTGCCACGCATGTGTGCGTGTGCGATGCTGCGCGTGTATGCGTCCATGCATGTGTGTGCGCAGTGCGTGCGTGCATGTGTGTGTGTGTGCATGAACATATGTGTGTGTGTGCAGGTATGCTTTCTTGCATACGTGTGTGAAAATGAAATCAGCAGTAAAACTCACAAAAACAATTACTAAGTCATTTGCACAGTTTACAAAAAGGGACTAAAATCAACCAAACAATAGAAAGAAAAAAAGACAATCAAGCTGTTTCAACAATCTCCCTTATTCATCCCCATCACACACATACACACACACAACCTTGAGAACGTACAATTGGTTTTACAGTTTGTTTATTCGTGTTTTAGAATTATTTTCTGCTGTTGTGTGTTCTGCCCGTTTTAGGAAAATATGTATTGTTTAATTTCAAAATGATGACCACTGAGCCCTCAGAAATAAGTCAAGTTAAAACTGTTGTGCTCTGTTGCTGATTGGGGAACTACTTTAAAAAAAAATAGTATCGATGTGTACTTTTAAATGTTTTAATGTGTAGTCAAATATTCATGTTTGTATCATGCTGCTGCACCTGGCAAACCATTTCTCTTATTGAGATAATCGAGACATCCTTATCCTTTTTGATTGTAAAAAGGGTGCAAGGACAGTTTGAAATTTTCTATAAATTTTCTCTCTTATATCATACTTACATAAAACACCAGACTTCACTTTTAACTGAAATAAACATGAAAACTATGTATAACCCATTCACTTTCCCGTCGAACCCACTGATTCAGAAAAGACTGCCAGGAAGTCAGACAAAGAAAAGAAATTTACAGCCAAGCATGTGATGGCAGCAACAAAGACAGAGGACCACAAGACAGGCGAATGGGAATAACACGTTACGAAGGTGCGAAGCCGAGAAAGGTGCTTCTCACCTGCACCGTTACCTGCAAAGCATGCATCACACACGCGCACAGGATCGTCACCCCATCCACGTTCAGGGACCGGACGTCTCTTTGTGGAGCACTCGTCACAAAAACCATGTCCACATGCCCGACAGTGGTGCTTCTGCTCATTCGTGGTGAAGACCAGATCACAGCCCTTGCAATTCTAAGTAAACAAGAAAGACACAGGCAGTAATTAAAACACATGGATCAGCCTGCATGTACACACTCATCAATGTTCTGAAACATCTATAACTTAAACAAGACTTTGACACAAGAAACATGCTGGATTGTTTTGGTTATCTTAGTAACAATCTCTATGTTGACATCTTTGAAATAATGACAATAATACTTTGGTCCAGACTGAGGCAGGCCTTTGTCAGAAAGTACTGGAAGTAGCAATGCTGTAAGGCTATTTTGTGGTCCAAAAGCTGAGACCGGCTGTGTGACAGGGGCAGGGGTGGGTGGGAGGTAACTCTTCAATTGAATCAAATATAACTAATTCTTTAATCAGTGTTTCTTTCTCATTTTCAGTCCTATGTGAATTACAAATGAATAACATTTGCATGAATATCTTTTTAGAGTGAAGGTGAAATTGGTTATTTTAATAAGAAAGACAAAAGTCCACATTCCGTGCAAACTCGCAACAATGGTATGTGCTCTGAATTGCAGTTTGTTTAGGTTGCTTCACAACTCTGGTCAGTATGGCTGTATCTGTGAACCAATCACATTGAAACTTGGCAGCCACTGAGAATTAGCGTAATAGAATGCATAATCGCGATGAGGCCTGTGTGTGCCAGTTGCAAGCTTGATTGACGTTTCCAAAGTTTTACTTTTCTTCATCAGAAAAACTTCAAGGTAAGTTGCCATTTTTGGAACTTCTCATCCCTGAGATTTGATTGTATATGCTTTTATTCTGAACAAGTGTATAATATGAAATCCGTTTGATGTAAAATGCAGCTATGCATGAACTTTTTACAAGAGGATCTGTACAAGCGCATCGGCAAAGCAATCGAGGAATGTGCTGATGCCAGAAGGCCCCCTACGCATAACAGAATGCTGTGCAAGTTTCAACTCGGCAAGGTTTACAAAACTGACTGAGACTATCAATCAACAGATCAAGTTCTGTTTTATTGTAGCATTTTACTTTTCAAAAAATAACAACCACATTTGAACTTGATTCCAAGTCGTCATTGAAAGTAGGCTCGTCAACCATTTCCCCCCCCAAGGTCATGCTGATTTGTATGTCGCTGTGTAGACCTGCTCACCCCACGATGACTGAACTAACTACTAAAAATACTATGTGCACAACAGTCTTCGCGGAGCTGTGTAAAATGGGTTTCCCAAACAGAAAGTTATGTATCCCCTCTCCCCATTCTCTCCCTCTGAGATTAATAAATAAATAAACAAACAGGCCCAATCAAATCATATAAAAGTGATTGTTAACTGACATGACTCTCTCTCTCTCTCAAAAGAATAAATCAGTAAGGAGAGAGCTAAGTGTTTCCTTTGAGAAAAGGGTCTGTATGGTGAAACAGAAGCTTGGAGATGTTCGACCTGGTATCAGATGGGCATACTGACCATTGCAGAGTGTCGAAAATCAATCCTAGAAACAGGAACTGTTGGGCTGGGATCTGATTGAACTTGATAGGTTGATTCTGAAGCCCAGCTTGTTGCAGAGAATGGAACGATTGCAGGTCATTCGTGACAGAACACTGAAAACGCTGCAAGAACAGTCTTTCCACAGGTGCTAGAAAGATTTTTAAAAACAAAACAAGGTACAGTGCCTGTTAAAGAAGAAAGATAAAGACTCTGATCAAAACAAAAGAAACAATAAGAAGTTGAGCTGGGAGAAAACAGCAGGTACACAAAGAAGGCCGAGCGGAGAGCAAGAGGTACAGTGTTGACACTTGGGATACTGATCTAAAAGAGGAAAAGCATCACTCGAATTGAAACCAGGTATCAGGACAGGTGGGTGGGCTCGACAGCAAGACCTGATGGTGGACGTCTTTTCATCGACTTCTCAACCACCCACTCAAATATTTTGCAGTTAGTGTTTCACATTACTATAAGACTTGTTTGATATGGTCAAGCTATGAGCTTTAAAACAAAACTAGGGAAAACGTTATGGAACACACATCACTGAGCAATCGTAGATTGGCACCCGTCAATCGGAGATGATGACGGGGAGAAAAACAACAGACTTCCAAAGGGATGTAAGTACAAATCAACGAAAATTGAAAGCAATCTGTTTCCAGCAACAGATGAATAACACACTGTAGGATCAGAGTGTGTGGTAAACACTCTTTAATCAAAACAGAGCAAACACTGTGAGGGTATAAAGACTGTGAACCATACATCTAGGCACACAAACAAAGGCTGAGTGAAGCACAGAAGCACACAACACCATCTCGACACTATAAAGCACAGAACAAAGAGGATGATGGTCACTCAGGCTGGAACTAGGTATCAGGATAGGTGTGGGCGTGATAGCAGCACCTGCTGGTGGACGTCTTTTCACAGATTTCTCAACCAGCCGCAGAGTATTTTGCAGTTAGTATGGTCTTCCACATCAGCTGAGCTAATGCACTTGTAAGATATGAGATATGATTAAGCTATCTGCTACAAAAACTTTTTCTCCCAACAGTAGAATTTATTGGCTGAACAATCCAAAGTACAACAGAGCACATCATTTCATCAAAACTTTCTGTTATCCCAAAAATCTACCCACTAATCTCACAAAAATAAAGAGACTTCAAGTACTAACCGTGATTTGCGAGTTAGGCACCCAGTAACCTGGTGCAATCTGGTCTGCAATACACTCGCTGATAAGTTTGGCTGGCCCGGCACTTACACTGCTAATAGTGTCCGCAACATAGCTCAAGCCATCAACAAGCTTACGGGCTGCATTGTGAGTTCCATGAAGAGACTGTTTACCCTGAAATAAAAATTCAGACATAATTATCAATCATACAAATGAAAACAGAGAGCTCTGAAATTTAGCAGGTTATGTATCAAAAGAGTGGTGTACAACATGCTGAAATTTCAACTGTCTAACCCTCATGGTTGCTGAGTTAGAGTAATATTACAAGTAGAATTAGAGAAATTTTCAGGAGAAAAATGTTTTACAAAATACAGTCAGGTCAATGTATCAGTGCCTAGTCACATTTTGAATGAAATTTCATAAAATCCAACTTGCACACACTCCAAGTGCAATGAAGGAAGAGATATCTTGAAAGAGCTCAGAGATGCCGAGTGTCGTCTGGCCATTTGCTTTTCTGTTGTCTGCTTTGCTGCAGAGCTAGTGGGTCATGAACTTTGCATTGTCTGCAAACGAACTGCAGACTACAGTGACCTAATGGCACGAAACGAGGCAAAGAATGCCGAAGAATCTATTTCTGACCATTAGTTTCGTTTAATGGAAATACTGAAAGCCCTGCGAATTTTCAAAACCCCAAGTCAGATTTCTCTAACGCTCACACACAAGTGTTGCTGAGGCATGACTGGGAAATCCCAATGCTCGTAGCGAGAGAGTTAATACAATGAAGTGGGTGGTAAGTTTTGGTCTAGTACCCTGGTTCGAATATCAGACAGGACAGTGATTTTTCTCCACTCTCCACTAAATCTAAGTCGTGGTCAAGGTGCCAGTCTTTCTGAAGTCCCCTAAGTACAGCATCAACACTGAAAAGAAGAGAGGGCTTTTTTTTTAAGTAGCTATATATGAATGATAGTGTTTTCTTTATATGAATGATAGTGTTTTCTTTTTCCTTTTAATTGATTGTTGACTTATATCATTATATATAACATTTTTCATGTAAAAGTGCAAATTGATTAGGAGCATGTTTCCCAAGATGTTGTGTTATATAACTCTTCATTATTAACAGCACTATCATTAAACACAGTATGGATCTACTAGACTTCACTAATGCCTTCATACCTCTGGCCAGATGTGTCGCACTTCCACCACTGTGACAGACTCAGGCCCTGGGTTGTAAATCCAATATTGACGACTGCGGTATATCACCCCACAGGTAGGGCATTCCAACACGTATCTGCAACATTCATTTTTCATCAAGTCTATTAAAATTTTCTTCCCACTAGTTTATCAATCACTTCATTACATCTTCCCCCCCCCATGGCAAAGCATTTCTCAACAAATGACAAAAGCTGGTTAACCCTCCCCTTCCCCCAAAGTTATAAAACAAAAGGTCACACCACATACAATTCATATGCTATACATTTCTGACATGAGAGTTTTGAACTTGTTGAAGATGTACTCAGACAATTCCATATGCACTCCATCCATACCCACCAGAAATAACTTGGCAATCCTCTTGAATGTGTGCAACACTCTATGCACAAGCACCGGAAGACATCTGAACCAATGTGGCTATGGTGCCTGTCTAATAAGCCCACCAATTTCTTTAACAATGTAGTAATTCATTTATACCACACAATATTGGACATCATTTCAAAATATGATGAAAAAAGGAGAAGAAACTCTGATTTTGGCCCAGTTTGTAAAGTCTCACCTCTAATCCTATTGGGGCATATGGGTACTTGTCATTTATGTTAAATAACATCTCTCATTACTGATAGAATTGCAAGAAATTTTAAAGACATGAATGGGGAATCAGAATCTGTCAAAATAAAAACTGTACATTGAAGTATTTTTGTAGTAAAAGTGGTTACTTGGCCTTTTCCTTTTTTTCTTTTTTTTAATAATCAATGCAATTATCATACCATCACCAATTCACTAGCACTTAGTGAAGGCACTACCGCATCTGTTTGGTCCTCTTCCAAATCTCTCTTTTGCTCAGAAATTTTTTTCACCCTCGTTAGGATTGTTGTCATCAAGGTCAGGCAGTCGCATGATTTTCTCACACATGAAACCATGATTTCTTGGCCCTTTTTTTTTATTTCAAATCAGCTAAAACATTGTCCTGACACATGCAAAAAGTCAACCAAACGTTAACAGAAGTAAGCAAACATGGGAGATAACTCCTGTCTTAGTGTAGGGAGAATTAGAGCCAGTTTTGTAACTTCAGTGGCAAAACTACAATCAATGATTCTCATCCACAGAGGTTGGTAACATTAAACAACTATCGATACTTCCCATCCTGAATGTGTTAACAATTCATTCTGATATGCACAACATGGCCGAACCCAATGGATATATTCATTGATCAAGATGTTGACCTGTAATCTATGGTCTCTGAGCACTGCAGAACAACAGCAGCATGACAAGCTCATCTATACAATCAAGAAGAAATTGGACTGCAAAATGAAATCAAATTTTAAAGAACTGCATCTATAGTTGTGTTCTAAACAAATGGTATTACAATCAGCATGAAAGATATTTCCAGCTACTGCCTTGATTCTGAGTTCAATCCCCACCCTTCACATTCCTACCTCTTTAACCTTACCAATATACTGAACACATCACAGGATTTCATCTTGAATGTACAGAGGTTCAGAAATTCACGATGACTAATGTTCAAACAACCAGAAATAGCCTCCAGTGCAGACAGTAAGTCTGAGAAAATCAGGAACTTTTAGTTGTGATACTTGGCATAAACTAATAAATATAACATACACCTTACCCAGATGTGATGTAAGATGTCAAGCCACTAATAGCATTAGCAGAGGACTCTGTTGCCTTGGGCACAACCACGTTCCTTCTGCCAGACAAGCTGCATTTCTGCACAGAAAAATTCAAACTTCAAACATCAAAACATATTATCCCTGGACCTGTCCTACAATTAGTCACGCTACTCTACACACACAGCTTAAGCATAAACATAAAAATGAAATGCATTACTATAAACATAATAAGTGAAATAAAAATGAATTGCAAAAACATAATACATTACAAACATAAAAACAAAAAGAAGACAGTATACAAAGCATTAAAAACAAATCAAAAGGGGGAAGGGAGGGAAGAGAAGTGTAGCTAATAACGAACGGGCTCCCTGTATAACTGTCCAATCAGTAATAATGTGAGCAGATATAAGAGAAACTAGGTATCCTGATCATAAGGTCCCAATCTGATTATATGTATTTGCGAGCAGGCATGTTCTAGGAGTCCGCCCTCTACATGTTGGTAAAACTTTAAAAGAGTGAAACAGTGCTAAGGCCAGCATGAGTGGGCATGTGTTCACCAAGAAACTAGTTTCTTGCCTGTTGATAAAACCTGTCGTATGGTTGTTGCTTCCTTCTTTCTGCCTACCTACCGAGTTGGCTAAGACAGTGGTGCCCACCTTCACCTTAGCCATCCCCCTACCAGGCTGACTGATCAAGTGAGTTGGTGCATGCATGTCATGTAAGTGTTGGAGGGTGTATACTGCATCTTGCCTGTCTTTTATTTTGTGTAACGCATTTCCTCCATTTTTTTTTTATAAACTTCTGATTTAGTGCATCATGGAACTCTGTGTCATACTACAAGTGGCTTGCAGATTATGTCAGACTGGTAGTGTGCTTAGCATATACGGCATATTTCATGTGAAATACATGGCACGTTATGTCATACTACAAGTGGCTTGTAGATTATGTCAGACTGATAGTGTGTTTAGTGTATACAGCGTATTTCATGTGAAATACTGTTCGTGTGTAACCTGAGCACACTGTTTTAAGTGCCAAAAGGTGGTGTCCATCATCAATTCTTGGTATTATGTACAGCGTGGGTTTTTTTTTGATGACTTGTGATTTAGTGTATTGTGAAGCTCTGTGTGTGTACTACATGTGGTTTGTAGATCATGTCAGACCCACAGAATGTTTAGCGTATGCAGCATGTTTTGTGTGAAATACTGTTAGTCTGTAACATGAGCACTCTATGTGTACTGCAATGCTGCATACATCACACAGCTGTTTGCAAGGCAGCGTTAAGTTCACGCTCCAGATCTGAGCTGAACCCGAGTTCACCGGGAAGGGGAGGGAAGGGGGTAAGGAGTCATCTAAAAATGAAGTGCAGCTTCAGTGGCCATATGGTGACAGCCTGGAAGAGCTGGCAGTGAAAAGCCAGCGGGTGTTCTTTCACCCTGCAGTGTTCTGTAGCCTACCTCAGCGCAGTTGGTGCCTGTCAGTGTCATCAGCCATCACTGAACAATAATTAGCATGATCAGCTGATATGTTATGATAGATATTTCATTTAATGTCAGCCATATAATACTGTTAAAGATGAGACACTGAGCTTTCCACAGACATGAGACATGAACAGTGTTCTGTTAACATGATGATGTATGAGCTGGTTTGTAAATCGATGAAGTGAGACAGCAGAATAATAACTGAAGCAGATGATCCAAAATGTATTTAAACCTGGCTCTTAAGCACGCACTGGTAGTTTTTTTTTAGATGTAAAAACAAGTCAGAATAAAGTAACATGCATGCACTACATGTCATAAAAACAGTCAGAATAAGTAACATGTATGCATACATGTCATTATATCATGTCAGTTGCTTTTACGCAGCTTGAAAGAGGTTATTTTCACGACAATGGTAAACAAGGCACCAGCAGTAATAATTACAATGATGTTGACCTGTTTATAGCACAGCATCTCATGATGCAAGCACCTATGAACTTTGCACTTTACAGGTAACTTAAAAATGTAAGTCAATAATAAAATCATGATATGACAGCAAGATATGACATAGAATGAGAAAAGAAAAACAACAGCAATGCACTGCCTGATAGGAGAAAAACACATTCATGAATGAATGTGTGTACACCAACACACATACACATGTAGACACAAAGACGCCCAGATACATATGCACATACATAACACAAGCATCTATACAAAATTTCATGAATGAAGCGAAAAAATTCCATTCTCACTGCACTTCATAGTAAGCGCAAAGAAAGCTGCTCTGGAAATACACTCTTAAGCCGCAGAAACAAGGACTGGGCAAGATCATGTTTGTACCGCAAGGAAGCAAGGTTCCTGATGGAAAGAAGGCAAGCGAGGCCACGGATGGCCAGTGTGGTGGTCTGTGGGAGGTAGCCGCAGACCTTGAGGGCTGCGAGAGATTCTTCCCCATCCCAACAACGAAGAAGCCAGACCTGGTGGTATGGAGCAAGGAAGAGAGAGAGGTGCACCTTGTGGAGCTGACGGTGCCCCACGAAGACAATATCAGGGCTGCACACGAGCGGAAGGAGAATCGCTACGAGGCTCTTGTCGATGAATGTGAGGAGGCGGGATGGAAAGCAACGCACTTCCCAGTCGAAGTCGGCTGCAGAGGTTACATCGCAAATAGCGTCAGAAAGTGGATGAAAGTGGCTGGACTTGGTCCGAAGAAAGTGAAAACCATGACAAAAGCTCTACAGAAGACCGTAGAGAAAGCAAGTCATTGGATCTGGTTGAAGAGAGAGGACACCTCCTGGAGCGAGTCCTGACGGTTGATGGCAAAGGCATACAGTCGAACTGGCAGGGAGACCTCACATTGGTGAGGGGGCTCGGTGCGTCATTGAAGCTGTAGAGAGGAAGAGCCCGAAACAGCGACGCATTCTCTCTTGATGATCTCCACGCCAGAGTCCGGCCCTCGGAGCTTTCGACTGTTAGCAGTGTAAGCTGTTTTCAATGATTTACCTACCTGTGGCTGGTCTACGCCACTGGCATCCTGGAAAGACAGGACAACCCGGAGAGACGGTTGGACATCAGGAAAGACCGAGGACGTCGGGAAAGACCGAGGACGTCGGGAAAGACCGGCGGTGGTAGGGGCTAACTACCCATGCCACTGTAATCAAGAGTTACATCAACCACAAGGAAAGACAGCCCCAGGATCCACCGAGAGGGGGGAGTAGAGAATGAAGCCACAAGGATTGACCCAACGGATAACGACCCAGGCATGGACAGGACAACGAATCAAGATGACAGCCCCAGGATCCACCGAGAGGGAGGGGCGGAAGATGGATCCACAAGGATTGATTCAACGGATAACGACCTAGGCAGGGACAGGACAGCGACTCAAGAACATCAAGAAGGCAGCTTCACTTGCGAGCAGTGTTGCAGAAAGTTTGGCACCTGGCGAGGGTTGAGGGTGCACCAGGCTAGGGTCTGTATGAGGGAGAGAAGACAGTGCAGATCGACAGATCGTAAGAAACGAAGCAAATCATCCCAGGACGAAAACCACAGTGGATCGATTAGTGCTCCAGTCCACTCTCCTTCCGTCCAGATCCAGAGCGGTGCAGAGCAGCAAACCCAGGAACCAGGGACAAGGAAGCCGAGAATACTGTGGCCCGCTGCCAATGAGAAGGCAAAGTACAAGGTACTGGAAGATAACGTCAGGAAGAAACTGAAAGAAGCCAAGAAGAATTCCAGCGGAGGCAAGCCAAAGAGATGTTGGGCGTGTTTGCAAACATTATCTATGAGTCGGCGATGGAAGAATTTGGTAGAAGTGAGGTAGAGAAGAAAACACCTTTGCAGAAAGGGGGATTGAGTAGAAGGCAGAGAGTGCTAGCACAACTGAGAAAACAGAAACGTGACTTGCAGAAGCAAAGAAAAAATGCACCACCAGAAGAACAAGAAGGCCTGAGAATCATGTTTGAAGACCTTAAAAAAAAGAGCAGAGACCTCCAGAGGCAAGAAAGAAGACGCACCAGAAGAAAAGAGAGCAGAAGAGCACGTGAGGAATTTATGAAGAATCCATATGGAGCAGCTAAGAAGTTGTTCACGGAGGCACGGAGCGGGAAGTTGAAGTGTACGAAAGAAGAGCTAGACACTCATGTTAAGCAGACGTACAGCGATCCAAAAAGGGATGAGCCGCTGCCAGACATGAAAGGCCTGAAGCATCCGACTGCCCCTGGTGTGAGCTTCCAGCTTGGTCCGATCAGAGAAAAAGAAGTGGACGAGTTTGTCAGAAAAGCAAGAGCCAAAAGTGCACCTGGAGGAGATGGCGTGTCCTACAAGGTTTTCAAGTATAGCGACGAGTTGAGGCACACCCTTTTTGAGATGCTGAGAGCTTTGTGGGAAGACAAGGAAGGTTGGTGCAGAGCAGAAGGAGTGTACCTACCAAAGGAACAGAATGCAGAGATTATAGGGCAGTTCCGACCCATCTCCATTATCAATGTGGCGTGCAAGATCTTCATGGGAATACTTGCGAAGAGGACTGTGGCATATCTGCAAAGCAACGGCTATGTGGATGAGAGCGTGCAGAAAGCTGGGATACCAGGGATCCCAGGATGCATTGAACACTCTTTTACAATCTGGGATGCAATCCAGGAGGCCAAGAAAACCAAAGGAAGCCTAAGTGTGGTTTGGTTGGATCTGGCGAATGCCTACGGATCCGTTCCCCATGAACTGCTGATGAAAGCAATGGACTTCTTTTACATCCCGCACGAGGTGCAAGGCATCATGAAAGAATACTACGGTAACTTCCAGATGCGATTCTCGACCAAAACTTCATAACTGAGTGGCACCGATTGGAGATTGGGATCGCAGCCGGCTGCACTATATCTGTCATCTGGTTCATCCTGGTGATGGAGATGCTACTGAGATCTGCAGACTGCGCTGAGGAAAAAGCAAAGGTGAGATCACCAAAGAAAGCCTTCATGGATGACGTGACCTTGCTGACAAGAGATACGGACACAATGCAGGGTGTTTTGACTCAGCTGGATGAGCTGATCACTTGGTCCAGGATGAAGTTTAAAGCCAAGAAATCTAGAAGCCTGACTATTCACAAAGGGAAGCAGAAGCAACAGAAGTTTACAATCGCAGGGGAACAGATGCCTACAGTAAAAGAGCAACCTGTGAAACGTTTGGGACGGTGGTATGCAGGAACCCTGTCAGACAGGAGTCGGGGTGTGGAAATCATGAAGCAGGCTAAAGATGGGCTGAAAGCGATTGACCAAACAAAACTGCCAGGAAAGTATAAGATATGGTGTTTACAGTTTGCCCTCTACCCTCGACTGGCATGGCCGCTGATGACGTACGAGGTCGCCGTGTCGAGAGTTGAGATGATCGAGAAAACATGTAACACCTACATCAGGAAGTGGCTGAGGCTGCCCCGCACAACCAACACATCAGCCCTGTACAGGCAGAAGGGAGCGCTCCAGCTACCCCTCGCATCCATCGTGGAGATCTACAAGGCAGGAAAGATCAGAACTGTGATGATGCTGAGGGAGTCGAGGGATCAAAAAGTCAGCGACGACCCACCAGAAGTCAGAACAGCGAGAAAATGGAATGCGGAGGATGCGGCTGACGAGATCATCTCTTCGTTGGAACATGGCGACATTGTAGGTCCAGCACAGACGGGCAGGTTGGGACTTGGCAACGGCGACTTCAGACCTTTTAGGAAGATGTCCCAACGAGACAGAAGAGCAGCTGCAGCAGGGCAGGTGCAAAAGAATGAGGCTGAAAGGCGAGAAGTTCACCTCATCCAGTGTGCTCAACAAGGGCGGGTGACCGGGTGGGAGGAGCATGTAGTGGAAAGAAAGATTGGATGGAGTGAGATCTGGGAGTGGAACACATCGAGGTTAAGCTTTCTTCTCCGGTCCACCTATGATGTTCTGCCTTCACCAGTGAACTTAGTCAGATGGAAGGTCCAGGAAGATGACAAGTGCAGGTGCGGCAAACTAGGAACCATGAAGCATATCCTCTCAAACTGCCACCTGGCCCTGAATAGATACACCTGGAGACAAAATGAAGTGCTCAGGGTGTTTACCAAGATGGCGAAGGAGCAGGTGGAGGAGGGAAAATACACTCTTAAGCCGCAGAAACAAGGACTGGGCAAGATCATGTTTGTACCGCAAGGAAGCAAGGTTCCTGATGGAAAGATGGCAAGCGAGGCCACCGATGGCCAGTGTGGTGGTCTGTGGGAGGTAGCCGCAGACCTTGAGGGCTGCGAGAGATTCTTCCCCATCCCAACAACGAAGAAGCCAGACCTGGAGGTATGGAGCAAGGAAGAGAGAAGGTGCACCTTTTGGAGCTGACGGTGCCCCACGAAGACAATATCAGGGCTACACATGAGCGGAAGGAGAATCGCTACGAGGCTCTTGTCGATGAATGCGAGGAGGCGGGATGGAAAGCAAAGCACTTCCCAGTCGAAGTCGGCTGCAGAGGTAACATCGCAAATAGCGTCAGTAAGTGGATGAAAGTGGCTGGACTTGGTCCGAAGAAAGTGAAAACCATGACAAAAGCTCTACAGAAGACCGTAGAGAAAGCAAGTCATTGGATCTGGTTGAAGAGAGAGGACACCTCCTGGAGCGAGTCCTGACGGTTGATGGCAAAGGCATACAGTCGAACTGGCAGGGAGACCTCACATCGGTGAGGGGGCTCGGTGCGTCATTGAAGCTGTAGAGAGGAAGAGCCCGAAACAGCGACGCATTCTCTCTTGATGATCTCCACGCCAGAGTCCGGCCCTCGGAGCTTTCGACTGTTAGCAGTGTAAGCTGTTTTCAATGATTTATCAGGCAGCACACGAAAAGTGACCCAGGGTCAGCAGCTGGTCATGTCAGAACTTAGTGCCCAGAGACAGGGGCTGCTCGCCAGCCATGATTGATTTTAACAATGGATTAGCTATTCCTTTTGCTGCCAATAACTTATCCGGTAAACCAATCTCATACTGTATTTCTAACAGAGACAGAGAGAGTGAGTGAGTGAGTGAGTGAGTGAGTGCGAGTGTGTGTGTGTGTGTGTGTGTGTGTGTGTGTGTGTGTGTGTGTGTGTGTGTGTGTGTGTGTGTGTGTGTGTGTGTGTGTTGTCTGTGTTTGTGTGTGTCAGTGTGTGTGTGTGTGTGTATGTCTGTCTGTCTGTATGTGTTGTGTGTGTGTGGACACGTATGTGTGTGTGTGTGTGTGTGTGTGTGTATCTGTGTCCTGTCTCTCTCTCTCTCATCCCATTTATCTATCTGCCCTTTCTATCTCCCTATTTCTCTCGCTCCTACTCTCTCTCCCTCCCTCCCTCTGTGCCCACATGTGCATGTGTGCGAGCATATATATGTGTGTGTGTGTGTGTGTGTGTGTGTGTGTGTGTGTGTGTGTGTGTCTGTGTGTGTGTGTGTGTGTGTGTGTGTGTGTGTGTATGTGTGTGTGTGTGTGTGTGTAGCATGTGTGTGCATACATGTGTGTGAATACATGTTTTTTTCTCTCTCTCTCTTCTCTCTCTCTCTCTCTCTCTCTCTCTCTCTCTCTCTCTCTCTCTCTCTCTCAACTGGAACATACGTTGTGTTCGATTATCACTTCTACACTGTATGTTACAGGCAGAAAGTTTAGGCCTACAGTACTTTACTTTTGTCCATGTGACCTGCCCTGTACAAAGCAAACCCTCTTTATCTCAGTAGTTAAATGATGTACAGAGAACATGGCACTATATATTATTGCATCTACTGTGTGAGTCGAGCCAGCTGGTAATCTGTTAAGTAATGTCTCATCATCATCATGTGCACTGCCACATGGCACTGGCAATCATGGCCCTCCATACAAATCTATCTTTTTTCATAGCAAATATATCTACCAAACTTTCTGTCCTCATCCACTCCAAAATTTTTCCCTGGGTCTAACTGGTGCTCTTTTGTCCCTCCAGCCTTCCTGTTGTGATTAGGTGCTCAAATTTCTCTTGCCTCATAAAAGGTTCTACAAATTTGCTTGTCCTTTCTTAATCTTCTTCCTTAATATTCTTTTTGTGTATGCCCCTTTCAAGACAGTCTCATTTGTTTTCTTTGCTGTCCATGGAAGTCTTAACATTCTAATTAGCAACCACATTTCAGCTGCCTCAATCTTGTTTTGACTTTGCATGTTGACTGTACATGCTTTGCATCCATACAACAGTACTGCTTTTATCTAATATCAAAGAACTCTCTTCCTGATGTTAATTGACAGGTATTTGTTGGTAGAATGTTTTTCATTTTCTTAAATGCTATGTTAGCTTGGCCACTTCCACTGGCTATTTCTAATGTGCTTCTACCATCTGGTGAGATGACTGTTCCTAGATATTTCAACTTATCAACTTGTCTCACTGTTTTACCATTTGCTGTTATTTCACACTGGGGAATTTCTTGTTTTTTACCGATTACCATCATGGCCAGACACACGAAACGCAATGTCTAATCAGAAGAAAGAGGGTTTGCACTTTTCTCTTGCATTTTGCCATGTGCAAACTCCAGCATCGCAGTCGCCACCAAGCTATAACTGAAAGAGGATTTTCTCCTGTTACTAGCTTGCAGCTTTCATGGCTTTGCCCTTGACTACTTCAATTTAACGTTCACCGTCAAACAGCTGCAGCCGTGGTGAAACTGTACTAAAGATCTAATCATCATTCAACAACAACAACGAAAAAAGACACACTCATTCCCATCTCCATAAATCAACTATCCAAACCTTCGTTGCAGTCACAATATCTTACCTTACACAGAAAGATCTTGTTGCCCAGCTGATCTTCATACCTACAGCTCGCATCTCTTCCTGCATCATGAGGTGTATGCCCTGTATCGTGGTTCATTGTCAGCACACATCTGGCTCTGAATAACATTGCACACACTGACTTTTAGTAACAAGTTTTCCACAATTCTTGCATTCAAACAATTTGAAAAAAAATTACATCATTGCTGAAAAGGCCTACTGAATTATTACAGAAACAATATGGATAAAATCAAGTATTCTATTACAGAAACAACAAAACTAAACACAAACTCTGAAGCTGCAAGAATATGAACACAAGCATGTACAACATACTCCCACGCTTTGTGGGATAATTCGTGCACAAAATGCTTAGCGCGCACGCACGCACGCATGCACACACACACAAACATCTATTATTGTGTCGCACCTTTTTGCATTACTCACTGGCACTATGAAGTTTGTGTGTGTGTGTGTGTGTGTGTGTGTGTGTGTGTGTGTGTGTGTGTGTGTGTGTGTGTGTGTGTGTGTGTGTGTGTGTGTATGTGTGTGCGCACATGCGTGCGTGCGTGTGTGTACGCAGGGTGGGGTATTCTTGTTTTGCTTTTCTCCTCTCCTATCACCTCTACCACCACACTCCACATCCCCTAGTTTACTAGCAACAACAACAAAAACATCGCAGCACTCAGATAATCCCATATAGTGTGCTACATCAAAAAAGTGCACTGGTCTGCCTAAATGTAAAATCATTCCTCCATAACACTTGTAAATCTTTCAGCTGACATTCTTTTCAAGGCAAGCAACCTAAACTAGTCTATAAATCAGTTTTGTCTGAAATAAAAGTCAAACATTACTGATTCTGTGACCACCACAAACACCCTTCAACTCAAGGACACAAATTTCAATTCTTTCACTTCAAAGCTATGTACGGAGTATTCAGTGATGTTGATCACTAGCTCTTGATCAACACAAGTTCAAAGTTTATTTATTTTTGTCTGGTACATAGTACTTCTTGAGTAATCTGTAACCTATTTCCTATTTCTGCAACCTATATTCATTTATTCCCCTAAGCAAATGAACTGTAGGACAGACACGTTCACTGCAAATGCATGCAACCAGGAAACCAAACATTCCCTAACAAACTTCACCACCAAAGGCAAATAGCTAAAAAAAAAAAAAGGTACAAAGACCTGAAACTTTTTTTCATCCCATTTTCTATGCCACATCAATGGCCACACAAGCTGGAACAGTTTTTATAATGCGATAATGATGATAACGATGAGGATGGATAATAATCATGATGCTATGGAATTCCATCTAGGATTGAGACTGTGTGACAGGGCTGTTCTTTACACTTACTATCATAATATATCCTGGTGTCAGCCAGGCCTGAGAGATACAGACACCTGTGGTGTGGTCAGAAGATTTGAGCAACACCCTCAATGACACATATGTGAAGTGGATGAGACAATGATTTTTGAAAGGACTGATGGTGATTCGAACCCACAACCTTCCAGCTGGTAGTCCATTGCGCTAACCACTACACCATAGCAACTTGTAAAAGTACAAAGGTAATGCAAATGGTGCAATGGCTATCTGATCTCATGACAATTAACAAAAATACTCACTGACAAGCCTGGCAGGCAGCAGTACATGTGAAATACTGTTCTGGAAAGGTGTCCTGTTTCACATTGTCAATATTCCCACAGAACTTCCTATTCAGAGCCTGCAAAGTTCCAAAAGATATATCTTATATACAAACACACACACATATATACATATATGATATGTGCATACATTTCACAATACAGAATCTATTACATGCAGCATATGAAGTATGGCAATCGACAGGTTGACTGACTAACGAAGATTTTTTTCTTATTGTTATTTTTGTTTAAAGCCCAGCTGACTGCGTAGAGCCATATCAGGGCTATAACTGTTTTAACCCTCTTTGCTTCATTACGACCGCAGCCGACAGTTCCGCCAGCACTGCCTAGCACTTCATTACTGCCATACACAACCGTAAAAGTCAGCCACAGGCATGGTTTATTTTGACCACGTACTGATCACATGTTTCTGGCCCTGGGAGACTGACAATTGGTCAAACATTCTTGGCATCATCCAATGAGATGGATCTTGGGAAAATTAGCACTACACACACATCCATTCACTTATGCTTGGGCGCGAAATGTGGTTGGGGTACTTTCATTCATGCCTCGTAGCGTGTGAAAAAATGGCGATGCCCTTTGTAGCAGATGGTTTTCAGGATACAGATGATTCTCCAGATTATTCAGAAGAGGAATTAAATACTACTGTTCGTGAATTAGGAAAACACGAAGATGTAGCCGAGTCAGATATTGAGGTTGGTGAGGGGGGAGATGATGAATATTGTGATTTAGGAGAGCAGACCGACACAGAAGATAACATGCCGCTGGCCGCATTCCAGTGAACGTGGCACCCAGCACTGGTTCTGCTGACAGTAAAGAAATCTGATCTCCCAGTCGGACCAAATTGTTAACTGCCAGCTGATGCCAAACCTTTAGATTATTTCTTTTCGTTTTTGTACTGACAATTAGTAAACTGCATTATGAACATTGAATGTAGTTTTGTAGTGGAAAGAAAAATAGTGATAAAAACTACCTGAACAAACTGTGTAAATTTAAGGAGCACTTGGTGACATTTGGTGACCACTTTGAGTACTATCACATAGAAATGCTGTTAGACACTTTAGCTAAGCCATACTCTAATTCATTACTCATCTGTATGTGTTGTGGTCACATATAGGTGTGCTTCTCTTGTTTTCATATAAGCTACGCACAAAAAGTTAAGGATCACTATGAGAAAACAGGTGCGTAATAAACTCAGTTCGCTACTGTTATTTATTTCTCAGTCCAGCCAAATTGTTATGAATTCTTGTTCAGCTGTAAGTGGGCGATGTTGTGTTAGTGCAAAAATTGCACGGGATTCTCTACTACTGAGCTTGGCCGCAAACGGAAAAGCAGAAACTTGCGAAAAAGGACCTTGTTTTGGACCGTTCTGCCTGAACACATTGCACAAGCCAGATGGAAAAAACCATTATGCACGTGCAAGCACTGCTGTTTATGTGTGAGATGCTGTCTCTTGCTTGGCTTTATAAGAAGACATTCCACCAGTAGTAGGCCTGATCTGACAATGCCTCCACGACGAAAATTGAGCGAGTTTGAGAGGGGACGAGCTGTTGCATGGTTCCAAGATGGTGTTCCCAAGCGAGAAGTAGCCAGGCGACTTCAGGTGTCCATCTCGGTCATTGTCAGACTGATTCAACGCTTCACAGCCACTGGGAGGGTCCATGAAAGACGCAGATCTGGTCGACCGAAGAAGACAAACCCACGTGAAGATCGTCTCATTGAACGACAAGCCCTGCAGACAAAAACAGCCTCTTCCAGCATCATTCGAAGGCAGCTGAGGGTGGCTACTAACATCAACATCAGCCAGCAGACCATACGGAACCGCTTTCATGGGTTTAACCTCCGTTCTCGTCGCCCAGCTGTACGGCCACGCTTAACTCCAGCCCATAGGGCAGCACGCCGCGCCTTCTGCAGACGTCACGTGAGGTGGACACGTCAGCAATGGTCCCAGGTCCTGTTCAGTGATGAATCACGCTTCACCATGAACCACAACGACGGCCGACTGAGGGTCTGGAGGCGCCCAGGGCAATGCTTTATTGACACCACTGTCCAAGAAAAGGTGGCCTTTGGTGGAGGTTCTGTAATGGTCTGGGGGTCCTTCAGCCTTCACCACAGAACACCCTTGTATCATGTACAGGATAACCTGACTGGCCTCCGATACCGGGATGAGATCCTTCGACCGCTGGCTGTGCCTACACTGCAGCAGATGGGACCGACGGCTGTCTACCAGGATGACAACGCTCGCCCCCACAGGGCAAGGGTGGTCAACGACTTCCTGCAGCAGTCTGGAGTCAACAGAATGGAGTGGCCAGCATGCAGTCCCGATCTCAACCCGATTGAGAACCTCTGGGATGAGCTGGATCGCAAAGTGAGGAGCAACCACCCCCTCCCAGGGATGCCCAACACCTCTACCAGATGCTGCAGGCTGAGTGGCAGGCGCTTCCACAGAGGATCTTCACCAACCTGGTCAACTCGATGAGGACTCGCTGCGTCGAGTGCCAGAACAGCCATGGCGGTTACACGCATTACTGAACTTTTGGGAGCATCAGAATGCCCTGTCTTGTGATTTCAATGACTTTGGGAAATCAAATTTCGATACGTACCCACTTTGATCAAATGTACACACCAAACGATTGCTCGAAATTGAAGGCAATTGTGTATCGTTATCGCTAAAGCATGGAATTAAATGTTTGCCAAACTTCAACGCATTGGCTTTCTTATTTTGAAAGTTATGAATTTTTGTGCAAGTGATCCTTAACTTTTTGTGCGTAGCTTATATGTCACTTATTCATTCATGTCTGGTGATATCTTTGGTGACAATGACATGACAAGCAGTGGTTAGAAAGACATACTCACTTGGATATGGAAGTAAAGCATGTTTACCGACACCTGACAAATTTCTAACTTTCTATCTGATCAGACATGCTCACAGTGTACTCATGAACAGAGTAACCCTATTTTGGGAGAAAAAGCTTCAGAAAATTCGAAATCTAGGGGCAGTTCAGCTCTCTAGAATACAAATACAAGAGGGTTAAAACATACACAATACTTTAACAGGAAGAAAAAGGAAAAGAAAATTAAGTACACATATCAATACATTTGTGCACATAATCTAAGCAGATGCCCCTGGCACTGACCACTCCAACTTATCGTACAGGGGATTTTAAAAAAATGCCTGAATCCAAATTTAAACAAAACTAAGGCACTAAAACATAAAAACGGGTCTAAATGACCTAAAATTGCCTCTGCATCTCTTTTTCCTAGAGCCAAACATGCACTTAACACATGTATCCAATTATCAATCCTAAGAAAAAGTATGTAAGAGTTTATCGAACACATACAGGCGAATGAACCAGCAAGGCAGAAAATGATAGGAAGAAATGACAGAAAGCAAAGTAACAAGGCTGAAACAATGAGTGTGATAGAAAAGAGGAAATTTCTAGCACAGAATTTTCAGAAAATGGGAGTACTACTTATACTGAAAGTGCCCCTGGCATCCCCACAGGGAAATTTCTTTTTTCCTAAATCCGTTTAACAAGCATATTTAACAAATAAAAAAAAAACCATAGCTAACCTGACCAACTTAACTCTCTACTAACGGCCAAAATTCATGCAACTGTCCATGGCTCTCACATGACACACAAGTGACCAGCCTTGACCAATCAGTGATCCTCCCATTCAGCAAGTTCTGAATACTGCACTTGTTATTCACTCTCTAGCCCTCAAAAAGATCCCTTGTGAAAACTAGAGCAAAACAGGTGGGGCTAGATGGCTAAGATCTAGAGTTCTGATCTGCTAAGCTTACTAGTTAAACAGGGATTTTAAGAAAACTTAGTATACACCAAACCAAAAACTTGTCACTGAATTCAAATAAAGGAGGGAAATTTCCCCCTCTCGTTCAAGCTGTGAAGTCATGGACAGAGACAGCAGTGTTTGCTGTCCAAAGGATAACTGAGGAACAGCCCCCTCGTCTCAGAAAGATATCCCTGAAGTAGTGATTGATGAATGGGTTTTGTGAGCACCAAAATGTTTCTGTTGGGCATAAGTTTTTAAGAATCCAAGACTTAGGACCAAGCAATGAGACCACAGTTTGTTACTAAATCTCAATCAGATAATCCAAGAGCATTTATACCATGGCTGAGGGGACTGACACTAGGTGTGGAGACAGGAGATGAATACACTGAAGGACTCTAAAAATTTCATGTACATTGTTGGGCTTCCCAAATATTTATATTTTCAAAGTAAATGACAAGACTTTTGGATCAGCCTTCATATGGTATACGTTATTTAATGCAGCTGAAAGCTTTTTACATACATTATATGTATACATGTTTATTAGAGTACGTATGATACCTTGAAAGACTGGAACATGACGACAGGGTGGCGTGCGGCTCTGATGGAATGGTCTTTCAGTTTGGTCAGCACTGTATCCCGGAAAGTCTGGAACTTTGTTGGTGGACGGGCAGTCTTTACACCCACATAGCATACCTCACTAAATGCGTCGACCTCAAAATTATTTTTCATAAATGCGTCACGCAAGAGAGCATCTGCACTTCGATCTGGAAACAACAAGGAATACAAACCATGATCTTGAAATTTATCTACAAGAATAAAGTATAAAATCAAAAATTAAAATGTGTTACACAAATAAAAAAGCAAAGTCATTTAAGTTAACTAGTGTCATTCCCTTTGTTTTCTTCCTGGTTATTTCATAATTCATAATTTGATACTGCTGACCCAATATTTTTTCCTGATTATTTTAATATACATGTAATTCAGTAATCTCATTTGTTCTTCTTCCCTGATAACTTTCCCCTCTCTTTCGTTGTTATTACTGCTGCCATTTTTGAGCACTGAAAATAATCTTTAAATGGAGGATCCTGTTTGCTGCTTCCAATGAATACTTCTCCCCGCTTCAGTGGCTACAATGACTACAGGATCAAAAGAGACGTCTAAGAAAATGTGATCACTGTAGTTCACTGCTGTTTATTGTTAGTATCTGTAATACTTACCATTGTAATTAATACAATGTACTCAGCATTATTCAAGGTTGCAAATCAAGCACAAAATAAAATGGGATAGTACTAATAGAATATATCACAGACATCAATAATATGAGAGAGAGAGAGAGAGAGAAGAGGAAGAGAGAGTGGAAGTGGGGTGCATGCGTGCATGTGTTATTAAATCCAAAACAGGAGACAGACTGTACTTTTTTCTTCTCAGACTTTGTAGACCAAGATCTAAATTCACACTTTCCAGCTATTTAACAAACAAACAAAAACAGACCATGCATTTTCAAGCATTGTCGAACACATTTTTGGACTCAAGAAGTTTATAGTGGGAAGCTTGGGGTTGTATAGTGGACAATAGGTGATGAAGCAAAGAAAATGGGCACAATAAATGAATAATCAAGTGATAAATGCCAATTGAGTGACTGTAATTAGTGTAAATGGTGGAGCTTTTTCTAATCTTGCATACAGACCTGCTCATGCCCTCAACTTTTATGCATAGTTATAATATAGTATGGGTCAGTCTCTGGAAAGGGGGTCAAATGGGGGAGTGATTATTCAAATGCGTGTATTTTTCAATCTATTGTTTCATTTTACACATAATTACCTGAATATCATGGCACATACATTACATAAACACCATGCACAGAACAAACGCTGTTGATCACTTGGTTGTGTTAAAAAAATTGTTAGAATGTGATCGACAATGCTGATTTTATGCCGCCATTTTGTTACATGAGTTTGTGTATAACTTTCTTTTCACAAATGATGTATGAAAATTGCTAATAAAAGGAATTAAACATGATGAATTGGAAGTGTTTGTTTGAATCAGAATGTGTGTGTGTAAATAACAAAAAAAGCTTTGGGCATTGAAAAAAAAATGCGCCTAAAAATTTCACCTCTCGGTCGTAACCATCACACGGCATCAGCGTCAACACATCAGTTGTTGGAAATTCCACACAGATGAATATTAAATATGTGCAAAAGAGTTGACCGACTTATGATAAATAAAAAATGAGGAGTAAAATCGGTGACATCTGCAATTTATTTGATCCTGAAGACGAAGAATATGATTCTCGTATCACTTTAAAGTATGATCGTGAATTTGGCATCAACGACTAGGGTTACAACTGAGATGTCTGTTGGACTACTTTTTGAACGTCGCAAGGCAATTCGAAACTTCTGGAGACTGCGGAATCATGGAAGGCTACGTTTCACAGCCTGTGTGTGTCAATACAACAATTGTGATTGGCTGGAAAAGTGTGCTGAGCTAAAATTAAACGGCAGTGTCTTCCATTCAGGCACCAGTTACCACCGATATTTTCAACAACAGGTCCCGAGTGAGAGTGTCAGTATCAGCAAAGCAAGGGCAAATTAAAATGTGTAGAGCAGGTAAGTGGTCATTAAAAGTGGATCATATTATTCATATATGACGTATTTATTAAACTGGATATTACATCTGACAACATAGAAAGTCTGAACGATGATTTGTGGAAAATTCCAAAGCCAGACCTTTCGACTCAAAGCCACATGGGAGCGAAGCGCAAAAATGTTGTGATTCGTGAGATGGCTATTTTTCATCAATTGTAGATCAATCTTACTTTAGCAGGTTGTATGATGAATGCAAAACGTTTTGTAATCGATTAACCATTCAAACGGATTCGATTTTCTTGTATTAACTGATTGAAATCAAGCATCATGTGGTGAAACTCTTGGTCGTAAACTCGACGTCAATAAAATCGGTATCATGTTACAAACGAGAAGCTTTTGCAGAGCATTGAACAGAATTTTTTGTCATTTTCTCATTAACTGCAGTGTTTACCGTTTGCAGCGTCTGCATCTATTCCATTTAGTGAATTTGGTATCATTTGTATGCAAATTTCTGCCTTACAATTATTGCAGATTGAATTAAACCAGTGCAGGATATTGTTGTAGTTTTGTTATGCATGAAAATGGTTATTTAGTCAGTGTTGAGACACTGTATAATGAGAGATGAATTTCATTTCACTTTGTCACTTTTTACAATTGCAAATTATTTGACACATACAATCATATTTTGTTTTTAGGTGCTGTTCCATGATAAAGAAACTCGGGAACTACAGATCAAGTGGCTGAAGTCACGCGGCAATTACTACACACCTGGCCTGACAAAAAGCTCATATCTTGGGTGGAAGAAAAGGATGTGGTCAAGATCATGGAAAACCCTCATATTACTGCCAGAGGACATTACTCTTTCTGAAAATGACTTTGTTATTGTTGACTTTGTAGAAGGAGGATAAAGCAGCATTTCATTAAGTGTTCTGTTGATTTCTTTTTAATCGTGTGTGATGTCTCAAACAAAACCAGTTGTTATTTTTTCTAATTTTTTTATTTAATTTTGTTCATGTTAGATTATTTTTTTGCAGGAAAAAGTCAAAATAATCTTTTATTCTATATAAGTGTTCTTTAACGTATTCGTCGTATGTGATGTCTGTGTTAGGACTAAAATAAAGAGTGTGCCATCCAGTGTTGCTGCATATCGGACACAAAGGCAGTTAGCATGTTTTTTTTAAAGTTAAACCATTGTCAGAAACCAATAATAAAATATATTATGGATGTAACAGTATTTTCTGGCTTGCTGAGGTATGAACAAAAAAATTGTGTGAATGTGTGTCGTCGAGTGTTAGCTGTGTAGTGAAAAACTGAACCTTCTGTCTAGCGTTTTCTAAATCTTGTCCCTATTAATGTAGAATATATATGTTAGTCAGTACTTGTAATCAGTTCAGTTTTTAATTTGACTAAATATGTTTTTATTTAGTACTTAGCAGTGCAAATTAATGTCAACGTTACAACCAGATTCATGACATCGACCACATACAAAGCCACATAAAACCAGAAAAAAGTAATTTCTTGTTCTGATTCTCTTATGCTTGGAAGGATAAGGACCTAATCTCCAATTTATGCTACTTTTGCTAGGTTTTGAAGTCAAACTAGCAATTTTAATTTTTGACCTTCATGTAACACAAGCCGACCCCCTTTCAGGAGACTGACCCATATTTGCGTGCTGAACATCAAATACGCACATTAAACATTCCGTAAGCTCTCTCATTGTTTGGTGGCTTATGGACATAAAAAGAACTACCGCCTGAGTACACAACTTTAAAGATACTTAAATTTTAAGAAGTTAAATGAGAGCCTATCTCTGAATCACTATCTACTACTATTACAGTATTAGTATACTAATACTGGCAAGCACAAAACAACAGACTCACACAACATAGTAAACAGGATCAAAAGCAAATCTACACACTAATAGTGTCCTTCAAGAGCAGATTATATTTTCTTTGACACATGAAATGACAAAAATAATAAACCAGGCAAACAATAAAAAGTGTCAGGGAAACTTTCTAATCAAATTCGACCTATGGTAAAATCACACATTCCAAAGATACCCAAGACTACTGTATAAAAAAGAAAAAAAGATTATGGTCAATTAGACCTATAACAAAATCACAAATTTCAAAGGTACCCAAGGTTATATGATGAAGTTATTTTTAAAGCATAATTGATGAACTCCATTAAGACTTACTGTAAATTTAATTCATCTAATAAGGGTTTCAATGCATAAAAGTTTTGAAAATGGATACAAAGCAATCAGTGACCCTAAAACAGCATGGGAATTGACAGCTGAAGCAAAATCTCTTTGAATACTGTATGTCAACAAAACTGGACTGAAAAAAGATACTCCAACAACAATTAAACAAATACTTCAAAAGCAATTAAACACCCTAACATTTGTTTTCCTGATATGTCAATCTACATTCTGGGGATGCAGACCATATTTCTTCCTGTAACAATGACATCAACTAAAGTCTACCTTTCCTTTCTTTATGACTGAATTCATAGATCTACTTAATATTAACCTATTAATTCATATGGTCATGGTGGAAGGAGTCACTATCATACTATTGTGCACCCCATCTACCAACTGCAAAACCTTAACCCTTTGAAGTTTGATGCCTTCACCCTATCCTGAAGGAAGCTGGTGGATAGGGTGAGGGAGTCGAAGGGTTACGGTTTTGCTTTGCTAGCATGGTTGACAATGCTGGATGCTGGTGGACAGGGTGCGGGAGTCAAAGAGTTAAAATAAAGCAGAAACCAGAACTACAAAAATTGACAGTTTAACACACACACACAACACACACACACACACACACACACACACACACACACACACACACACACACACACACACACACACACACACACACACACACACACACACACACCACTCACACCTCACTCACACACACTCACCTCACTCATGACTCACACCCCTCACACACACACACACACACACACACACACACACACACACACACACACACACACACACACACACACACACACACACAGAGAATATTACCTGCATCACTTTCAAGAGGTGCTGTATGCGTAGTTTCTTGGAAAACAATCAGTGATGGTCCCAAATTGGACTCCTTGATTTGGAAGCGTTGTGAAGCTGCCCTCAGTTCCTCTGTGAAGTGTCTTTTATAGGCCTTGGATGCATTGCTGATGAAAACAAACATGTCCTTGTGCAATCTCTCAGCTCGAGTGCGGTACACAACAATATCTGACATTGCCAAGATTTTCAAGAGCAACCGAGTTCGTTTGTTGTCATTGGTTGATGATCCCAGCAGCCCTTCAGTGTCGATGATAATGGCATTACTATGACGATCAAAAGCTGCCCACACTCCCAGAGTACATGAATTCTGATTGGGTGAAGTCTGGAAAATCTCCCTGCCACCAAAGAAGGTGTGGTTCAATGTATGTGACTTGCCATCCCCTGTATTGCCAAAAATAGATATTATCTTGACTTTCACATCCTTGGAGCAGCCCAACTGCTGTAGAAAAGTTTCTTCATCTTTCACCTGCAGCAGAAACAAGACAATTCTGAAATTTATACCAGCACTCTGCCACAACATCATCCAAAACCTCATCAATATCAAATAGTAGCTTAAACAACTGAGATATTCCTTTGTACAAAATGGATATGTTGTGCATTATGTTCCTGTATTACCTTTCTCACAATGGTATAGTGTGTAATCTATTGTAAGTAAACTAGCGACATGAAAATGCGAACGGCTCAGATCATGGGTACAGTTGACACCTCCACATTACAATGCTTATTTTTTAGCCATCTATTCAGTTTTTAATAAAAACAAAGCACTCTACAGTACTGTACTTGGAATGAACAATATAAAAATGGATAGAACCAACAATATTGTTTTGTGTTTGTGGGTTGTAAATTCCTTTTTTTTCTCACAAAATATGGTGGAAAATGGTGCCCAATTTGTTACACGGTGATGGTACACTTCTTCAACCTAGGCCAGTACTTTCATACACAACAAAGGAAAGCAATGGAGGCCTAAAATATAAAAGTTTATAGTTTCTGTGCTTGTCTGTGTATTAAACTGTTCCTGCAAACTATCTTCTGAAACATAATAGCACTCAAAAAATCGGTCTTACGCGCATAACGTTCGTGTCACTCAGTCTTGTCAACAACTACAGACGTCATGTTCTTACACAAACCCATTGACACCAAAGACCAGTCATTTTTTGCATAAAAATGGAGAAGGTGTACCATTACAGTGCGTTTTGAGCAAGAAAAACATCATAGTGTCGGCAAAACAGGACTCTAGTTTAGTCAGATGAAGTTCGTGTCCACTGCATTATGTGCGGAAGACCATGTTCGCGCGCTGTAGCTGACGCACTTTTGGTTAAAAAGTTGCTGTCTACGTCATCATTTATACTCATACAGCACTGACACAGCAGGTTTTGTGTTAGAAAAGCACATGAAAGGGAGCATGACCTCATTTCCCGCTTGTGTCCCCACCAAAACACATCAGTTATGAGCGGAAGATTTTGCCAGCAACGCTCAAATTTTAGACTTCTGTGCTACTGCCTGTCCAGCTAGAACATCACAAAGGTAAGAAATGTTTCTTCTATGATATACGAAGGCATTTATTGGGGCTGAATTCAATTAAATACATTTTAGCACAGGTGATTACATGATTTGTAATGTGTGATCCCTCAAACCACTGGCTGACAAAGCAACAGGGTTTGTTTGTTTACATTTTTGTGTAACCTTTTCAACTTTAACATATATATGGCATGATCTGATAATGTTTTAAACTATTGTAGTTTATTGTGCTTAGAATTTTTATATGCTGGTTCTAGAAATCATGTGTAAAGTCAATCATCTAAAATTTCTGATGCGCATAACGAAGACACCACATCCTTCCCAGTTTAACATCCTGCCTGTAGCTGCAGCTAAAAGAAAGATTCAATTAAGCTGATTAATGCACAGTACAGCACTGTAAAGATGGATCATTTCACAAAGAGTTTTTCCAGTTAAGTAACAGTACCTAAATGTCAGACAATTGTCGCACGCAGTCCCTGATATTGCTTAACTACATACACAGAGAGAACACTTCTTTCATTTTATTTGCTCATAATTCATTCTTACTAAGTCATTACATACATTTCCATTAACAAGTCTTTCTTTTTAACAAACATTGCTTGTACTGTCTACATTTAAACTCTTCCACATCTTACTTGTGGGTCAGTAGCAATTTATCTGTTGGAAATATTGGAATTTGATATATATCTGATCTCTATTCCCAAGGTAGTAATAAACAACACTATAAAATAGGTTAAGGTTTGAGCTAGCTAGTGTTCTATGTATTTGTTCCAGATTGACAAGCTGGAGGATGAAGGTGTCTGATTTCTGAAGCGTGTTGGGAGGCACTACGTGTTCTCTGGACTTGATGACTCTGAGTTGTGTTCCATGAAAAAAATTGTCAAAAGATGTCTGTTCCAAGAATAGATTCAACAGGCAGACATTTTTTAAGTAAAGAAAATATGCTGCCAACATGAATGTTCAATAAAATATGATGAAACTGTAATACAGTGTGGTCTGAGTTTTTGTGGATATATTGAACTGTCTTGGTATCCCCGTTATGCGCAAAAGATAAAATTCAATGTTTAGTTGTACAGCGTTATTGTTGAATTACTGGTAACATTTTTAAGACAATTTACATTGTCACAGCTAATGCTTTTCAGTGCAAACTAGTTGCTAGAAAGGTCTTTGTGAGTTTGTCAAAAATGAAAACAAATACAACTACTCTTCTGCGCATAACGGTGTCCCCTTCAATAAACATTTATAATTCCTTAATTTACCAAAGTCAAAAGTTAAAGATATATCCATACATTGATACAGGTCTCTATATTCTTATTGTAAACTTGTTTCCTTCAAACAAATTTAATTAGTGCTTTAAAAACACAATAATGGGACACAATAATGGGACACAATGTTATGAGCAGAATAATTTGTGGTCACCAATACTCCAACAGAGGAAGCCCAAAGTCTGGAATAAATTTTTCCTTTTCCCTATTTCACCTTCTTCAGTTCTTGCATCCTACAGACACTAAACAACAAGACTATACCACTTAGAGTGCAATATCTTGTATTTTAATTTTGGCCATGTAATGTAACACTTTATGTACCCATGATCTGAGCTGTTCACAAATGCAAAATGGTACATTTTTAAAAATCATTTGAGTAATAAGCACTATATTTTAATATATATATATATATGCAAAAAGCCAAAGCAAGAAAAATAGGATAATGACGTAAATAGGGGCTCCTAATCCTATGGAGCACCTTCGTCCGGTAGGGACCGTCATGCTGAGCAGGTGACACCAGACCGTCAGCAAGCTACTGCGATCAAACTATACAAAAAAACAACAACAATACAAAAATGCAACATGGAATTTCAGGACACTGCTGCAAAAGGGAAAACTAGAAAATGTCAAGATTGAGATGCAAAAGCTTAACATAATATTTTAGTACTAGGGGAAGTGAGATGGAAGGGGGCAGGCATGATAACATCAGGTGAGCATACAATAATATATTCTGGTGGAAACACACATGAAAGAGGAATAGGCATCATAATAGAAAGGGACAAGTCAAAAGCAGTTAAGGGATACTGGGCTGTGTCAGACCGAGCTTTGCTGGTTAACTCTTTGGAGACGCGCTCTAAAATGGCTGCTGAATCTCTCGCAACGCACAGTTTTTGGTACTTTTAACAAAAGAATATCCAACGATAATAAACCTATCCTGTTACATATGTTTTAAAAGGTCATTATGTCTACTTTGTAGCTGTGCAGACCACTTGTTTATGCATGCTTTCATTTTTTTCTGGTTTACCATTGAAAAAGGCATGCAAATAACAAAAAAAGAAAATTTCCGGATGTACACACACATGACTTATCAAACTGCTGCTTGTAATCCATTAAATATCCATGTCACAAAACTGCACTTAACATGTCACAGGATATGCATTCTTCACTGAAAGTCACTATGAGTTCTGCTTTTATGAACATTTTGTCCCAAAAATGATTAAAAACAGGCGTAGATCTTTTGACTCTTCGAAATTCCTTTGTTTCGGGTACCGTGAAAATGAGCCAAAAATAGAGTTCCAACAGTCTCCAACAGCCAAAGAGAAAGAAATCTACTTAGAAAAATGGTTAAACTCTGCTGTCAGTATAATCTCCCTTATTATAGTATGCAAGTAATCTCGGTAAAAAAAACCCATAACATCTCCGCAGCAATAGCTGCTGAGCGTCACAGTCGAGACACGGAGCTCCGCAGCTATAGCTACAGAGCGTCGCCATCGAGTTAAAGTTAAAGTGGACAGCAAGCCATTTGATATCATATCAACATCATCCAGGTGTATGCACCAACATCCACAAGTACTCAGGACAAAATTGACACCTTCTATGAAGTGTTAGAGATGGCCAAGGCTCAATCATTGAGTAAATGAAAAATCACAGGAAGATACAATAATAATGGGAGATTTTAATGCTAAAGTGGGACAGGGGATGGTGGATGATATAGCTGACATCATGGCCTTGGTACACAAAATGAAAGGGAGAGAAACTTGTGGAATGGGCACAAATGAATGAGTTCATAGCAGGAAACACTTTGTTTGAACACTCAGAGCAGCCTAACACTAACAGAAGAAAATGAACATGGACGAGTCCAGGAGATAATAGTATTAATACCAAAAATCAAATTGACTACATCCTGATCAATAAAAGAACAAATTCTTTGCTGACAGCAAAAACACTACCAGGCACAGACTGCAACAGTGACCACAATCCTGTAATGGGAAGATTAAGGCTGAAAGTGAAACTAAGGAAAAGAAAACAGACCAAAAGTAACACAAAGTCTTGGACTCTTAAAGACAGATGAAGCGACAGGTGAAAAATTTAACATACAATGATACACGTTCAAAACAAATTCAGTGCTCTGGAAGACTTTGGTGACAGTGAGGAACAATGGACAAAGTTGAGAAACTTCAAAAATGAAGCTTGTGAAGAAATCCCTAGTTCTATCTATAGAAAAGCAAAAAAGAACTGGATGACAAAAAAAATTCTAGGCTTGATGGAAGAACAGAGGAAGGCAAAGGGAAAAGATACAGAAAAATAAAAAAATTAAAAAAATCAGGAATAGGTGCAATGAAGCTAAGGAAGCTTGGCTGAAAACTAAGTGCAAAGAAAAAGAAGACAACACAAAACAGATCTTCAGGGTACGTACACAAAAATTGAATGAACTGCCCACAGGAAAAAGACATGCACATGATCAACTGGTTGCTTAAAATCGAAAAATGGTATGCTTATCATGGAAAAAGACAAAATATTAGATAGTTGGGGAGAGTACATCAAAGACCTTTTGACAATGACAGAAACAAAGAACTATTACAGAGAGGTCAGAGTTGAATAAGGATTTATACATTTATAAATTATATAAAATTCATGCTTTGTTGATTATACCAAGTCTTTCTAATGGGTAAGACAAAGAATAGATCAACCAACCAGAAAGACTCAATATTGATGGAAAAGATCTACGAATAATCAGAAACATGTATTGGGAACAAACAGCAGTAACGAGAATAGAAAATAATCTAAGCTCTTTCCAAAATATCAATAGGCCTAGAGGAATTAGGCAAGGTTGTGTTCTGTCATCTGATTTGTTTTCACTTTACTGCGAAACCATCATGAGAAACCTAGAAGAATGCCCTGGGATAAAGGTTGGAGGAAAAATGATAAACAACATATGTGAGGCGTGGACAGTTAACACATAAAGCCAGAACAAGATTGAGGCAGCCGAGATGTGGTTTCTAAGAAGAATGTTGAAAGTCCATGGACAGCAAAGAAACCAAACAAAAGTCTTGATGGAGGCACACAGGAAGATCACTCATGTAAGGAAGATTAGGAAAAGACAAGCAATATTTCTAGGCCATTTTATCAGGAAATGGGAATTAGAGCACCTGGTCAGAACAGGAAAGCTGGAGGGAAAAAGAACGCCAGGTAGACCCAGGGAGAAAAACCTGGATAGACTTGCAGGGTGGATGAGTACAGAGAGTGTGGAGAATGTGCTTGCGAAAACAAGGGATAGATGCAAATGGAGGGCCATGACCATCAACCCATGCAGCTGGGCACATGATGATGATGATATGCCATAAGCTAAGACCTACTTTACTGTTAAAACAATCTACCTGTAACTCCTCCTTATCATTAACCAGTAGAAAACTTTCTGCTCTGGGCCCATCAACACTGTCATCTCGTTTTAGGTCCATGCATCCAAGCTCTCTTTCCAACATGTTCACATCTGCTCCTGGAATAAAGTCTGGCATGCTGTGGACGCTGCTGCCACTGGAGTGTGCACTGGCTAGGCTCATTTTTGGCAGAATTGAATAAGTCAGTCTCTGTGGTACTATGTGTCTCCTCTGACAGATCACTTTGTGGGAATGAACAAAAAGTTAAGGGATCATCTCCAACTGGTGAAATTGGTTTTATTGTAAGCTGTGTAGTTGCTGTTGTTGCTGCTGCTGCTTCAACCTTTTCCCTCTCACGTTTCTGGTAATGAACAAAGGAAATATTGATGTGCTGTTTCCGGTTATGATGTTGATGATAAGTTGTAAAACAGTCAAAACAGAAAGTAGCATGACAATTTTCGCACCAGACGTCTGCAAAGTTCCTATCCTTACACACAATGTTAAACACTCTCGCCTGACACAGCTGACTATCTGGCGGTGGCTCAATGGTTCGCCTGTCATGAAACTCAAAGCTAACTTTTCGTGAGTGAATGTCTTTCTCACAGTTTTGGCACTGCGCCGAGTTACAATCTGTACAAAAGTAGGCTGCCTCAGTTACTGGACTCAAGCAACACAGCTTCTCTTGACAGAACTGCCTCGACGTTCTACATCTCTGACGACGTTTGACCTGTTGTCGCCTCATTTGGACGTAGACCACAGAACTCTCACTACCGTCATCATACTTCGCCCTGCTGATCTTTATTTCTCGATGAGGTATATCCTCAAAACATTATACTTAAAAACTTGGAGTGGCAAAATAAATATAAATCCGAGTCATAATTGCATTATCATGGTAACAAAAAAGTAAGTAGAGCTCATATAAATACCATAATAACCTAATTTGCGTCGGAAAACTTGTCTTATAAACAATTAAACTAGTTTATCTTTTAACAGTAAAATTTGGATAGCTTTTTGGGAAATTTATAACAACATAAACGTTATTATTTTCCCGTTACTTATTTTGATGTGACCAGTTTGTTCCGAGAGTTGTCCAACTTGAATCTGAGGCATTGTGGGTTATAATACTTATATGCGGCCTAGTATATGTTTATTTCTTTCGTTTCTGCCATTTCAAGGAAACAAGAAGAATTAAAACCTTGCCAGTATGTCGAGACGAAGGAAGGGCGCACCACTGATTGATTCAGACAGTGACGACAGTGACAGTGGAGAAGACATAGAAGAAGTTAGTAAATGCCGTTTTATTTCTTGTATGCGATTTCTTGTGCTAGCATTCACTGTCACTGTGTTGAATCAATGAATCATGATCATCTTCGCCATGTGTTGCCCTGTTTTTGAATGATGCTCCTTCGGGCAGGGAGTCAGACCCTCTTATATATCTTCAGACAGCGCCGACATTCAGGGTGATTCCATCTTGTGAAAACCGAAAGTTTAATCCTTTGACTCCTACATCCTGTCCACCAGCACCATCATACCATGCATTGTCAACCATGTTAGCAAAGCAAAAACAACCCTTTTGACTCCTTCACCCTATCCACTCTTTGAGTTTGACTCCCTCACCCTATCCACCAGAACTGCAAGAAGCGGATAGGGTGAGGGAGTCAAAGAGTGGATAGGGTGAAGGAGTCAAAAGGGTTGTTTTTGCTTACGGTAACGGATTTCAGCTATGTCTACGGACAATGAGAATAGTGAAATGATCGGAGCTTACGAATGGACTGTGTCTACAACCCCCCCCCCCCCCTTTATGTGCTGGAATAATCATCCTCAAGATCGTGGGCACCAAAGGAAAGGAAGGATAGGGTGAGGGACTCAAAGGGTAAGTCTTTGCAGTTGGTGGATAAGTTGGGGGAGTCAAAGGGTTAATGTTCGGAAAAAAAATCGGTGGTGGTACAGGTATTTCTCCGCTTTGGTTGAGAAGGTGGCCCAGTCCTCGCCCACTCCACATAACCCTGTCAGAATGTTCTGTCACAGACACTGTATTAGTGTCACATACATAGGCCTTGATACGTAATACACCAATCTAGCTATTTGTAATAGACACAAAAGTACAGGCCCTTTGGTCTTTACCTTTTGGTCTTTATACTCTCCTTCTCTTCTAAATACTTTTTGTTGATATTGCACAATTTGTGGTATGCATACACTTTACCAACAATAGATGTATTGATTTAAGGCTGATTTACACTGGTAAGATAGAAGGATTTCCAGGCATACCAAACTGTTTATATTCAGTTTCATCTGGCTGAACCGTTTCAGATCTGGAAAGGTCCAGGACCACCTCGTGCACGGCACACAAATCCGAGATACTTTAGTTGGCCACTTTCTGCCGGCTATTAATAGTGCGCCCCTTCCCTTCCACTCCCCAAACCCTTTTCACCCTCCCTTTATCACTAGTGCGGGACCACGAAGACGCGCTACACTGAGGGACTTTGGTCGACCCTGCCTGGCTAAATATAGCACACTCAGACGACGCCGGCTTTGCAACTAAAGGGTGGCAGAATGGCTGGGAAAATGCAGCAGTGCGTGAGGTGGCCTGAAACGATTTGCATTTGAACAGGCCTGCTGTGCTCATGAACTTACAGCACCCTGGTTGATTTCCAGGGCCGACCACGCTTTTTTTCTTCTTGCTGTTTTGCCACCGTTCTTTTTATAGTAGCAATGGCTGTAAACTGGAATGGAGATGAGATGTAATTAGTTATTCAAATTTGGGCTGCTAAGTCAAAAAAAAAGTCTGGCTATGTCAGAAATCTTGCAGTGTTTTATATGTCAAATTCTAAAGGAGAGGCATGGCAGAGTAAATATGGCACTGCAGCACCGCACTAAGATAAAAAAAAAAAAAAAAAGAAAAAGAAAATGCAGTACAAAATTGCAGCAACGTGGTGCTTCCAGTGCAGTGCCATGTTCCTTCCTGAAATAGATATTTACTGCACTGCATTCCACACAAGTTTTCTCACGTTATGTGTAGGGTCAGCACGTTGCTGGTACACTTTTATCATGCCAGTTTAAACAGAACAAAATGGTCCAGAACAGTTAAGATCTGAAACAGTCCCAGTCTTTCACAGACTTGTCTAGTGTAAACTGCCCTTTAGATAGGCTTTGTGGCTAGTATATATAAATTAAATATATGGATCACTTCTAAAACCAGGGCAATATTGTAACATGATTGGGGAAGAAAACAGTAACCTTGTCAGGTCTTGTTTTTAGTTACTTAGAAAGATTATTCTTTGATAGGGAGAAGTCAAGAGCAAGTTGAGCATTCTATGCGAACATGATGACATTTCATTCAGAAATTAAGAATGTCCATATATGCAACATGTAAAATCCAAATGTCTGCTTCATATGCAGAACGACTCCTTTTAATCATACTGTTTTTGTAGATTTCAGTCATGTATGTCCTTGCATTTTAAGTAAACATCTGATTCCTTATGTGAAACATTAAGCATAACAAAATTTTTAAAACATGTTTAGGTTAGGATCAAATGCAAGCAAAAACATTAAACTTGATGAATATTTGTCAATATGTCAGATCAAAACTGTAGTATTAAAGTTAAACAATGTATCACTTTCAGTATAAAAGTGAAACAAGGAAGATAGAGAAGATGCTGTATTGATGGCACGTTCAACAGCCAGAACAGATGTCTCCGTACAAGATCTGCAGCATCACATGACTAGGTCGAGTGTCCAACGTTCAAGTTCAGAAGACGTGTGGTTTGCCAAATATAGAGCTTCTACTGATCAAATGCCAGGTTTTTTAGATAGGATACATTATCCATCAGTATGAAGACAACCGCCTCCCAAAGATGTTTGTGTTACATAGTGAGCTGAATCAAGGATACTGAGACCAAGAAAGGCCTCTAAAGGCAGCGATGCAAGGATATGCTGAAAGCCAGCTTAATGAACTATGCCATCAACTTGGAAAATGTTACCCATCAAGGAGCAAAGTGCTGACAGAAGTGCATGCAGGGCACAATCACAGCTCAGAACTGTTGAGCATTCAATAGAAGAGAGATTGGCAGAAGAAGAACCGAAGGCTACAGGACCTCTTCCCTTGCAGCACCTGTGAAAGAACATGTGCCACCGGGATCAGCCTTGTATTGTACATGAAGACCGATATCACATTATCAGGCAAAAGGACCAGTGTGTCAATGTAACCATCATATTGATGGGAGACTACATTGAGGGTTGACAGCCAGAACCCAGTATCTCACTTCTTTGTCAATTTTCACTTTTTTTATACTGAACTGTTGCTTTTGATGTGATTTTTCTCTTGGTGGACTTTGTTTTTGCCATGATATTGATTTTTGATCAGTTATCGATAAAACCAAAGGGAGGCAACCTCAATTTAATGGGCATCAGACCGTAGGTCCGCCCCGATTGCCTCCCTTCCTCCGTTACCAGCGGGTTGACTTTTCTTCATCTTGCGGCCTTCTCGTAGCCCCCCATGGTAATCAACTCAGCTGCGGTTCTGTCGATTCCGTACTCGCCCCCTGCATACAGCTCAGCTGCACACATTTCAGCCACACTGGCTGAAGGGCGACTGCTCGCCCCCTGTGTGCAGCTCAGCTGCACGCATTTCAGCCACATTGGCTGAAGGGCGACCTGGGCACGGGTCTCCTTCGGGAGGCAGGAAGGCAAGCAATTTGTTGAAAAAGGCTCACCCCCCTGCTTAGCCAGGTGGGTCATGGGTGACAACACCCCTGCCGAAGGCGGACCGTAGGTCCGCCCCGGCTTGGTCATCACAACTCAACTACGGTTCTGTTGCCATGACCAAGAGCCCTCAACTCAGCTGCGGCTCTGTTGACTTATTGTCATTTTGCGGCCTTCACACTGCCCCTCTCGGTAATCGACTCAGCTGCGGCTCTGTCGATTCCGTACTTGCCCTCTCAGTAGAGCTCAACCCCGGTTCAGCTGCTACTGTTTCAGCCCCTATGGCTGAAGGGCGACATGGGTATGGGTCTCTTTCGGGAGGCAGGAAGGCCAGCACTTTGGCAGAAAATGGCTCACCCCCTATTTCACCAGGCGGGCCAAGGGAGACAACCCCCCTATTACGGGCGTCAGATCGTACATCCGCCCAGGTTGTCTCCCTTCCTCCCCTGCAGCCTGCTTGTGCCCCTGCTCCAAACCTCTCTGTCCCATTCGGGACAGAGTGCTTGGTCGCCTTGGCAAATGCCAAGCGACCCACTGCAGGCTGGCACATCTCTGTCCCATTGTGGACAGAGCGCTTAGTCGTCTTGGCAAATGCCAACTGACCCCCAGCAGGCTGGCCCCTTGGGCACTGGGGATCCGGGGACTCCATGGGCTCAGCCCATGACGCCTCCCATGGCACCTTACATGGCGCCATGGCAGCACTTCCCATCTGTGGGATTTCCCCTTGCCTCGTCCGCAGGGTATACTTGGTGGCCCCGCTTTATGCCCGCATCCCACTCACGCAGGCGTCCACCTTGACCACCCCTCTGGACCCCCCCAGGTCGGATTCCTCCCCAGGGGTGCTCCCCGGGGCTTCTGACCCCAGTCTGTTGTGAGTTTGCCCACAATCGGGCACTCCACAGTCCATCGCCTCCTCTGTAGGCGGGCCGGGGGACACTGACTCGAAAGCAGATGATGAGGGCTCTACCCCACTTCCTTTTCATTTCCCATAGCAGTGCAATGGCTCACCTCACATCTGCCTGGAGCCATGTCCACTGCTCAAGAGTACAAGGCTCCCTGCCCTGCCGTGGCAGAGCTCGCCTTGGTGCCCTTCCTCTCACAGCCCCAGCCTCCCCTTTCCTAAAAGAGTCAGGCTTGGCGGCTGACTCGGTGAGGAGGGCCCAAAGCAAGGTAAGGGGCACTGAGGCACAGGACATCCTTCCAGGCTCCATGCCCGACTTCCCTGGAGCTCTGGCTTACGGGAAATTCCTGAGGCCAGAGAAACTCCCTTTCCACAGAGTGGTCCTCACGGCCCATGAGGCCATTCCAGAGTCGCCACTCTCCCTCACACAGGATAACCTCGTCTTAGCGCAAGGGAGGTCTCGGGCCCAGCAGCGGCATATCTCCCTCTCGCAGCGCTGCCTGGCAAACTGGGAGGAGACTGCCAGGAGGGGTCTGGAAGTGGATCCAGTGATGGATTCCTTCTTGGGTGGTCTGGTGTCTGCTCTTCAGGACCCAGACTATGAGCCCGTTTCTCTCCATCACTCACCTGTCTCTCCCGCAATGGTTGCTTCCATACAATCCATGGCGGAAAGACCTCAAGTACTCGGCCGATGCACTTCGCCAGACTGTACCTCAATTCAGTCCTGTCAAGGCCAAATGCGGTACTCTTACCATCTTCGGTCACCCGCTCTTCATCTGCCGGAGCTTCCTCGAGAGCTGTGCCACTTAGGTCTGGTTCCTCTCTGGGACCCACGTGCAGGCCACTATCAAAAGTCAGGACGAAATCAGGAGGGACCTCACCCTTCACTCCGGTCCTGCTTGCCCCGTGGCAAAACGCCCTGCTCCGGCGGCTCCCCCACCTTCCCAGGGGCCTCCACAGGAGACGTTTTGTGCCTCCTTCAGCCCCAAAGGGGCTAGGGCAAGCACCCCCCCACAGGCGATCCTGTGGGCAGTCTGTCCCGACACATAGACACTTCCAGATAGAAACCCCTAGGTCCATCTGTGATGCCTTTCTCCCGGACGACTGGGGGATGTCCATTGATCTCGGAGATGAGTATTCCCATCTCCTTATTCACCCAAGGGACAGGACGCTCCAATTCGTTTGGAGGAACCGATTCTTTCAGTTCAGGACTATTCCCCAAGGTCGCTCGGGTCCAATTATCAGTAAGCAAATGGCACTCCCGGTCCCGGCTAGCCCAGGGAGTCCCTATCACACACACACACCCCCTCCTCAGCGGACTTGTTCACGGATGCGTCCTAATCTGGGTGGGGGGGCCCACGTGGGCCTGCTGACAGCAGCAGGTCAATGGTCACAACATCTCCTTTCCTGTCACATCAAAATGCTGGAACTGGAGGCAGTTTTTCAAGCCCCCAGAGACTTTCTCCCCTTCCTTAAGGGAAAACATGTTCGCATTGACACGGACAACACTACTGTGGCTTGTTTCATCAACAAGCAAAGGGGCGGCCGCTCCCACTCCTTGTCGGAGAGCGGAACAGCTTCCACTCTGGTGTGTAGAACAATCCTTTCGGATCTCAGCGATGCGTGTCCCGGGAAAGACGGAACATACTTGCGGCCTCCATCAGCAGCTCCCACAGGATTCTTCCCTCAGAACGGGTACTGGTCTGTGCAGTTCTGGAGCCAGTGTCGGCAGCATGGTTCAAATCACAAGTGGACCTGTTTGCCACCAGATTCCACCGCCGCCTTCATCTGTATGTTCTTCCAGTCCCGGATCCTTCGGCTTGGCCCGTGGATGCTCCGTCCATCCCACAGTCAGTCCTGTCGGGCTATGCCTTCCCTCCATTCCCCTAACTGGGAAAGTTCTGCGGAAGGTGAGGGCAGACTCTGCCATGATGGCTCTCGTGGCGCCTCGATGGCCTGCCCAAACACGGTTTCCGGAACTGCTGCACCTGTTCCATGTGCCTCCAATCAAACGCACTGTGACAGGCCGGTCCTTGCTTCAACCAAGGTCACACATGCTGCACAGCAATCCGGAGGCTCAAAACCTTCCTGCTTGGCTGCTGTGCAGGACTCAATGTCTTCATTAGGCTTGTCCCCGGATGAAGGGACGCAGGGCAGCTCTCTGCACCACCACCAGCCAGTCGGGTAGTCCTTCCTTCGTGGACGACCCTGTCCTGCGGGATATTGTCCGCGGGGCTTCCCTGAAGCCTGACCCCCGGCCAGGGATCTCCTCGTCCTCTCCTCCCTGGGACATCCGCCTTACGAGCCCATCATGGAGTGTTCTCCCAAGTTCCTCTCATTTCGGATGGCTTTTCTACTCCCTCTAGTGTCGGGAAGGCACTGTAGCGAAGTGCACGCTCTTAGCGGACTCCCCGGGGATGTCGCTTTCGAACCGGAGGGCTCAGTGTCTCTCCGCCTACTCACGGACTTCTTGGCTAAGAATCAGTCGCCAGGTTCTCCTACTCGGTCTATCTCCATTCATCCCCTGACGTCTATCCTTGCTCCAAATGACGAAATCTTCTCACCAGAAGCAGCACCACCTGTTTTCTCTTAAAACGAAAGTTATAAGAAGGCCATTAGCCGCGCATCCATCTCTTGATGGCTGTGGACAGTCATCAAGGATGCGTATGCAAGGCCGGGCTCAGATTTGGCTGTCTTCTCCCTGAGGCCCCATGACATTACAGCATGGGCCTTGTCACTGGCGTTCATTCAATGCCAGCCTCCAGAGTGTCCTGGACGCCGCGCATTGGCGTTCTCCAGGCACGTTCATTCCATCCTACTGGCGCGATGTCTACCGTCTGCACGACGATGGATCTAGGGGTATCGCTTCCACTGAGGTGGCTCAACATCCCATCTCTCCCACACGCCCTGACTCGTCTCATTCCTTCAGGCGTTAATCAGGTAAGCCCTCCTTCCGGGTAGCGCTATTCTGCATCAGTGAGCCATGGTACAGTATGTGTAATTAAAAGGAAATTTTCCTTCTAAAATTACGTTTAATCTAACATACTTACCGTGGCTCAAGCAGAGTCCCTCCCGTCCTCCCCGCCTTCCTGGTTCCTTCCATTCACAGTCAGGGTCTTGGTTTCCTCGAAAAGAGAAAGAGCACATGCGCATGCGCAAGACATGGATACTCTCAGAGTTATGGTCCTTTCGGACTTTATTGTTTATGAGGCAGGAATGGCAAATCGCTGCCGCTTATTGCATCAGTGAGCCACGGTAAGTATGTTAGATTTCCTATATATAGCCTCTCCCCGAAAACCCAGATAAAAATCGTCTCCTGTAAACATCAGAAAATCCAGATACTTGGTTCTGGTTGTCAACCCTCGACATCATCATCATCATGGTGGGAGACCACCATACGTTGTTAAGCATTGTGAAGGTTTTTCTGGCTTTTGAAAGCTCTTGATGCCATTGCCTGCTCCTCCATCATGTCCGACAGTGCTGATTTTGACATTGGTTGTTGAGTGACAGTCAGGTCATTTAGGCCGGTGTTTATGTGTCTTAACATTCTTAGTTATGTTTATATTTGTATTCAGGTTTGTTCTTTTAACACCTCCTCACCCTTGGTGATAAAGTAGAGTGGTCATCACCAGAAGCATATTAAGATGGTGTGTGTGAATGCATTGATATATCAACATCATCATCATCAGGTGCCTTGCCGCATGACGTTGGCAATTATGGACTTCCATCTGTCTCTATCTCTTGTTGCCTCAAGCATCTCTTCCACCTTCCTTGTCCCATCTGTCTCTATATCTCTTGTTGCCTCATGCGTCTCTTCCACCCTCCTTGTCCCCAGCTACTCTGCAAGTCCGTCTAGTATCTTCTCCCTGGGTCTACCTGGTGCTCTCTTTCCTTCCAGCTTTCCTGTTGTGACCAGGTGTTCCAATTCCCCTGTCCTCATAAAATGGCCTATAAATGTTGCCTGTCTTTTCCTAATCTTCCTTAGGAATGATCTACTTGTGTTGCCTCCATCAAGGCTGTCTCGTTTGTTTTCTTTGCTGTCCATGGAACTCTCAACATCCTTCTTAGAAACCACATCTCGGCTACCTCAATCTTGTTCTGGCTTTGCTTGTTGACTGTCCACTTCTCGCAGCCATACAACAGTATTGGTTCTATATAACATTCAAGAACTCTCTTCCTGATGTTAATTGATAGGCATTTGTTGGTAAGAATGCTTTTCATCTTCTTGAATGTTGTTTTGGCTTGGCCGATTCTGCTGGCTATGTCTGATGTGCATCTGCCGTCTGGTGAAATGATCATTCCCAGGTATTGATATATATCATATGTATATATGTGTGCTTAATTTTCTTTTCCAGATTGTGTTTTTGTTTTGTTTGTTTATCAGTGGGGTACTGTATATGTTTTGAGATGGTTACATCCCTGATGTGGCTCTGTACAGTTGGTTGGGCTTTGATTTAACTTTAAACAACAATAACAGTAATTTGTAACAATAACGGACCACTGTGAATTACTTATAACTATCCCCCCCATGGGGATGCCGGGGGTCCTTTCAATATAAATAGTATCCCGACCTTCTGGAAAGTCTGTGCTAGAAATTCACTCTTTTCTGTCACTGTCTTTGTTTCTGCCTTGTTCCTTTGCTTTCTGTCATTTTTACCTATCATTTTCTGCCTTAATGGTCCGTTCACCTGTATGTGTTCGATAAAGTCTTACGTACTTTTTCTTAGGATTGATAATTGGGTACATGTATTAAGTGCAACAGTAACAGTAACAATAACATAAATATTTATTGCTCTGGATAGGCCACATGTTCTTAGCATAGCCTCTTGATGCATTTATGTATATAACATGATTCTGAAATATCTTAGAATCAAACTTCATTGGAATAGATAAAAAGATGAATATGTAACTTTTGTCAGGGATAAGTAAGCTTTGTTTAAATGTTCAGTGTGTAGTTGTTTTGACATACTAATATTTTTATTATCAGTATTATTTTATTTGTATGTAACGGTTTGTTTATATTTTATTTATACAGTAACCAAGTAAATATACTTGCCTTGCACATTTTGTTTTAATTCACTTGTGCCAAGTGTAAGTGGCTTAATTTGTAACAAAACATGATTTACTGAGCTCTATGAAATCCTCTTTGTTGAAACCAGAGTTTCCGTGCGTTAGCCAAACGTCGCCGTACTAGTTCTGCATCAGCATCGGATTCTAAATCAGAATCACAGTCTGAAGCCCAGAACAAAACAGCTGTCCCAAGTGACTCTGACTCCGACACCTCAAACAGTGATGATGATGTAAGTGAACAATTTATGGTAATTGTGTGCACTTAGTTAATGTCATATCATGTGATTCATAATTATATTGTATCAACTTTTTTTCGTTTTTTACAGGGATTTTCTTTTTCTGTGGCAAACAGAGTTGATTGTGTTCTAGGAGATTAAAGTACAGACATAGTACTTGGTAGGGAATCAGTAGTTTTTAACTACCTTGCTTTTCTCTGTCAGCGTCACGTTTATGTTTATAGATTGAACAGATTGAGCACTTTAATTTAAAGTAATCACATTGACATTGAACAAGGGCGGCAAGAACTGTGAAATAGTCACATTTGGCTTTGAACAAGGGCAGCAAGAACTTTGAAATAATCACATTTGGCATTGAACAAGGGCAGCAAAAACTTCTTTTCAGGGGAGGGGTATCGTACACTTCCATTTCTTTTTCACTCTAAAATCATGGGACATATAAATGTGTTTATGCGCATACATACATACATGCATGCATGCGTTTGTACTTTTAAATGCCTGTACAGTTTTATACATCAGTTACACACATAATTTTGTCAGTGACTCAGGAACAATCTTCTAGAGGCACTTAACTTGGAACTTAGGCACTTCCAACTTGATAGTGGGGTGACCATCCCCAACCCATTGAGTCACAAGTGGGTAGATGGCCTTCAGATATGGAGGTTAGCTGCGAAATGTAAGCAAGACTTACTGGACACATAAGCAGTCTCAGATTGACTGGAGTGGTTTCTGTCAGGATGGTGGCTGGATGGCACATGTCAAGGCTATGTAAAAAAAACCCACTCAATATGTCTTATGACTGAGCAGTCAGGAGGATAAGGGCCCTCAAAAGCTATAAGCCCCCAGCATTTAAGGACACTTCTTTTGATCATGAGCTTGGGACAGGATAACTTCTACAGAAACACACAGGACTGAAGTCAGATAACCTCTACAGAAACCCACAGTATTGAAGTCATAAGTACGAGGTCTGCAGGCGCCTTTAAACAAACCATAGTAGTGCACATTGCAGTATAGCACAAATGTCAGCATGACCATCTGTATCACTCATTTTTATCAGACAAGAATCACATTTGCCCATCGAGGTCCCTTTAGGATAGAGGAGCACCAGATCCTGTGCCTCCACAGGATCAAGTGGAGCAACAGGAGACATGGCCAACAACAATTCCATGGCCACTGTTACTCCTTTGACCATGAAGGTTTTTGGCAGGCCAGCAGGAACTGGGAAAAAATGACCACATTTCATTCCCTGATGCTGCCTGATCTTGTAGATGATGATGTCCCCCCTCCCCCCTTCCCCTAACAAAAAAAAAAAAAGGAAACAATCTTTTTTTCTGTAACAGAACTACATACAAATGAAAAGCATTTGATATTATGGAAATTACAGAAGTGTAATTCAAAGTGGCAGTTAAGATCAGTTGAACTTGAAGGCTAGTCACTGTGTGTTCAGAGTTTGTCAGGACAGAATATTCTTTCACTTTTAATTACATACATTTGACCAGTTAAGACAATTATTCCTGAAATGGTGAAGGGAGAAAGCAAATAATAGTTTTCACTTTTAATGACATACATTTGACCAGTTAGACCATCATTCTTGAAATGGTGAAGGGGAAGCAAATGATAGCTTTCACTTTTAATTACATACATTTGACCAGTTAAGACACTTAATCATACCAGAAATGGTGAAGGGAAAGCAAATGATACTGGTAGCTTTCAGTTTTAATTACATATGACCACTTAGGACACTTACTCATATCTGAAGTGGTGAAAGGAAAGCAAATGTTGCAACATTGATTTGCATGAACACAGTGCTGTGTTTGTATTGTAATATGTAATTGATGTGTTTCTTTGTTTGTATTGTTGTAATGAATAATTGATGTGGTTTTCTTTTTGTCATTTATTGGTCTCTGTCTTCTGTCTAGTGGACAGCAAATGGCAAAAAAGGGTCACCCAAAAAGAAAAAAGCCATTTCCAAGAAAGTGGCACGGAGATCATCCACAGTTGCCTCATCTGAAAGTGATAAAGGCAGTGCATCTGAACCAGAGGAAGGTATGATTCTCTTCAGTCATTTCTTTGAATTGAACAGAACATGTATGCATAGGCACACTGATGATTCAAGCACTTTTGCTGTTTGCTTGGGTGATATGTTATGTTTTCAGCATCTGTCCTTAAAGTCTGTCATTTCACTGTTGCCCTATGTTTTATAGAGTGAAGTCTATGTTCTGCACATCACTATTGATTGAAAAATGGATGCAAGGACACTCAGATAATACATGCATACACATATACAGAATCAGATAATTATACATTCATACACATATACACAATCTCTCTTTTGTTGTCAACTAACAACATTCAAAATTGTAGTAGAATAAAAATTCTGAAACAGAAGTTTTGTCTTTTCCACTTCATAGGAAAAGTAACAGATCAAAATTCTGAAACAGAACTTAAGCTTCACAGGAAAAAGGAGACTTAGGTCATGGAAAAGATTTGTGAATCAAAAGTCTATAGAGTGTACCATCAGTAAGAGTGCTGCTTTGTAATTGAGCTAGAGCTCTTTTTCACACCTCCATCGTCCCCCATGGGGATACTGGGGGCTCTTTCAGTATAAAAATAGTATCCCCACCTTCTGAAAATCTGTGCTTGGAATTTCCTCTTTTCTGTCACTTCTTTTGGTTTCTGCCTTGCTCCTTTGCTTTCTATCATATCTTACTATCATTTTCTGTCTTGCTGGTCCATTCACTTGTATTTGTTCTATAATGCTTTACATGATACTTACTTCATGTATTAAGTGCATTTTTGGCTTTAAGGAAATGTGATGTGCAGAAGCAGTTTTAGGCCTGTTTTTATTGTTATATATGTTTTAATGTCCTTAGTTATGTTTATGTTTGTATTCAGATTTGATTTTCTCTTCAGAGAAGTATGGTGTACATTTTGAGGTGATTATAGCCCTGATATGGATCTGGACGGTCATCTGGACTTTTAAACAGTAATTACACCCTCACCTCCCACATTTTCATCGCCACACAGATTTGCTATGTTGAAAACATAAAGAAAAAAATTATTGTTTTGTTTTGACGCTGTAGTCTGGAAAAGATTATATTGTGGTGAGAATGCAGTTTAATTTCAGTGATGTTTGGGGTTTTTTGTTTGTTTGTTTTATATTCTGTGCCATTTCTAGAAGCTGATTGCATCGAGTTTCATCATTATTCTGTGATTGCATTCAGATTTACTTGATTTTTGAATTAACGTTGAGCACTGAAGATTATCAGTTTTGTCAGTACTTAGTCCACAACATTGCTTTACTTTTAATCAAAATTTTATTTTACAAATATTAGGATTTCTATACAGTGTGTACATTAATCAGTTTGTGTGTGTTGAATTATCTCCCTTCCCCCCTTTCCCCTTTCCATTACAGGTACATGAATTTTTTCCAAATTAAAGAAAACCTTTCAAGCTGTAGTGAAAAAAAAATGTCAAACTCGGTGGTTTGACTACAAACCCACTAACCTAAGCAAAGGATTTCGTAAGTTTCTACCAAGACTGGATACATCATCATTTTTCTTTTTCATAGTGATTGCTTTCACGCATGTATATGTAATATGTGCCCCCCACCCACCCATATACACACACTTTCACACACATACAAACACACCCCATGTTTCTTTTTCTGTCCCTCCCTTTCTCTGTCATATTTATGTATAAAATCAAACGTATTTAACTCATGTAGTTATAGAGAATAGATGTCTTTTTTTTTCATGTGTGTTGTTTTTGTTTTGTTTGTTCCAGGTATAGGTAACATATCTGTAACAGCAAAGAAAGGCTGTACACCTGTGTCAGAGTAATAAACTAACACAGCTTAGCTAACAATTTGTGTTGTAATTGTAGTGTGGTATTTCTGTCAAATTCAGCTTTTTAGATAACAGGTTGATTGGTATTAATTGTGCATTATGCAGTGTTCATATGACAACTGTCATAGAATTTATGTATAGTTTTTGCCCCACTCTCAGGTGAAGTCTCAGACTCTGGCAGCGGTGGGGATGAATCCGATGCCAAATTTTCTGATGGGTATGATGAAAACCTGATCGGGGATGAGGAGGACAAAGCTCGGCTGGAACAAATGACTGAGAAGGAACGTGAACAGGAACTGTTCAACCGTATGGAACGACGACAGGTCATGAAAACTAGGTTGGTCTGCCACAGTAAATAAGACGATGTGTAGCAGTTGTAGTTTCAGCTTTTGTATGACAGTATTGGGTAAATTTTCAAGTCAAGTGTAACTGCACTGAGAAAAAAGTTGCATTTATTTTTTCACTTTTGTAGTCCTTATTTGCCATGTACAATATTGAAAATGTTAGATATACGCAAAATTGAGAAAGTATGTAAAATGTAGTGTTGTTCCAAGTCTGGAAATATTTCTGTAGACCCTGAATTGTACATGTCTTTATCCAGTAAATATTGGCAAGTGTTCCTTGTCACTAATTTGAACTTTTTCGTGAATGTCTATTTCAGACCAGGTGACCTTTTAAATAGTACTCATTTTGTTTTGGAAGGAACAGGAGGTTGGTGAGTTTGATCTTAGCAAAAAATTGTTATGATTGTCATTTGACTTTCATTTGGTAAACTTGCTTAAATGAATTGTTTCTATGGTTGTAGATTTGATATTGAGCAGAAACTGAAAAGAGCCAAAAGAGAGCAACGCAAGAAGAAACCACCAGCTCAACAACCACCACAGGAAAAGTCTCGGCCTCAGTCCACTCCAGATGCTGTATCCACAGCCACAATCAGTGAGCGTAGCAAAGAGCGTCGAAAAAATATTGAAGACAGAAAAGACAGCAAAAAAACTTCAGCCTTCCAGGATTTGAAGGCTAGAAGAGAAGAAAAGCTGAAGAAAGGTACTGTGTGTTTGTGTGTGGTACTGTGTGAAAAAGTGTGTACCATTGTTAATTAAATGTGAGAAATAGATTTCCCTGTCTCACACGTAATTGTTCTTTTTCCTTAACTTTTGACAGGTGTCTGAGCTATCAAGTCAAGGCCCTTAGTTATGTGGATACTTAATCCCTGTACTAGCACAAAGAGAGAGAAAAGAAGTGTGAACAGGACTAGGAAAATTTAAGTCAACATTCCCTTTTGATTCACAATGAATCCATCATTGTTGTCCCCTTCCACAATATGCCTGTCTCTCAAACACATATGTGCAAAAGAATTTTTGATTTATAAGCAGATAACACTCTTTTATCTCTTAGTTCATTTTTCAAGATGTAAAGAAAAGATAGATTGAACTTCATTTTTCAAGATGTAAAAAAAAGATAGATTCACCTGACACATATTTTGAAGGATAGACACTACCATATTCATTTGAAGTGACAAATTTACACATTACATTTTGAGACTTCAGAGTAGAATCATACAAACTGCTGGCTCTGCTCACACATATCACAATACTCACACACATCATGATACACAGACACACATCCTTTCATTACCACCTTTGTTTCCCTTTCCTCTTTGTCTATCCTCCCTTAATCTCTGTTATAAAAACCTTCCTTCTTCTTTCCACTCGTCATTTAGTTAAAGCCAGACATGGATGCTTTCCCTAAAACAACAGATTTTATAGAATAATGTTTCCACATTATTATGTACACTGCTTAGTAAGTATCTTATGTGGGAGGGAGAAGACAATTGTTTAAAAATCCTTAACCTTCTAAAATTACTTTAAAAATAAACATGACTTAGATTGATTTCGTTAAATCTGTATTATGACTTCACTTAGATTGATTTCGTTAAATCTGTATTATTTTCTCTGTAGTGTTGTACTTACGTGATTTGTATTTTATTTTAATAAAAAATTAGTTTGTTGTATTTTCTAATAGTATGACTTTGAACTGATTTGCGCTTTATTCAGCTTACCCAGAACAAAGAATTGACCTCAAAGAGACAGACACATGTCTTAACTCTCTCGCTACGAGCGTCGGGATTTCCTGATCATGTCTCAACAACGCTTGTCTACGAGCGTCGGAGAAGTCAGACTTGAGTTTTGAAAATTCACGGGGCTTTCAGTATTTCTGTTAACCGAAACTAATAGCCAGAAATAGATTCTTTGGTCATTCCTAGCCTCGTTTCAGGCCATGAGGTCACTGTACTATACAGTTGCTGAGTGTGAGTGGACAGTGTAAAGTTCACAACCCACTATCTCTGCAGCAAAGCAGACGACGGAAAGCAAATGGCTGAACAACTCAGTGCTGTTCAAGACAGTCTCTTCCTTCAGTGCACGTGGAGTGTGTGCATGTTGGATTTTATGAAATTTCATTCAAAATGTGACTGTAGGAACTGATGTATCGACCTGACTGTATTTTGTAAGACATTTTGCACCTGAAAATGTCTCTAATTTTATTTGTACCATTACTCAGCAACCATGAGGATTAGACAGTTGAAATTTCAGCATGTTGTACTCCAATCTTTTAATATATGACCTGCCAGATTTCAAACTCTCGGATTCTATTTGTTTGTATGAGAATTTTTTTCATGACCTATACAAATGGCGTGTACCAAGGGAACGGCAAGGGGCATAATCGTACGTAGCGAGTTGAGTTTTAATATGTCTGTTTTGACCGAGTAGTAACAAAAAAAGGGCAGGATGTCTTCCACAGTGGGCTCAAAACATCTCTTGGAGTCTATAACCTTAAAGTTTGAGATTTGACTGTCTTCAGCAGATAGAATTGTTTTTCTGCCATATGTATTCAACTGAGAATTTGAATGAAGTCTGATTGGTCAAGAAATGTTGGATTATGATTTTTGGATAGTCAAAATTATTGCTGAAAATGACACTCTCCTTTTTGTCATGTTTCTGCAGACAACAACCAAGTACACTTGTGTCTAATAGTAAATGGTTACCAGAGTAAAAAAAAGAATGATTGTCAAGATTTCAGTTCTTCACATGAACTAGGTATTCCAAAGTGCTCTTCGCTGGCGGCGAAAAGTACGGCAAAGTGCGGTTTTTCACTGGTTTTCAACTTGCTCGTTCTCAACAAAATGCAGTGTCAGAAATAAAAAACAGATCATGTTGATCTGTGATCCTTTAAGCTTTGTTTAAAGTCAAAATAAATCAATAAGTGTAACATTTACTGTTTGAAATATGCTTTTGATGATGGATACTAAATTGCGATTTTGCTGCTGCTGGAACGACGAAATCGGAACGCAGTTTTGACCCCTACCTTGAAAACTCGCCTCGAGCAGATTCGCTGGGTCAGATATCAACAAACCATTTACACAGTCAAAAAGATGACTAAATTTGCTTTCATCCCATGTAAAAAGTGAACTGATAGGCTTCCATTTAGTTGGTCGTTTCGTGCGTTAAAAACTTCCGTCAATGATTTCGTGACCTTATTCAAAACCAATCTCGCCATATTTTCCACTGTGCGAAAGGTCAAGGTTTCAACTTTCAACTTCTGCTATTTGCATACGGATTCAACCAATGGACTGAGAAACAACGCGACCTATTTTCGCTTTCTCTTTAGCGTCTGACGCGCAATGGCGGACACGAGCGAAGACCGTTCGGGCGAGTACATGGATGTCGAAGTTTATGTCGACCGCTCCAGCCACGACGAATCAAGCGATCTAACTTATCTAGAGGGTAAGTGAAATATCTTGCAGTTTGTTTACTATTACTTTTCGACATTTTGTTTCCTGATTTTAGAATATAATTGTTTGGAAAGCGCACAGCTGCAGCACCCACAGTATCATGAATATGAATCGGCATGTTAGAAGGTAGGGGTAGGTGACGGTTTGGGGTGCGGTAATTTTACAGAGAGTGAGATCAGGCATATGATTAAAGGAAAATGTTTACAAAAGATTTTTTTAATAATCCATGCCTTTATTATATTTATTTATAATGATGTTAATGAGAGATTAGCGATTTATTGTGGTCACGTGACCAACGCTTTGATCGATCGATAGTCGAATCGGCCGAGTGCCCTCCCTTGGCTTCTTGTTGACTTCACTCGATTTGGTTCAGTGTCGTTCAATAATTTCACAATGTTACACCTTTTTCTTTTCTGCCTTTGTGTAAACTTCCTGAATGGTACCATTGAAACAAATCTGCATGTTTATCAATCCTATTATTTTTAGGCCCAATATTATTATCACCTAGTTCAAAGCTTTAAAAGTTTATTATTATTATTAATATTGTTATCATTATATTTTTATTATTATTTTACTATCATTATTCATTATTATTTATCATTATTATTATTATCATTATTTCATTATTAGTTTACTATCATTCATTACTATTTATTATCATTACTATTATTGTCATCAAAAATAATATTTAAACAAAATAAAGTAGGCCTACCAGGTTAATGGGTTGGACACTATGAACCTTCCTAACTAGGCCTATAGTGTTTATGAGATAAATTTTGTTGTGCTGATTTGAGTAGACCTAAATGTATGGGACATTTTATTTTGCCCACTGCTTTGTGAGTTAGGGTAAGGTATTATAATTTTATTTTCAAAGCTGACAATAATACTGGTAGGCTTCTTACAGCTCCACACCAATCTCTCTCTCTCTTGATCCTTTCTCTCTTTGACAGGCAGGGAAGTTAATTGAGCAGGGGTACAAAAGTCCTTGTGTTCCTACATGTTTTATGTTTTTGTTTTTTGGATGTTTTTTTGTTTTGGTCAGTATTTGCCTCTTGCTCTGTATGTATAGGCCTGTTTGTCCCTACAAATGGGATTTTCACATTACGCTACAGGATAGAACAGATAGATGTACTAATACTTTCCCTCTACACTATTTTTATCACAGATGATCTCTTCATGAGGATGAAGGAGCGATTTCTTAAAACTGGCAGAGGGCGGAGACCTAGTCTTTTGGACAACTTTGACAGCAAGAGATGTCCAAACACGATTGGACGGTGGAATATTGAGTGATTTCCCATCAGACCTGTGGGTTTTTATGGCTCCTACCTGCTCTTGACTTTATGTCTTTTAAAAGAAAGATTCAGAAACCATTTGATGTGTGAATCTTACTGATGATAAATGGAATGATGATGAACTGCGTCTTAACATGTTTTAATTTCCTGTCACTTGTGAAGGGGAATCACTGATCATAGACAATGACAAGTATTTTTTTGCATTTCATTACAAAATGTTTTTTGTAAAAAGAGATGATTTCTATCTTTTGTGCTTCCAGTTTAAGTTGAAGGCCAGGACAGTTATCTACTGTGATTAAGCAACAGTGAAAGGTCAAGACAATGATGTGGAAGCTTTTGATAATGTTCTACACACAGTTAAGGAACAGTTAAAGGTCAAGACATGTTTTAATCATTGTTTAATGATAAAAAAAAAAACAAATTAGCATGTAAAAACTATGAAGATGACTTCTTTGAATGAATGTTGTTGATGTACATGTCTTGTTTGATTCGATATGTAAACAAAACGTTTGCATTATTTGTTACTATTATCAGCTGACATTTGTTATAATTTTGTCATCTGATTTTTGTTTACAGAAAGATTGAAACCTAATGTCTTGTTTGTTATACTGACAGATCATAAAAAACTGATCATTTTGGTATATGGTACTTTGCAGTAGGATGAATGTGACAGAAGTTACGGAGTCTTGCAAAAAGCTAAAATACACAATTTTTTTCAAAATAGGTATTTTATCCTTACCCAAATATGGTTTGATTAAACATACAGATGTCTGGGGTTGTTTTACATTGAAAGAGTTTGTCATGCTGAGCAATTTGATATCAAAACCATTTTTGTAACTTTAAAGTGAAAAAAGTTATGGTGCACCAAATATGTGTAAAATTCGCCATTTTTTTCACTGTGACAAATCGGCATATTTCGCATTTTTGACATCTGATATCTTTTCAACCAGCTGTCAGATGAAGCTGGGAAAAATTAGGGTTAAATTCCTTAATATGTTTATCATATATGATTCATTTCAGTGTCACTGTATTGTATTTCTTAAAGATTATGGAGTTTGAAAATGGGTCCCTTGTCCAGTTGTTTGGAACGGGCGTCCAATTTTGCTATTTTTTGTCATTTTCATAGGTCTGTATTTTTATTGATATGCATTTCTGTCCATATGTTTTTTGCACATCAACTTAACAAGTAAAAACCTCCTCAGAAATGATTTTCTGGACTTGTGTGATTTTATATGTGTGTTCAAGGCATGTCTGAATGTGGCCTAAAATGCCGTGCGAAATTTTTCTAAGTCCAAAAAGAAAGAAAAAAATCATAAAAAATGTATTTTTATCCCACATTAAAAAATAAAAGTATGTATGTGTTCAGAATGAAAATCTCTATTTTCCCAGCTGATTTTTATACAGATAAGCTCAAATTTGAAAATCACTGGAATACCTATATGAACACTGAAGCACATCAAGTTTAATTGAGTTTGTTTATTTCTCTTTGTAAGGGTGTTTATTTTTCTGTGTAGGGGTGTTTATTTCTCGTGTAGGGTGTTTATTTCTTTGTGTAGGGTATTTATTTCTCTGTGTAGGAGTGTTGCAGCCAAGTGAAGCCCATTAGGTTTAATTGAGTTTATTTCTCTGTGTAGAGGTGTTGCAGCCAACTCTTAGTAAGTTTGTATGTGTATTTATTGTTTTCATCAGATGAAGAGAAAAAACAGCAGCAGCAGAAGAAATTAAAGGCCAGTGATATCTACAGTGATGATGAGGATTCTGAAGGTGATAACGAGAGTGACAACGAAGACCGAAAAAGTGTTCGAGAAGACCGCAAGAGATCTGAAGAAAAAGAAAATCAGTCTGACCAGTCTGATGCAGAATCTGAAGCCAGCCGAAGATCATCTTCAGGCTCTGAGGATGATGATGATGATGAGTGAGTTAAACTTCTATTTTGATGAATGGGTTAAAGTAACAAAAATAGATTGATATTTGTAAAGGATTTTCATAGTTTGTAACTTCTTTTTTAAAAGATTGTCATCATTTAACTTGCCCAGTTTTGAAACTTCTGATTTTCTCTCATTTCTTGTAAAACAAATTGTCATGAATGAGTAGGTTAGTACGAGATGACATATTTGAATTTATTTTAAGATTTTTTTCTGTTACTAATATTGTTGTTGTTATTATTATAACCATCATCATCATTATAATTGTCCTGTATTTTTAAGATGTTAAAACATTTTTGTGTCATTTAGATATATTTTACATCAAATTACATGGTCAGTTTGATTGGAAGAGGAGGTACCTTATGCCTGCTTGTCTGTATGTTTTAAAAAAAATGGTAATCCCATCATTTCCTGGCTATGTTTGGCTTATCTGCCTTTGTGTTTTTACCGCTCTAATCTGGACAGCAAGTAGAAGTATGTTGCCAGCTAGAACTGGTTAAGTAATGGACTGTTTAGTGGCTGTTAACAGAAAGTTGAAGTTGAATTCATTAATGCTGGTTTTGCACATTGCTTTTATTACTTTTTCTTTCTTATTATGTCCCGAATATATGCATATATGTATATATAGAATTCACCTAGTTATTTATTTATTCCATTTATTTATTTGTTTGTTTGGGATTTTTTGTACTACTAACAGATCTTGAAGACATATTTAAACAAGTAATTTCATTATTTTAATTTGATTTTCAGCACTACTGCCAGATCTCGAAGGCGGATTCAGTATGTCTCTGCGAAAGAAGACTTGGATAAAATCCGTCTGTCTCGCAACAAACTTGAAAGGTAAAGGTTCATTATTACATACGTACCTGGGTTGTACACTTGAAATAGAATGTGTTGTCTTAAAACATAGTACAATATCAAGCCAGGTAATTGATACCATCCATGGAACTAATAACACTGACTGGTCATGTGTGCATGCTGACTGAACAAAGTTTTCACCTGACTGAACAAAAGTTTTCAGTCTTTTGATGCAAATAATATATCAGCCACAGTGAAATGTTGATATGGAAAACCATCTAAACAAAGAAAAAGAAGACTTAGAAAGTGCAAACCATCAAAATAGAGAAAAGAAGAGTTAGAAAGTGCGAACATAACATGAGAAAAAGAAGGGAGAGAAAAAAAGCTGGATTGTCATTGAGAATGCCACCTGTCTTTACTATCAAAAGCACATCACGTGACTGTGAAGAAACCAACACTGCTTAGTTCTGTAAAATCCAAAAACAGACTGATCACAAGTTAAAGACATGTCTGTAAGTTTTCAACAGTGAGCATGACAACAACAAAAAAAAAGGGGGGGGAGGGAGTATGGGCATGAGAAAAAGAAGTTGGGAAGGGGGGAGGGGAGGTTATGAAGGATGGGGATATGAAAACCTGAATTTTTAAGGGGGTGGTGCGGGTCTCAAAAAATGATACTGATTAGTTTCATCCCCCGTGCCTTTTATGGATGTACAGTCTTGTCAGGAACAATGTCTTATTTTATATGACTAGATTATGTATGTCTCATGATTACAGTGCATTATGGAGTTGTATATTTGTTAATCAGATGGTGCCATATGCCTTTCTTCAATAAAACGGTGGAAGGCTGCTTTGTGAGGATTGGGATTGGCAATCATGACAATCGAGCAGTTTACAGGGTAAGCTGTCACTCATTCTGTGTGCATCTAAAAAGAAAAGATAAAACATGTAACATGGTATGAGTGGGATATGTGTCTTGGGTTTAAGTCAATAACTAGCATGGTAATTTTCTTTTGAAATGTTTCTCAAATTACAGTTGTTGATACATTTTTTGCCTTGCTTTAATTGTTTTCTTGGTTTTCATTCAAAGTGTAAATTCATTTCATACGGTTTTTAATGTCTGTTTTTTTAAATAGTTTCTAAAATAGTTGAAATTTTTATTCCAAATGCCTTTTTTTCAGCTTTTCTTATTTTGTTTAGCAGGGTTTTTTTTAAATACTTGTACAACACTTATGTAAAACTGGGTTCATGATAATGATGATTTTTCTGAAAGAGAAGAAAGAAGAAAAATATGTGTTGTGATTTTTTCCCCATTAATAAATTACCAACAATTGTCATAGTCATGGGCTAAAAGTATGAATGAAATTGAATGAAGAAAAGGTGTTAATATGGATTCAAATGAAGCAAAAGTGTTAATATTGATTTACTGTTCATACACTTTTTAAAGAATATGATTGGTTTTTATGAATAGTGTAACATCCAACAATATGTTGACTTTGTGTGCAGCAGGTTTACTTCTTTAACCATATAATCTTTTGTGTTGTTGAAACAGGTAGAATATTCCTTGCTGAAAATTATTTCTGTTTATATTTTCCAGGTGGCAGAGATTGTTGAGGTGGTTGAAACAGCTAAAATCTACCAGCTGGGCAACACAAGAACAAATAAAGGGCTCCGGCTGAAGTGAGCAGAGTTGGAATATTTGATTTGCAGACTTATGAAAAGAACAGTGTCAGCAGTAGTTCATTTTATTTGCATTTGTAGACTGCTTTCAGATTAGTTTATCACCATTCATCTTTGTCATTTGGAGCAGCATGTGAATAAAATCACTGTCAGCAGTAGTCCGCTTTACTTGTCTTTGGAGACTGCTTTCAGGTTGTTTTCTCGCGTTTCATTTTGTCACCAGAGTAGCCTTTTGCTGCAGTCCGTGGTACTCTTGGTGCTTTTTTGATTAGTTGTCAGATGCTATTTGATTTGCGTTCATAATAAATTCATGCTGAATTAGTTTGAATCTTATGTAATGTGTATCAGGAAGACCTTATGACAAGAATAGCACTATCTGTTGGAGTTTGACAAAGACTTGTTTTGAGAATTTTTTTTTCAAGCCCTTGATCTGCATTGCCTTTATGGCATTATGCTGACATTGCTCATTTTGACCCCCATCACATACTGCATTTATGTTCATTTCATTTATTTGGTAGTTCCAAGAGAGTGCAGGAAAATAAGAAGCTTAACACAGCCACGAAGATTTGAACATATAGAACCTGTTGACTGATTAGGCCCTACCCTTCTCTACAGCAGCTAGAGCTGGACAATCCATGTGCGCCAAGAGCACTGCCATGAATAGCTTCCACCGGCAGTGCTTGCACCAGATCCTAGCCATTTCCTGGAAGGATCTAGTGCCAGACAAGGATGTCCTGGACCAGGTTAACATGCCATGCATGTATGCCCTTCTCACACAACAACTATGCTGGTTTGGCCCATGTTCATTATGTGCTGGATGGCTGATCCCAAAAGATACTCTGCAGTGGTATGGAGAACTCACTGTGGGATCCTGGCCTGAAGTCCCTGATAACAGTATGGACACTTGGGAAGAGATAGCTACATGTCTCTGTGCCTGGCGACAGATTGTACATGCAGGCATCGTCGTTGCAGAGGAGAAGGTATACTGGGACAGTAACCACCCAGCCACAGCCATCGACCGTCATGTGAGGCGGCTGTGCCAGGGACTACCACTCAAGAGTCGGCTTGCTCAGTCTCAGCTGATGCTGTTCTACATCCAGTGCAGTCTTCAGCCAGGCACATCTAATGTCTGATTACAAGACTGAGCCATCATCATCATCGTTTGTCCTGATCTTGTATCTCACCACCTGTTAAGCCCCTTAGTGATGCTAATCACGTATTCATGAAGCCAATACCAAAGGTCTTGATATGACCCTGATGTGGAGGGAGCGAAGAGACTGAAACCTTGATGTTAAGTTTGTTATCCCTGACAAAGGAGGTAGCAGAGACAATCATAATTGATACCATTGTGAGAGCAGGGTATGAAGGGCTGCATTTTTTGGGACAGATTTTACTGTGATGAGGTGGCTTATGACAGTAGGGTGATGATTTTATGTAGTTCCATTTGGGATTGATTTAATTAAGACTTCTTGACAGAGCTGTACTTTTGACTTTCAAACATAATTTAGTTCAGCTTAATCTAACGTGCCTGACACAGACTCCCATTAGTATAAGTATTACACAGATCTGGATAAGATGCTAATCTAAGTTGAAAGATCCTAGGAAGATTTTGACTGATAAATGTTTAAATACACAACTGTGTCATCGTTGTGTTGTGCTAACCATTTTACCATAGCATCTTGTTTGTTTCAAGATCTTGATAACGTAATGTATTGGACAGTGCATGGGCACCATTCAGATCAAGGTGTACATTTCATTTTTTATTTATAATTACATCTACAGTAAAATGTGTTCAGCTGTTTATCAAAGCACTACTGTTGGCAAATTCAGATGATGTCAGATTAACCGGTTCAGTGCCTATAAGCTGTCAGCTGATGTCCTACAAAAAGTGTTGCTATATTGCCTATAGGCCATCTGCTGATGTCCTAGGGGTTTTCCGATTTTTCGTTCACTACAGTGTGAGCCAATAAACACAAAGGAATGCTGCACGGTGAGCTATAAGTGTCTTCAATATAAAAATAGGATGTAAATTAGGATACGTCATAGGGAAGACACCTTTATAGTCACTAATGATTTGGTAACTGGACCACATGAAGTGGAGCAAAATGGCGACCCAACCTTCGACAAGGCGGAACGGTGGCTAAGTCAGCAGACTTTCACAACTCTAGAGGCCGTTCAAATGATTTTAGAGCATGATGATGACAGAGGTGATTTGTTATCTGATAGTTCGCTTGAACATGAGGGTGAAGAAAATAACAATGACGACCCTGACACCGACATTCAACGCTAGCTGGTGGAACCGACGCAAGCAGACGATAAGTCCGAGTCCGTGGTCAGTGCGAGTGGCGAGCGCGCAGGCCGTGATACTTTGTACTTTGGAGAGGGGTCACGCACGTGTTCGTGGTGTGGGAAGGGGGAAGACGAGAAGAGGGAGAGGAGAGGTGCAGAGGAGTTGTACTACCCGGTACAGTTAGAAGGCATGGCATGGGGCATGGCAATCAGGGAAGTGTTGCATTCACTGCAAATCTATTGCCTCCAAATAACAACAGTCAGACATTCCTCGATTTTTAGGAAATCCAGGATTGAAAGTGGGAACTGAGGACACGTGCTACGCATTTTTTCAAGCTGTTTCTCACTGATGAGCTGATAGACTTATTTGAATGAGGATTCTGATTCTGGGTTTATTTTTCTTTTGTTTTGATTGCAGAACCTGAAGAACAGACAGAACCAATTCATGAGTGTCATGTAGTTTGACTGTTCAGTGTCTGAGTACAATGACTGTCATGTAGTTTGTTCAGTGTCTGAGTACAATCATTTTTATGTTTACTGAAACCATGTCTGTTATTGTTGGGACGGTTACTCGCTTACGTATGATGTCATATGTTTTCATTTATGTATATAAACTGACAACAAACAAGTCATTTTCAGCTGGTTTTTTGTTTGTTTGTGAGTGTGTTGGGTATCAATCTGTAGAGATGGAAACTTACTTTTTAGACAACACAAAAAATTTATTTCCACTTTGGAACGCCAGGACAGGTCTTTGCGATCAGAGTAAGAGAAAAATAAGCCCAGATTCAGAATCCTCGTTCATTTTCCTTCAAAAAACACATGTTTCTTTGTTGTATCTCCTATAGTTTTTGCACTAGAATTTTTTGTTAAGTATTACCCTCGAATCCTCAAAATTCCCTGGCAACGGGGAAGCACATGTTTACATTTTTCCCTGGCACTGAAAGGGTTAAAGTAGTTGCTAAACACCCTAAACTTTTGTGTTAACATTTTGATGTTATGGTTCATTCCAGACATGGCAAATCAGAGCGAGTGTACCGACTGGAGTTTGTGTCCAATCAAGACTTCACAGAATCTGAGTTCCAGAAGTGGGTAACCACCATGAGCGAGCAAAATGAGGACCTGCCTACAATACCTGACGTTGAGAAGAAAGTGGCAGACATCAAAAAAACGTACCAGTACAGTCTCAAAGAGAGTGATATTGAACAGGTAAGCGACCTAATATGTGATTGCTTTTAAATGGAGTTGGATTTGAACCAATCTTCCTTGTGAGAGTAAACTTCAGTGCTTCAAAATGGAATTATGATTTTCCAGCAATCTTAAATGTTCAGGACACTAAATGGATATTTGTCTGCACTCGGTAATTTGCCAGCAGTCTTAAATGTTCAGGACACTAAATGGATATTTGTCTCTGCTCTCTATGATTTGCCAGCAATCTTAAATGTTCAGGAAATTAAATGAATATTTGTCTGCGCTGTTTGCATTGTGAAATTTTAAGAAAACAAGGAGAGTTCAGTGAGATAAAAATAAGTGATCAAAATATCCCTTTATGGGAATCCCCCGTTATTATGTTATTCCCGTAAGTGACTGTGTAATTTCAACAATTATTTGATTATGAGTGGATACATTTTTAGAATCTTGACTGTGCTTCAAATTGTTTGTTTTCAGATTGTGGCAGAGAAGCAAAAATTCAAAAAGAATCCACACAACTACGCCATGAAGAAAACGCATCTGCTAAAACGCAAGGTTATTATTTTTCCATTTGTTGGTAATTTTTGGAGGGCCTCATGATTATGTTGTTTAATTAACTAAACAGTAAAGTTTAATTAGTTAAACTGAACTAAAAAAAGAGAAAAGGAATGGAATTTACAGTTTGTTCAAGGATGTATATGAAATTGTACTGAAGCCTATCTAAAACCTGTTTTCTAGCAAAGTATTGAGGATGTGACCTAGGTTTTACATCAGATGTTAAAACTGTCATAAAAGTGATGTTGAAAGTGACATGAAAGTGACATCTCCAGAATGATGTGGTACTAAAAGCTGCAACATGAAGATCACTTTTATACTGCACACAGAGTCAAATTGAAAGAGATTAGATCATGAGTCTTGAGAGGTGCAGTAGCCAAACAGTTTGGATGACATCGTAACCAGATTTCCATTCAAAGGATCCGAGTTCAGCAGTTTGAGTATAACGCTCTTTACTCGGCCAGCTCACAGAGATTTAATCCTTTTACCTCGTGTGATGATTCAGGTTGATCATAAAGTTTCACAACTGTAGTTTGTTTGCATCCATACAAAAGAAGGCAACTGTACTTGGGCTGGTTGGTAAAGCATGTTCACATTGCTGTTTTCTGCATGAACCATGACCACTATTGATGGTGAGGTTCCAAAGTTGTGACGGGTTAGTATGAGACCATCTAGTGCTCTGTTTGCATAAGCAATGTACAGCTGTTGACAGCAGCATCAGTCTAATGCATGGCATTGCGGCCTGGCTGGAAGAGCCGTGGTAAAAAGGTTAAGCTAGTTTTCATTCATTCTTGAAAGGGCATTGTGCTGTTGTCTTCCTTTGATATGAAGATTGAAAAACTGTTCTTTGTATGTAGAAGTATCTCTTTTATGTACACATAAGTTTACTTCAGGACAGAGACCAAAACCTATGAAATTAGGCAGAATCATTACCTTTGTAGAGGTAGTTTTAATTCTTCAGTAACAGGAAATTTTACCATAAAAGAGGAAGTTTTACCTTTGTGGAGTCAATGACTTTTAACTATATCCTACCATTATCAAATATTTCTGTCAGAACTGGTGGCTCATTACTGATGATGGTATAGTTTTGTGAATCAGCTAAGAATAGTCATGTATGTTACCCCTGTCTATCAGTAAAATATTTCTGATAATTGTCTCAGCCCCCACTCTCCTTTGAGGGATTTATTCAGTTTTTCCTTTGGTAGGCAGTATATTGCCATAAAAGTGTAGATATAAGTGAAATGTAATACTGATGAACATAAAATTAGCCATGGATTTCTCAGACCAAACAGTAGATTTAAATTGCTATCTGTCAGAAAGCTGTAATTGTCGATAAAGATAAAAGACTGGGAATTCTTGTTTGAAAATGAAAAGAAATAATGATTTTTCCCCATGTTCATATGGTGTTATTGTCCCATGGATCTTAGTCGAGGCCTTTGTGGTTCCTAGGTTTTTCAGGGAATTTTCAGTATGGTAATGGTTTTCTCTGTCTAGCGACTGTATGGTTTAAATATGTAAGTTTCATAATACAGTTTGCGAAGAAACAAATGTATCAGTTACCAAGAAAACAAATGTGTCAGTTATAACGAAGACATACATGCAGGACTGAGTTTGTACCTGTTATTACTAAGACATACATGAATGACTGAGTTTGTTCAGTACTGGATATGCAGGAAGAAGCTGAGAATGCAGGAGACCATACAATGCTGTCCGAAGTCATCCGAGAACTTGAAGAGTTGGAACAAAGAGCGACAGAATTGGACAGAAAACGCACCAACAACATCAGCTCCATCAGGTTTATGTCAATTTCGTATATTTCGTATATTTAGATATGATGAGTCCAGTTTATGTCCTTCGTAGTCTGGTGTGGTGGTTCTTGTTGAAACACCCTGTTCTTGAGTCTGGTCAGCGGTGTGGATAAATTGTTGTTTTGGTCACTAGTGTGGTCAGTGGTGTGGATAAATTGTTGTTTTGATCACTAGTGTGGTCAGTGTGGATATATTGTTTTGGTCACTAGTGTGGTCAGTGGTGTGGATAAATTGTTTTGGTCACTAGTGTGGTCAGTGGTGTGGATAAATTGTTTTGGTTACTAGTGTGGTCAGTGGTGTGGATAAATTGTTGTTCTGGTCACTAGTGTGATCAGTGGTGTGGATAAATTGTTTTGGTCACTAGTGTGGTGTGGATAAATTGTTGTTTTGGTCACTAGTGTGGTCAGTGTGGGATGAATTGTTGTTTTGGTCACTAGTGTGAGTGTGTGGATAAATTGTTTTGGTCACCAGTGTGGTCAGTGGTGTGGATGAATTGTTGTTTTGGTCACTAGTGTGGTAGTGGTGTGGATAAATTGTTTTGGTCACTAGTGTGGTCAGTGGTGTGAATAATTGTTTTTGGTCACAAGTGTGGTCAGTGGTGTGGATGAATTGTTTTGGTCACTAGTGTGGTCAGTGGTGTGAAAAAATGTTGTTCTGGTCACTAGTGTGGTCAGTGGTGTGGATAATTGTTTTGGTCACTAGTGTGGTCAGTGGTGTGGATAAATTGTTTTTGGTCCTAGTGTGGTAGTGGTGTGGATAAATTGTTTCTGGTCACTAGTGTGATCAGTGGTGTGGATAAATTATTTTGGTCACTAGTGGTGGTGTGGATAAATTGTTGTTTTGGTCACTAATGTGTAAGTGGTGTGGATAAATGTATTTTGGTCACTATGGTGTGGTGTGGTTGAAATTGTTGTTGTTTTGGTCACTATGTGGTAAGTGGTGTGTATAAATTGTTTTGGTCACTAGTGTGGTCAGTGGTATGGATGAATTGTTGTTTTGGTCACTAGTGTGGGAGTGGTGTGTTAATTGTTTTGGTCACTAGTGTGGTCAGTGGTGTGGTTGAATTGTTGTTTTGGTCACTAGTGTGGTGAGTGGTGTGAATAAATTGTTTTGGTCACTAGTGTGGTCAGTGGTGTGGATGAATTGTTGTTTTGGTCACTAGTGTGGTCAGTGGTGTGGTTGAATTGTTGTTTTGGTCACTAGTGTGGTGAGTGGTGTGGATAAATTGTTTTGGTCACTAGTGTGGTCAGTGGTGTGGATGAATTGTTGTTTTGGTCACTAGTGTGGTCAGTGGTGTGGATAAATTGTTTTGGTCACTAGTGTGGTCACTGGTGTGGATAAATTGTTGTTTTGGTCACAAGTGTGGTCAGTGGTGTGGATGAATTGTTGTTTTGGTCACTAGTGTGGTCAGTGGTGTGGATGAATTGTTGTTTTGGTCACTAGTGTGGTCAATGAGTGTTTTTTGTTTGTTTGTTTGTTTGTTGTTTTTTTTTTCAAGATCATTGCACCCAGGGAGGTTACCTTTGTACTCACCTTTTTTTTTTTGTCCCAGTTTTTACGCCACCTTAATGGCCATAGAAGCTTACAGTTTTTACAATGCAATGATGATGATGTCAATGAGGATAGATAATCATGATGCTATAGAGTTCTATCTAGGATTGAGACTGTGTGACAGGGCTGTACTCTATGCTTACTATCATAATATATCCTGGCATCAACCAGGCCCACGAGATACAGACACCTGTGGTGCTGGTCAGAAGATTTGAGCAACACCCTCAATGACGCATCAGTGATGTGGATGAGACTCGACTGTGTGATCCCAGTCTTCCCAATGAGCGCATAGCGTGCCCAACTGGATAGGAGCCAGTTAGAGCCGAAAAATCCCACAATTATTTTTTGTAAAAGACTGATAAGGATTCGAACCCACAACCTTCCAGGCGGTAGTCTGTTGCATTAACCACTACACCACAGCAACTGGTCCTGGTCAGTGGTGTTGAATGAACCGCTTTGTGCAGATGATCAGGGCCTTATAAATAAAGACAGGCAATGGTTGCAAGAGCATGTGACAAATCTGAACACAGTATGTGAAGACCAAGACAAACAGATCAGCATTACGAAAACAGAAGTCATGACAGTAAGCAGAGAACCAGAAACTTTGATTATCAACATGAACTGATTACCACTTATTCAAATAAGAGAATTCAAATACCTATACTGCATTTTCACAGAGGATGGTAGATTCGACCAGGAGATAGAGACCAGGACACTGAAGGTCAACTATGTCAGTTTCCAGCTTGTGCCCCTTTTGAAACATCTGAACAACCCCATGCAGACCAAAGCTGTTCTGATCAACACAATCTTTTTGCCAACCTTGACATACCAGTGCCAGACATGGACACTAACAAGAACCCTAGAAAAGAGAATAACCACCTTTGAAATAAGGTGTCTTCGCAGAGCTGCAAACAAAATGCGAAAAGACATGATAAGAAACAAGGTCATCCAGGAAATGGTGTAACACCAGCCCACCCAGCAGTAGAGGATCAAATGGTTTGGACACCTGACCAGAATGCCTGCTGACCAACTGGTTTTCAGAGTACAATCAGAGGTTCTCTGGAGTCTGAACAAGAGGATGACCCAGCAGACACTGGATCAAAGGCATGTCAGAGACCCTCAATGTTTCTGGCCTGTCAGTCACAGTCATCTCACACTTGACCACTTGACCATTGTCTTTACCTTCCCACAACACTGATGGTAGAAGCAGCATATAAAAGAAAGAAAGAAAAGATTTTCTCAGCTCTTTATCGGTAGATCTTTTTCCAAGTTTTGTTCAAAGGAAAGGAGTCATGAAATCATAAGGTTGGAAGGTAAAGTATCGAAGTCACACAGACCAAGAATGGGCATAAAGTCAGCGCTCTTTGAGGACCGAGAGTGAACAGCTTTTTCTCAAGAACTTCGGACAATATTTTAAATCTAATATTGATATTGTAACAATTGACATTGTCCTTGACGCATATCAAGTTTTATTTGACCCAAGGCTGCTTTAAGGTCGGAGTGACTTTGTTGAATGCAGAATCTGGATTCTCTATAATCATTATTGTAAAAAACAGATTGGCATTAGAATGGTTTGATTGTCTGATTTATTTTAATTTTTACTGACTTATGTGTTTATAGCTACATCAACCAGAGAAATCGTATCCAGAATATCTTGGATGCAGAGAGTGCCTTTGCAGTAGAAGTTAAAGAAATGAAATCGGCTGTTGCTGATCCCTTCACACGACGTCACTGTCGACCAACGCTAGTCACAAAGGTGAGTTTGGTGTCTTTGAGAGTAAGGATGATGGGAGGGGGGTGGGTGGTTAGGTGGGAGTATCGTTTCCTTTGGAGCTGGGATGAGAGGGGGCACTTTAGTGAATTGACAGTATGTATTGTAGTATGTCAGATAATAATGGTGCTTTTGATGTACATTGCGTTCTACTTGTCTTCCCTGAAGAACCAAGTGCATTGCATTCTACTTCCCTGCAGAACTAGGTACATTGTATTCTACTTGTCTTCCCTGAAGAACCAAGTGCATTGCATTCTACTTCCCTGCAGAACTAAGTACATTGTATTCTACTTGTCTTCCCTGAAGAACCAAGAGTTTGGGGTTGTTTTGTTTTAGCCTGACATTAGATTTTTGTGGCTATCTTTATCCTGATTATAATTACTGTAATGTGGTTCTGCTCTTTGCATTGAAGACCTAGGATCTTAGTGCAGGTTTTCCTCGCTTGGGGACTTTGTAAACCCTGACCATTACTAGTTTTCAGGTTTTTTGTTTTTTTTAATGATGCTAGTTAAAATGCTGTGTTGCTAATGCACAGGTCATTAGTTCAACCTTTCTGTGGAGCGTGTGATGTTACTGTATGTTGGGTTTATGTGCAGGCTTTCAGCTTATGCTGTGATTAATTTGATCTTTTCTGTCACATGGCATATATGGCATTGGTGCATGTGGAATATATTCCAACTTTGTGAGGATGCCAGGGGCTCTTTCAGTGTAAATAATATCCTCATCATCTGAAAATCTATGCTAGAAATTTCCTCTTTTCTGTCACTGTCTTCATTTTTGCCTTGCTCCTTTGCTTTCTGGGATCTGTTCCTATCAAATTCTGCCTTGCTGATTTATTCATCTGTATGTGTTCTGTAAAGCTTTCCATTCCTTTCTTTTAGGATTAATGATAGGGTACATGTATTAACTGCAATTTTGGCTTTAAGGAAATGTGATGTGCAAAAGCAGTTTTAGGTAACTTAGACCAGTTTGTAGTATATGTTTTGGTATTTTAGCATACTTAGTATATTTATACATTTGTAGTCAAGTTATGTTTATCCATTTGTATTCATTTGTAAAAAATTTGCTTGTGATAAATTGGGTGGAATGGTTGATACCAGAGGCATATCCTCATAGTATGTGGATGACTGCATTGATGTTGTTTTTAGCGTTTTCCTTTCCAGATGCTTTTTTTTTTTCGGGGTCAGCAAGATGGTGTGTGTGTTCTGAGATGGTTGTAGCATTGATATGGCTTTAAACACTACTACTACTACTGATAACAATAATAAGAGTTTATTTCAAGAGCAGAAAATCTGAGAAAAACCAGAACAGTTGAAATGTATACATATTACATTTAACGTTTGACCAGTTATTTTGATTTGAAGAAAAATGTTTATGAATTGTGAGTAACATGGAAATATTTACAAGTGGTAACACATAGCAAAGAAAGCAAATAATGGTAATCTTGAGTTGTTCTGAACTATGATTGAAAAAAAAAAGGAACATCATCATTTATCCAGATTGTTGTGTATCGATACCCAAAGTGTCAACACATTTTGGGACTTGCGTAATTGTAGGCCTATTTGGAAGTGTCACATTTAAATACCCAGTACATGTACATTGGTGGGTTTGTGTTGCAGACACGAGATTCCAGTGATCCTGCTGCACCTGAAAAACAGGTACTGTTCTTTGAATCAATCCGAATATTAGTGGTGCAGGCTTTGTATCAAAATTATTGATGCTGTTTTTTTCCTTACTGTTGCTGTGTTTTTCCACCTCAGTCATAAATTTGGTTGATGTCCTGGTTGATGTCTTGGTCTTGATATAGATGTCATATAAATCATGATTCTTTTGATTTCATATTCTTTGAAGAGAATTGAAACTGGATATTTATATACACATACTATGCATTTTGTTTGAAAATCATAACAAAGGAAAGAGAGTTATTATCTCCCACATTTCCAAAAGGAGCAAGATTAACAGGAGATGGAAGGTTGGATTTGTCAGTTTTAAAGACATTCAAATGGTGTAGAAATATTACCAGAGGTAAGGATTACAGGGTGGGTGCATTTACCTATTATCAGTCTTGGATAGCTTGTTTGTTGTTTTGTAGATCATAACGATTAATGCAGCCAAATGATTTTTGGGAAAGGCATGTCATGTCTTTCCTTCTCCGTTGTGGGAATCAAAACCACAATTCAGTATCATGACGAGGTAAATTGGTTATGATTTAAGAATCCAAAATCCTTTCTAGTTTCCTGTTATGTAAAGTAAGATGATAAACTGAAAATCGTTAAATGAAACAGACTGGGGAACTCTTCAGATCCACAGATTTCCAAGATTACTGACGTGACATCAGCAGGAGGGAAAAGAAACATCTGAGAAAAAAATATTGCGGAAAAGAAATCATAAAGCACTTGATCAATCCTTGTCCATTACTATATCCAGTTTTTCTGTTCCATGTTTTCTGCTGCCTGTTAGGGTGAGAGTGTACATAGTGCTTTACATACCTTAACCTCTTGACTGCCGTCAGTGTAAAAACTGTGGAACTCAAACATTAAATGAACAGAGGTAGTTTGTCACATGTTTCGGCATAATGTGGATGGGAGTCATCTGAAAATAGAATTAGTTATGTCTAATGCATCATTCTATGTACCAATAATTTCATCCATAGATTCCCACATATATGGAGGATACAGTAGTTTTAGTGTACAGTCATGAAGCAACTTTTTATCTTGGCATATGGGAAACATTGACCTCAAAAAGTGCTTGGAGTCAAGGGGTAAATAAAATTGGTGCAGTGGTAGCCGCATCCATCAGTGTATGTGATTTTTATTTTATAAGAAACGGGAGTTTACCTAAGCAGACGAGGACAGCTTCTGATTGCAGTGTCATTGGTGTCACGCATTGTTAATCGTGGCAAGACAATTGTGGAGGGCCGATTTGCAAACATGAAGATAATACTGGGCTGAGATGTCTACAGAAGTAAGAAAAATGGGCAGTTCTGATCAGCAAGTTTCAGCTTGCATTTGAAAAGTGAAACACAGCAAGAATGGCAGTTGGTCTACATACAAGAAAACAGAATAGTAGCCTAAATTGTTTTGTTTTGGTGTCATCAGAAATGTTTTGCCCTCCTGGTCTCCCCACCAGGATCCTGGACCCCACTGCGGCCAAGATGGCTCCTGGCCTTTTTTCAGAGATTTTTTTCAAGTCACCTTGTCCCCAGCCTGATACATAAAATTGAGTGGAGTATAATCTTAAACTCATCAAATGGGGTTTGTTTTCTGCAGAAGGAGGGTGCAGCCCAGGAAGCAGACCAGGCAAAAGTAGCCTCTGCAAGTAAAGCACTGGGAGACTTGCCAGGCTTAGAGAAAAAGGTAAGTTTTAAAAGAGCAAAAGCAAAAAGAAGAAACGGGTTGCTTGATTTTTGGAGAGTAACAGTACCTGATAATCACAGATAATCTTGTCATATATATTGAAAGAACTGCAAATGGTGAGACGGTGATTGTTAGAAACTGAGAAGTATAACCTTGTTGCACATAAGTATTGAAAGCATTGTGGATAGTGAAATATTATGGTTGTTAGAAACAGGGCAGTATTCAGAGACTGTATAAAAAGGCAGCGTACTGCGTTCTAGTCACATGAGCTCAGCTGTATTCTTAATGCCACTCTTGGTAATCAGGACAGCCTGAAGTTTTCAAGAATGTGCAGAATCTATGCTTTGTTAACATTCTGTGATAAAGATGATGTGAAACATTGTGTGCTCAGAGAGCCAAAATCTTTTTATGTTAAGGAAATTTCAAACTTGTGCAGTTTCTTCAAATCATCATTTTCGCATATCAACATATTGTGACAGTTTTGTCCCATTTTGACCATAGAAATAGTATTCTCTTAAGTGTTATTGTGTACAGAGCTCAGACAAAACAGATGGAGGAGAACACCGTGTGTCAGAGGACCTCTTTCAAGTACATGACTTCGAGATTAAGATTGATCTGGATGTCCCTCCTGGTAAGACAATCTGTGATGTTTTGTCAGTTCATTCAGTGAATATTTGTATCTGCTCTTTGTTTTTGGTTTTGTCTTAGATCCTCGATGTGTGTGTGTTTTGGGAGGGAAGGTTGTTGTTTAGTCCTTAAAAGTTTTGTGATGGAATTAATTCACAACTTTGAAAAAAATAAAAGTTTCAATGGGCACATTTTCAAGGATAAAAAAATCGCCATAAAGAAATGATGTAACCTGAATTAACATTTCAGAATCATTAGTATGGCTTTCAACCTTTCATTATTTTTCTCACACCTCATTCCTGAATCATAGCAGTGTAACAGGAACTAAGGGTGCCTTGAAGGAGTGATTTGGCTCGTGCACATATGGCTGCTCCCTGGCAGTGTGGCTCTAGATACATCAGTATTTTTCTATGAGGCAAGAGAAACAAATGGCTGTGGAGTATTTGGACTGAGTCATAAGCATGTTTATCAAACATAATTTTAAGGGGGAAAAACATCTTATTGTAATTAAAAGAACTACTAATTCACAAAGTTTGTGTGTGCATGTGCATTTTGTTAGGGGCAGACGTTGGTTGCTTTTTTGGTGATAATCATTGACGTACATTTACTCAAGGTTACATGTTATTATGTGTGCAGTTAATGTTATAGTGGACAATTTGAATTCAAAACCGTATATAGCTTACCTGTTACATGTTATTTGTGTGCGCGCGTGTGTAGTTAATATAGAGGCCAATTGAATTCAGAATCATGTAGGCCTATAGCTCATATGTCATGTTATTTTTTGTGTGGTTATGTCATAGTGGACAATTTGAACCCAGAATCATGTATAGCTCACATGTTTTCAGCTCCCAGTGTCGTGGTACCCAATGCCTCTTCTGGGGGACCCCGTGAAGGTGCCCCTCGACGTTCCCTTAACCTGGAGGACTACAAGAAACGGCGAGGTCTCATTTAAGAACTTGACAGCTCAGCTCTCAATCACAGTTATATCTTGTCGTATTCAAATAGACTGTGAGATTACTGTGAAATTATTTTTATCATGTGAATAGTAGTCCTGTACTTTGGTTTTGTACATTTTAGTGACCAAAATAAAAAAAAAATTTCTAAAATCTGAAAGCACAGTGTTTTTGTGATGTAGTTAAGATGAAAGAATATATTGTGATTATATCCACGGACGTGTCTTCATTTGAGGTTTCTTTCATGAAATAGAACAGATTTCGAAGTCTTCTCATTTCTCAACCTATTTATTTCAAGGAGAATGTCCTTGAAATATGTGATTCACACTGGGCAGCAGCAAAGTCATCCTCCACAGCACTGTTATTTATTTTTGTTTGATATGGCGCAGTGTCCATTTTTTAAAAGTATCGTTAATGTAAATTTCAGTGTCCATTTTTGTAATATATGTGTTGTTTTCATTTTAACATACAAGTGTTAAGAAGTTATCACATGTAAAAATACGTAATTAATGCATTAGTTAATAAGTTATCACATGTGAAAATGCATTAGTTCATAAAGGAAAGGTGCTGTTATTTATTGACTTGAAATTTTGGTTCATGTTTCTTTCAGGTAGCTAGTAAGGAAACTGTGGTGGGTGGGGTGGGGGCGGAACTCTTCAAACCCTTCTACCTGCCCTGGTTTTTGTATGCTTTCATACTGCTTCTGATTAAGTACAGAATCCAATGGATTGTATGTGTGGACATTGATAAGTGATACTGAATGCATATCCGATCTGTGTGTTGGAAGTGGTACTGTAGTTGAGCATCTGATGAAGGTACGTGAGAGTTAAATTTTTCATTTGTGTATTTGTTTTTAAATTCAGATTTTGTCATAGTTTCATTCTGAGAGAAGATGGAGATTGTTTTCTCACCACACCACCTCTTTTGTATATATATACAGCCACTTAAGGTGTTGTGTAATCCCAAGGGCAATCACATGTGGGAAGGAGGACACTGCTTATGGACCAGAACCAAATGCGTTACATTATTGTTGCATTTTCACAGACAGTTTCTGCATCACTCATGATGCCAGACTGCAACCAGCTTTGTCCCAGATGCCCTAGCAAAACCTAGTACATGAGACAATGTAGACAATACCTTAACCCTACTACTGCCAGTGTTAACTCTTTGAAATGTAATATAGTTGCCTTGCACAACCACTGAGGACGCGATCAACGGGACCTGCCACAATCCTTGGAGACGCACGATTTTGGGGGGTTTTCCAAAAATTCTCAAAAATACAGATTTTATAGCACAAGAACATATTTTATATCAAAATAAAATTCAATTTACGCTCTTTGAGCTGAAGCTACATACAAGGACAATACATCTATTCTACTTACCTTTCTAGAAGGTGAAATGGGGTAGGGTTTTGGCTCTGGGAAAGAAGTTTTTGATTGACAGTAATCCAACACATAAAGTCAGTAAAACACCCATTCTTGACCAGGGTAATCCAGAAATCCAGGTAATCACAAGTCCTTGGTATGACCAGAAGATATAAAAGAACAAACACAGCTTTGTTTTCACACAGGTGAAGCAGCAAAGTGATTATGACGATCCTTTGAAGAAGAAGGAGAAGAAGAAGAAGGCCTAAATGTCGCCATTTTGGTGCAAGGAAGGTCACTCCGGTTGGTTTGGATAAAGGCAAAAACTGTAACTAATCGGGATAAAATCGATGCAAGGGAAGTAACAAACACTTCAGAAGATACCAAAGAGTGTTCCTATATGTGTAGTTAGTTCCCTATGACCAGCGAAAGGCTTGCATCTATTTTTAAAAACCGCAGCGGAATATCCGCTATCACGTCTCTAATGGTTTGGCCAGCTGCAGTGGAATGTCCGCTGTCACGTCTCTAATGGTTTGGCCAGCTGCAGCGGAATGTCCGCTGTTACGTCTCCGAAGAGTTAAAAAGTTCTCAATAAAGTATGTTTTACTATGCTACATACAACTGGTACATGGTCGCTACCATGCAGGTTTGGGACAGATAGGTGCTACATCAATAGTACTGTCTCCTTATCATGCACTGAGATGACTTGGTAACATTGTTGTGAGCGATAGCTCCACACAACTGCCAATACCAAAACTGATCTTAACTGACAGCAGGTGATACAAAATCCAAAACAAATGTGACTGCCCGCGTTCAAGCAAACAGGAACCAGAAAAACACGAAAAACGAATCGAACATGTATTTAATACAATCAGACAAAACAAAACAAGACAAGTCCTTTTCTCACACTGAATGAAGCAGCAGGGAAGTTTCAGTCTTTTTCTCCTAATTTTTGTAATTGGTGTTTATCATCTTACGCTTGTCAAAGGCCAGTTAGCCGAAAATTTACACCTGTCTTGTTTGGTTGTATTAACCCTTTCACTGCCAAAGTGTAAACAAAAAGGTGAATTGCCTGTGCCACGGAGTTTTAACCCTTTCGCATTCGCACTGCTAGATGTAAAGCTAGCTCCTAGTATTCGCATTTTTCTGACATTTTTTCATCCGAGTACAGTCATACTGCCATTCACTTGTTTGAAAGTACAGAAGAAAGATTTTTTGCACACATATACACAAGTGTCCATAGTTTGATTTGCATGTGGTTTTGTGTGTCCTGGGTCTAGTGTGCGTGTCCCTGTCACCAAAGATGTCACAGACAGAGGTATTTTTATGGTGACAATACAATGGTTAGCATACAAACAAGCTCTATTGTCTAAAAACATTTGTTAGTTGTACACACAACACCTGTCCTACCTGACGCTGTCTCTGCTCCTCCAGTATAGTATCCAATACACAGGCACAACACAAATGTCAGAAAAGAATTGTCATGATGTCACCAAAATGAACATAAACAGAAAGAAACAGAAATGTTTTCCAAAGATATTTGGTACATGTTCGTCTACAGATTTCATTCCCTATACACTATTTACACATATGTGCCTATACAGCAACTTTGCAGCTACTGTGATGATGGTGAGATGTTGTTGTCATCGTCACTGTGATTGTCACCGTCATTGTCAGTGGCAGTGTCACCAGTGGTGTCACAAGCGCTGGTTGTAGCCTGTGTCGTGGTGTTTAGCGCATGATAGTCCCGGAAACAGTCCCGGACAGAAAGTTGACCAGTAGCACCATAGACGGGACTGATGTTTTAGCCCCATCATGATGAGAATAGACAGATATGCCCTGATTTCATCAGCTGTCGTCTCTTTCCAAAGTGGGTCAGGTTGCCCCTTTGCCGCAATCTTCTGACCAGCGTAGTTGTTGGTCTCTTCAGCAGCACTGACAAAAAATTCTAGTGGCAGAAACCAAAAAAAATAGTCTATTGGTTTCGCATCAGCGGGCAGCGAATGTTTAGGCCCAACAACTTGTGAAAATTCCCTGACTTCACTGCCACGTGTCACCGGTCGCCATGCCTGCACCAGTGCAGCCAGCGGTACATCGTCGTCTATGTCACTGTCATTTCCATCTTCACCATCACCACCTACTTCAACATCTGACTCTACATCTTCCTTTTCTTCTTCATCTTCTTCTTCAATTTCTAAACGATCTATTTCTCTAAAAATTTCCTGCAACTCTGCTTCAGTGTAATCCACAAATTCGTCTTCGCTGAAACTCCATCTTTCCCACGCTCACAGTTGTGAATGAAAGTACGTACCACAGCATCAGTAACCAAGTCTTTCAGTAGGCCTAGTGAATGGAAAGTTCCTTGCATCCCAGAATGCTCGTACTATTTCTAGAACATTCAACGCGGGACTGACCAAGATTCTAACCACATGTGCGATAAGACAGCAAGGCCAGTAGTGATGGAAATTCCCCACACGTGTGCCGGAAAAGGTAGGGCGATCTCGACCGCTATGAACAGATGAGCACATTTTTTCCGCAGGGCGGTTATGGGCCTTGTGAACAGCTAAGGGTTAAACGTCTTGACTTAAAATAAAGAAAATTCATATCTCTTCATCCAGCCCAGAAAACCCCACAACATTATAAATTTTCTTGTTCAGTATACTTTACAACACGCCAGGAGCGGCAGTACTTTCGTTTTTTACGATCGCCAGTGCTAGTGTCACTTAGACTCTTATCTGGGTCAAGTCCGACTTCGGACATCAACATCGAAATATCGCCTGCATGCACCAAATTATCATCATTTTCACTCTTATCGACAGCCTGCAAATTAGAATCAGCTCCACAAGTAATGATTTCTGCAACTTCTTTTGCTGCATAAGTTGTTTTTCGGGTCTGATCGACACTTGGTGTTGAAGTGAGTCCATCCGCCATTGATTACACTCGCTGAATAATAATCATCTGTAAGGGGTCAAATTTTCAACCACACGGGCAGGAAAGACCGTAAAACATCACACATTCATAATTAGCATCTATGTATAGAGGGAATACTGAAGTTTCCATTGATATCTCATACGTCACTGAAAGCGTTGGGGTTTTCTGGCTAAAAATAGGAAAAGTTGCTGACCGAATATTCGGTCGGTGGCACTGAAGGCATACATTCCTTCCGACCGAATATTCGGTCGAAAGCACTGAACAGGTTAAATACGCGTTCAGAGTCTTTTTTTCTGGATCCTGTCAGCAGGTGTGTAAGTAACAGAGAAAAACAACCCCAGACTATAAGAGCAGGACAAGATGGAACATGCATGATGGTCAGGGCCATTTATTCATTTCCAGTATCCATTTATACTTTGATCAACTACATGGATGTGCGTTTGCCTGTGGGCCTACAAAATGCGTCAGCAGCAAGACTTTTTCCAACTGTTATTGATGGATTTTTATCAAATGTGTCAAACTAAGCACTTCAGCAGTTATGTCATAATCAGAGATGCCAGCCATTAAGTTTACAGTCAAATACTGATAAAAAACATATTTACCTGAGTAACGGTTTGGCACATACGCAATATACAAACAAATGTGTAATGACGGATTCAAAGTGAAACGAACAATTTTCAGAAGTGATATATTCAAGCCTTTTCAACAGAAATATTACCAACTATGATTAAGTACATGTAGACATTTCAATGAGACATCAGCAGACATTGTGGCCAGACTTATTTTGTATTGTCTCACACCTACCAACAAATACAATTTATAATCAAGTATTCTTTTTAGTGTAATGTTTCAAGTATGATTGTAATAAAACAGTTGGATGCAATGAATTATACTGAAATTTAATGAAAGTTGTAAGCTCTGCTTGATACAGCCTGACTAGATATCGAAGGTACAAAATGAGTTGGAAATGAATTTTCCAGCAATTTGTTGGTAATTTTCACCATAGCTGTATAGCTGTGTCATGCATAGTACTGCCTGAATCATTCAAGGCTTTGTTCATAATCTTCTTCCCAAAGTATCAAGGACAAAGTATCTATTTTTGTCAGTTGATTTTCTTCTTCCCAAAGTATCAAGGACGAAGTATCTGCTGGTTGCTGCATGTATTGGTGTGTGTCTGTATTTCAAGCTTTTTTATGTTTACTGCAAGGTGCATGTGTGTAGAGGCACATGTGTAGACTCCCTCGCAGAGCTATGTTCAAGTTTGATTGTGCGTGCTGACTGTGGATCAGTATATGTTGGATATTGAGTGCCTTACCTGGTGAACCAAGCTTAGCTCTACGGGTTTATTAATTACGAAAATTATACTGACCACCATGTAGTAGTGCATCCGCTTGTTGGGCGAATTTTTTTGGTGTTTCATTGTGAGGCAGACCTAGAAATATATCCATGCCTGGTAGAGGGTGAAGGACCTGCTTTGTGTTGTCCTACCCTGTTCTTGTTATGAAGGCCTTGATGGATGTCCACATCTGGTAGAAGATGTAGGGCCTGCTTCCTGTTATCCTGTCATGTCCATGTTGTCAAGGAAGATTGTTGAAAGTGCAAGGATTGTTAATCCTAGTACTGCCGATCAGATCGGCAGTTCATCGGTGGTCTAACTGTTAATGCCGAGCAGATCGGCAGTTACTAAAATACGAAACAAAACTTTCTGCTAGCTCAGTTTCGTATTTTCTTAATACATGTGAGCCACCGGGAACCCAGTCTAATCATTGTGACCTCTTCTGTGTTTAGAAAGTTGCTTTAGTTGACTTTTTTTTGGCAAAGTTTACACTAGAGTTTCGAATAGCATCCAAGATGGCTGCTCGAAAGTTCCCTCGTGATAGACACCTGTTTGAAGCCTTTGAAAACACGAAAAGCGACTCTGAGGATGATTGTCAGTTGGAAGATGATCAAGATAGAGACAGTTCTAGCGATAGTGATGTTGATCAAGACAATTTTATTCATTTTGAGGACTCAGTTATCGCCGACAAAGCGAACACCATAAGCAGCGTGAAACTGGGTCATCTGCCTGTGGAGATGGCCCCATCGCCTCTACTAGTGCCAATATTTCTGATGAAAGACCTTCTTCTGCTGACTAAATTTAGCCCTAAGTGATTGAAAATAAGTAACAAAGACTCCGCCAAATGATTTCAGGTGAATTTATTCACAAGCTTTCAACAAGTTGGTTGGAAAAACACACACTGTCTCAGTACATCTGTTTTGGCGAGCGCTGCAAGATTATACCTGTTGGTTACAAACCTTCGTTTCACACAAACACTGACTGAAAACTATCCCAAACTATATATTTTTGGAAAGTAGACAAACTAAACAATTTATTTATGCAAAAAAAAATGCTTATTCTTCTCAGTATGACCGAGTTGAGGGGTATCTATATTATATATTAGGTAATAAGTTTTGGCCATATTGGATTTTATTGATCATGTGACCCCATTTAGTATTATAATTTTCTTTTTTTGCTTTCTCAGGTTAGTGTAGTCTATATCCTTTATGAAAATATATGGGTTGCCAGGGTTTAGGGTGAAATCAAGGTCAAAATTCTGCTTTAAACATTGTAACCCAATTCACAGTTTTCTCCCCTGGCAAAACCATTGTTAGCTCTTCGGAGACGTAACAGCGGATATTCCACTGCAGCAGGCCATACCATTAGAGACATGACAGTGGACATTCCGCTGCAGCTGGCCAAACCATTAGAGACGTGATAGCCGATATTCAGCTGCAGATTTTAAAAAGATGCAAGCCGGTCGCTGGTCTAGGGGAACTAACTACACATATAGGAACACTCTTTGGTATCTTCTGAAGTGTTTGTTACTTCCCTTGCATCAATTTTATCCCGATTAGTTAGTTTTTGCCTTTATCCAAACCAACCGGAGTGACCGTCCTTGCACCAAAATGGCGACATTTAGGCCTTCACAAACCAGAAGAACAAGAAAACCAATGTAAGCGCGTATCCAACGAGACAAAGGATCGTCATAATCACTTTGCTGCTTCACCTGTGTGAAAACAAAGCTGTGTTTGTTCTTTTATATCTTCTGGTCATACCAAGGACTTGTGATTACCTGGATTTCTGGATTACCTGGTCAAGAATGGGTGTTTTACTGACTTTATGTGTTGGATTACTGTCAATCAAAAACTTCTTTCCCAGAGCCAAAACCCTACCCCTTTCACCTTCTAGAAAGGTAAGTAGAATAGATGTATTGTCCTTGTATGTAGCTTCAGCTCAAAGAGCGTAAATTGAATTTTATTTTGATATAAAATATGTTCTTGTGCTGTAAAATCTGTATTTTTGAGAATTTTTGGAAACCCCCCAAAATCGTGCGTCTCCAAGGATTGTGGCAGGTCCCGTTGATCGCGTCCTCAGTGGTTGTGCAAGGCAACTATATTACATCTTCAAAGAGTTAACACTGGCAGTAGTAGGGTTAAGGTATTGTCTACATTGTCTCATGTACTAGGTTTTGCTAGGGCATCTGGGACAAAGCTGGCTGCAGTCTGGCATCATGAGTGATGCAGAAACTGTCTGTGAAAATGCAACAATAATGTAACGCATTTGGTTCTGGTCCATAAGCAGTGTCCTCCTTCCCACATGTGATTGCCCTTGGGATTACACAACACCTTAAGTGGCTGTATATATATACAAAAGAGGTGGTGTGGTGAGAAAACAATCTCCATCTTCTCTCAGAATGAAATTATGACAAAATCTGAATTTAAAAACAAATACACAAATGAAAAATTTAACTCTCACGTACCTTCATCAGATGCTCAACTACAGTACCACTTCCAACACACAGATCGGATATGCATTCAGTATCACTTATCAATGTCCAACACATACAATCCATTGGATTCTGTACTTAATCAGAAGCAGTATGAAAGCATACAAAAACCAGGGCAGGTAGAAGGGTTTGAAGAGTTCCGCCCCCACCCCACCTACCACAGTTTCCTTACTAGCTACCTGAAAGAAACATGAACCAAAATTTCAAGTCAATAAATAACAGCACCTTTCCTTTATGAACTAATGCATTTTCACATGTGATAACTTATTAACTAATGCATTAATTATGTATTTTTACATGTGATAACTTCTTAACACTTGTATGTTAAAATGAAAACAACACATAATATATTACAAAAATGGACACATATTTACATTAACGATACTTTTAAAAAATGGACACTGATATTCACAATAACAGTACTTTAAATCTGATGAAGTCCCTTCAGTTCATTCACTCAATCCACACAGGAACTAAACAGTGCTATGACATACTAGTCTTTAACTGTTAAGACCCAAAGCATTGTACTAAATGGAACACAGAACTGTCAACAAACATTACCTGGAAAGTCAATAACCGGTCTAAAACTTAAATGGTAAAACTTGAACGGTTTCAAATTAATATAGTTCACAGAATTACTGCTAAAAACTTAACAAATAATCAGTCACCGTGGTGTACTGACTAACGCAACAGACTACTGACTGGAAGGTTGTGGGTTCGAATCAGACATCTAAGATATAGACTGCGTGCGACTGTATACGAGCGTTGAGGCGAAATGGCCCCACCGCTGGCTGTGAGGTGGCCGCCATTTTGGGGACCTACCAGCGCACAGCTGTCTGTTGTTAACTCTGTGTAAATGAGTGACGGACAGAGGGGAAAGCCAGGCTGTACCGTTTAAATATCTTTTTTTTAAAGAAATCTCCGTTGACCTATTGTTAGCGTGCGTGTGGTGAGTGTGCGTGCATGCGTATGTGTGCGTTTGTGTGTGTGTGTAAAGTTTGGCTCTCTTCCGCATACACACACACAGGCACGCACACACGCACGCGCTCACACACGGACGAACACAGATTCACAAATTATGATATTTAATCTGAAAAAGTTCAAAGTCTCTTACTTAAGGTGGTTTAGAAAATGGGACCCAAAAAAGAAAGTGAGCACTAACATAATCTCCCTAAGTGCAATGACCCTTAAAAAATACATTTATTCTGGCAATGTAATGCCATTTGTCAATTTTGTTTTTCCGTTGAATCTTCCTTAAAACTAAGTGAAAAATTAATAACACTCAAACTCCTCCAGGCTTTGAAACAGATGATACCTTTGATTTTCTTCTTGCATTTGCAAAATGTTTCTTATCCAAGTGTCGAGTAGAGAAGACACAGCTTATATTTCATATATTCTTACAACTTGAGAGGAGGTTCAAGATAGAAAGACACACCACATATATGTAAATGTGTGCTATATAACATTAAGAAAGAGAGAAAGACACAGCATATGCAAATATATGCTACATAACATTCCTTACGACAGACACATAGCATATGTAAATATGTGCCACATAACATTCCTTAATTAAGAGAGACACACAGCATACGTAAATATGCGCTCCCATAACATTCCTTAAGAGAGAGAGAGAGACACAGCATATATTTTGTCTCACCATAATGTTCAACTCCAAGATCATCTAGACCAACTGAATGCATGCTACAAGAAATGTCTTCAGGATTAGCATTGGAAAGACAGAGGTAATGACAATTTGCAGAATACCAGGAAAGGTGGACGTAACTATAGGAACTCAGTTAAAACAAATATCAGAATTCAAATATATGGGTACTGAAAATGGAAAATTAGAGAAATCGAAACTCGCTGCCAGAAAACAAATGCTGTTAGCTTCCAACTAGCACATTTTCTGAAACATCCAAGCATCCCCTTGAGAAAACTAATCCCCTTGAGAAAATCTATTCAATCCCATCTTCATCCCAGCTCTCATATACCTGTGCCAAACATGGTTATTGACAAAATCCCTCAAAAGGAAATAGCCTGTGAGATGAAATGCCTCAGGAAAGCAGCTAACAAAACTCTCAGAGAGAGAGGGTCAAAAATGAGATAAAAACAGGACTAAAACCCTTCCTGCATCACATAGAAAGGCAGCAATGAAGTGGTTTGGACATGTTACAAGGATGCCGCCCCAAACAACCAGCCCAGCGTGCATGCAACTCTAAATACTCTGGTACCAAAGCCTGATGGAACTAAGGCTGAACTGGAGTAACACGGTGGCAGAAACGTTGGACACATACAACATGTCGCTTACCAAAGCCTCCTGCCTTGCCACAGACAGACACCTGTATCTCCCACCAACACGTGGTATAGGCGAAGGGAAAAAAAACAAAACTCAAGGGTGACACTCTGAAAATCTGAAAAAAATGAAAATCAGGCTGGGGTCCAGGGGCTGCCCACTCCACTTGTTCTTCACCCCTTTCTCAACAGTAGCGAGATTTGAATCCCCTTCTTGTAAGCCTAACAAAGATCGCTGAACCTGTGTTGTCTTCAATGATAGAGAGCGCTTCCTCATTTCCGGTCGTCTGCTAGTGCTACTTCGGTCATAATACCGCCGATTCAACTGGTTTTTTCCCCCAAACATTTTTTTTTTGAATAACGAAACTGAAAAAAACGGAATTTCCGTCACCCAGACGGAAGAATGGCACCCATGAAAAATTTCTCTCACTTTATTTTGTTTAAAACTGTCGCACGTCTGTCTGTGTTCTGAAACAAAGCTCTGATCAGCTGTTTGAGTTCATTGGGAGGAAATTCTGCTGCAAGAGGGCCCATTCCATCAGCCCAACGATCAGCAATTTCCTGCAAGCTGCCATTGAGCACTAACTGTATCTCTGTGAACTTGGCATACTTGGGCACATGTCGGTGCAAGTCCACCTTTGCCTTGCTGCTGGCGTTCTTGCTGTCACTGCTCTCTTTCTCACATGAAAACAAAACGGCCCCCTTGTCATCCACCATTTTCAGCAGCAAAAACAGTTTTCGTGCTGCTTCCGAAGAGATGTCTTCCAAGGATGTGATGTGATCCATGATTTGTGTAAGCAGAGAGTTGAACAGAATACCTGTAAAGGAAGCACAAATCTAATGAGTTCACTGGTGACTACATCTTGATTTTTCAGGGCTGAATTATTTTGGTAAAATCTGAAACATATTGTGACCTTGATAACAAACACTAGAAGTTAACACATATTTGGCCAGATAAGAATCAAAGTGATGATCTCTTCTTGATAGAAAGTTTTTAACAAGGGTCTTTTTCTACACTAACACAGTCATACCATATGATAATACACAGGCATAATTTAATCGTACAAATTTAAAAAAATCCTCCTGTGCATCAAGCACATGCGTCCAGCTTATCTTCATACTCACATACGCAGTACACACACACAAAGATTTCACTTAAGCTGGTAGACACCTTATTCCCAAATTTAAAACAAAAAACAAAATCAAATCACAAACGCACCTATAGCCTTGCGGTAGACGTTTGAAGGAAGAACATCCTGCCAGACTCTCTGTAGATGTGTAAGCTGATGGAGGGCCTGTTTCAGTGACCGTTCAGCTGACCCATAATTTGATTCTTCATCCACAGAAGCAAAGCCTGTCACATTAACAAAAGTATGCAATAAAATAACATATACCTTACTGCAAAACTAAGCAATTAACACACAAAAAACATACAATGCCCTCCACTTCACAAGACAATACAAACTCCAGAGCTGTTTTTATTTTCAAGGTCAAATTTTCTGTTAATATACACACACACACCCTCCAACCACCACCACCCCACACACAAAACACTCACACATTAAACAAAAGATTAAGATGGACACATGAATACAAGAACAAAGGTAGTGACATTTTTGTTGTTACCATTATGCCTTGGTGAAAAATTCCCATTTCTTACAAAATAATGGAGGATGTTAACTAGGCCTACATTACTAAAAAAAAAAAAAAAAATTCAGTACTCAATATTAGTGACATTGTTTTGGGAGTTACTAAGACACTTAGGTGAGATTTGGTGAGATTCCCATTTCATTTAAAATAACTACAGACATTAACTACAATACAACACAATTAAGTTATTAAGGTTTAATTACTGTATTAGTTCAGCATCATCATCCACTGAACATCACAGTAATACCTGCTGCTCCTTGAATATACTGTTCCAAGATGGCTTTCTGTGTGTTCATCTGCTCCATAAAGCTGGAAGTACCAAGGGAGCGGATCTCTTGAATCAGGTCAACAAATGTTCCACTGATGTCAGAGGGGAGACTGTGCTTGAACTGGTGACCCAGAGTAAGGAGATGATGTGCCAGGAACATGCAGTTATTGTGATGCAGTGCTGGAAAGACGATAACACCAAAATACTTACAGTAAGAAAATATTTCAGTCAGGTAGCGCACCTTTTTCACAAAGATATGAAATACACACTCACACACACAAACACACACGTGCATTGCAGACACATAATTCCATCAGTACACATTCCTCCCTTCCCTTTCGCAAGACACCATACATGAGGGGCAGTGAATTACTGACTGACAAAACTATCATACTGGAAGAAGAATGTGGATTACTGACATAAAATACAATAATAATGATAGCAGACAGATTTAAAAGTTGAAACAGGGAGAAACATTTCAAGGATTACCAGCCAGAATGACATATATGCTTCCTTTATTCAATTTGTGATATACCGTTCTGGAAGGTTACCCCTGATTCATTTTCTGACCAAATTCTCTTATCACTATGCTGGTTAACCTCTTAAGCGCTGTATCCGTAAAACTTACGGAGCTCTCGGAGCCTTCTCTGGTGCCTACATACGTGAAATTTACGGAGGTAGTTTGACGCACGTTTCAGCCTAATGTAAATGGGAGAGAAGCACTAACTGATGTTGTCAGTCTCAGAGAGGGTTCATAAAAGTGACTGGCTTCCCTTACATGACTTTTTGACCTATGCAACCCTCACCAGATTGGTTTTATTTATCTCAAAAGAGAAACTGGTTTTCAGCAAAATGCCGACACCAGGACGGTCTTGCAATGCTGCATGTTTTCAGCCTTTGAAAGCATGTGAGTTGAGTTAAGAACTTATAAATGACTGTAGGATGATTCAGAAGACAACTCTGACACAAGAACAGGCTGAAAACGGCAGTAGTTACTTGGTGTTGGTATGAAATGTGAAGCAGACCCAACACGAAGAAAAGTATTGTTTTTTCCCCGAGCATGTGGCCAAAAATTCTTTGGGCCACCGGTAATACTGTAGTGATAGGCTGGACTGCATTGTAGAATTATATAAGCCACACTGTCAGTGAGTAGTATTAGAAGTGGCAAGGGGAAGACTAGGGTGATGGAGTCGGGTGGGGTGGGGGGCATGGGGGGGTGGGGGGCAGCTGGGCAGCCGACCACTTGATTGTTCAAGCCACTCAGTGCACTAGCACACTGTGGCTATTTGTAGCTCATTAGCTGTCAGTGATCTGTCAGTAGGAGGTCAGCCAAAGTCTGAATACTTTTAGATTTCATCAGGAGGGTCATATCTTCTATTTTTTGGTTTCTATCACTAGCGGTTATGATTTTTTTATGGGAATTTCCACAAAATATTACAAATATGTAGTAATTTCAAGAAATTACTACATGAATCATCTGAAAATACATTTACTCATGCCTAATGCACCATTCTGTGTAATTTCATGCATAGATTCCCATAAATATGGAAGCAACAATTGTTTTAATGTACATGGTAGCAATGCAACATTTTTTCCCTGGCACAAGGAAAACACTATGTCAAAAAACGTCAGCACTCAAGGGGTTAAAGAAGAAATAAAGGAAGAAATAATGAACAATAAAAAAAACTTGGTAACAACAAATGTTCAAAAAAAAATTTCTTTTTAAAAACTGTGTTCTCTTTATATATCTTTAACAGCCACACACACACACATGACTATTTGGAAACAAGTGCAACACAAACTTAGACAACAAATAGGTGATGACATACTACAATAATTGCAAACTGAAGTTGAGCCAAATCTAAAATTCATACACTCATGATTCCTCACCATATTAGACACATGTTTACAATTTGGAAGAGATTCATCCATAAACAATAGCTGAAGAATCACTGATGAAATATTGTCTTTGCATAAAGTCTCCTAATAATGTATAAATGTGTTTATCTAGATGTGTTATGGTAATCAGGGAAGTTTGGGAAGTTTATAGTATATTCAATGTGTTTGGCAAGAAATACTCTAACACTTGAAGAAAGTGCTTATGATAATACACGAAAGACATAAGGAGTGGACACATGCAATCAAATGGCAGTATGGACATTCATTAATCAAATCTCAGCATTTTTTCCGGTCTAAAATTTGATTGCTGGTACAGATTAATATTAGGATCTATCAATGCCAATTAAGAAAGACCTCTTGCTGTCATCAAAACGGGCAATGGAACGTCAAATTAAAAATCCACAAATTAGAAATCTCCAAATCTGTTTTCCTATCTGGAATTCCTGCAGCTATCCTGGTCCCTCCCATCACTTCTGCAAAAGCTCCCTACTGAGTTCACTATTTATCTCAACTAATGGCAGCCTGGAGTACTCACACATAAACCTGTCTTTATTCAAAATAATCACTACCATCAGAGTCATCTTGCTTTTGAGAGAGACTGAACAATTAAGACAATACTACAACTTCCTTCCCAACTATGACAAAGCATGCAAATCCCAACAAAGCTTACCTGTAAGTTGTGGAAAGTTAGCCAGGCTGTGTGCATGGTAGGTAGGAAAGACGCTGCAGAACAACTCAAAGATGTTGCGCACTGCATAAAACATCTGCACGGCACACTGAGGGGAAATGGAAGCTGCTTCATTCAGTGTGGAATACACCAAGTCCAGTAAATCTTGGATACACATGCTGTCCAGAGCAAAACAAGGAATTAATATGGTAATTTTTGCTGCAATACTGTGACCATGACCTAAATCTAGTATATATGGTTAAAAGTTGAACAAGTCACTACCTTGCAAAAGAACAAGGGTTGGAAAAAGAAAAAGGCATGGCGGAGATGGTGTCAGGAGTGCAACATTATATGGACATATTTTTGCATAATTATCCTCTTGAATATAGATCAATCTCGATCCAATTTACAAGGGTTACTGTTGTTTGGGAAACACATCTCGGCTGAACTAAAGACACAAATTCATTCGCCTACTATACTGTGCATGTTCTTAATTGAGATATTTGACTTTTGGTGAAGTTAACTGTTTACATTCTGATTGCACAAAATTTGTCAAAAATAACAGAATAAGATTCAGGAAGATGGGTTTCGTGAGAATGATTATAAGAAAATGATGCGAAAAAGCAATGGTGATCAAAGTACATTTCACAGAAAGAAAAGCAATTTAACTGCAAACATGAGAGGAAGTGTGCATCAAATGTTGAAGCAAAGAGCAGATATAATAATTCTGGTACTTGTTCCATTGCAAACAAGACAAAAATGAACACACAAACAACACACACACACACACCACACACAACAACGCATACACACACACACAACACACAAACACACACACACACACAAATACTTCCAACAAGTAGGATCACCAACAATGCCTGTGCATAAGAAATGGACAAAGACACAGAGAACAACTCCAGATTATCTCCAGAATTTCATACATACATACACGCCGTTAGAGCTATGAGTGAGGTATTTTGCATTTATATTAACTTTATTGTTACTGTTTAGGAAAGTTGAAAATACTGAATATATTTTCAAATTACAAAAATGGCTGGACCTACCTAATAGTATAGATATATGTTGAAGTTTTGAACATATCTCTCATCTCATCTGTCACAATATATAATACAGATATATGTATGTGGCTCTGGATATATTATCAGTAAAGCTATATATGGTTCTGAATAGGTATTATTTCTAAAAACAGTCTCAGCACTTCTTATTTACTTCAATCTCAGTGCTTGTAATAAATTTAAAGGACTTTTCACACAGAATATTTAGGACTGTGACCAGTTTACACATAATTACATTTTCATATGTTTTTAGGTAACAGCTGCTCACAACACTGTGAAATTGTTAACCTAAAACTTTATTTGTGGGGACAGGGGTTTAGCTATTTACAGTATTTCATAATTTAAACATGATTTCATAATTGTCCAGGGGGAAGCAGGGGGAAGGATCTCATACTTTTCTGGTAGGGAAATGTCCTTGGGATAACTTAAGTTCTTTTCCTGAGCATTTTACAGAATTTATGAAGTAATTAGCCCTACAGGATGGAACATTTATCAAACTCAGAAAAATATTTATCAAACTCAGAAAAACATTTTACACAAAAGATATTTTCACATTCATTCACTGTGGCAAAGTACCCAAGGGCTACCAGCTTGTCCTGGAATTTCTGTGTGACTGCAATCACCTCGTGAAATGTTTCCAGTTCTTGGCCACCGAAACTTTGGCATTTGTCATCTATGTGAATCCCACTGGGAGTCAGAAAAAGACCCATCCACGAAAAGCCAAGAATCACCGTCTATACATTATTGTTAAGCCCCTCTTTCCTAAACATACATACATAAATGCCACACACAGACGGAATCAATCTTCCTTGAAACAATATTTTATAGTAACTGACCTGATTCTGCATGTAGGCATGCGGAATGTGGCATCACTCAACAGAGGACTATGGGTAATCTCCGTCTTTCTGGACTTTTCTTTGCTGGGACCACCTGACTTATCTAAAGGAGTCAGTTCTCCTGCTGGAGCATCTGATGATATCTGTGAGGAAACATAAAATCATCATTTGGTTCTGACTGATACAAGTTTATGTCTAGTGGCATGAATGCTCTAGATATCTCTCATTATAGTACATGGAATCAGTGGTGTGAGCATACATGCAGTTTACCAATCCCTTTGGTGGTCTGTCAGAACAATTTCAAAACTTTGTCAGTACCGTTTTTTTTTCCCTTCAAAACCAAAATAATACCTGCCACACACAGGAAATCGTCTAAAATCACAGACACCATGGCATCTTTTTTCATCACATATACAATATGGGCAGCAAAGAAACAATAAAAACACAAAAAGATCTCGAAAGCAAAATTTCCTTTCCCAGGAAAATCATTTCATCTTTGACTTTTAGTCTGCATATTTCCTTTTTAGCGCTCAAAATACATTTCCTCACACTGCTCACAGATATCCACTGCCCAATGTAAAACAAGGACAACGGGAGTTTAAACTGGACTCAACATGTCTCACAGAACTCTACAAACTTACCAACACAGTATCGTGTATGTCAGTGGTCATGAGACTGCGGGCTCTCTCCAAGATACTCTGACATTTCTTGTTAGCAAATAACACATTGACATTCTCCACATATTCCAGCAGTGTGCGTGATGCGTCACTGATGAAATCCAGGGCTACCAGCTTGTCCTGGAATTTCTGTGTGACGGCAATCACCTCGTGAAATGTTTCCAGTTCTTTGCTGGTATTTGGGATGGCATGGGAGAGACACTCTTTGACAATGTTATCCAAAACCTGTAACACACAAATGGCCACTCTGTCTTTAAATAAGAGACAGTGAAATAGAGGAAACAGAGACACAGAGAGAGAATAAAAAAAAGAGGCAATGAAATAAAAAGACAAAAGCCTAATACTTCATCAACTCTTTTGATGTCAAGGTATGTTCAAGTTGATCTACTTTAATCAATATAGGTTGATCTATTTAATCAATATAGGTTGATCTATTTCAATCAATACAGGTTGATCTATTTTAATCAATATAGGTTGATCTATTTTAATCAATTACAATTTGCATATTTCTTGGATCACTGCACTTTACCAAAGCTTCAACAGAAATTAACAATAAAAAGAACATCCATTATTTCACTTTTGGTGGAGTTCAACAAAACTCAAGAGGTGGAGATCGATGGAGTCTGACAAGGGACACAACAGCAAAAACCTTTCTCCTGCCACTCACCTTCTCCCCAATTTCATCTCCCAGAAGGTTCATCAGTGTGACCCTGCTCTCTTCTGCCCCCTCCGCTGCCTTACGCACCACTTCTACATGCAGCAAGCTGTCATTCAACAGGTCCAGGATATTGCCCACAACAGAGAACATGTCCAAACAGTTTGGCAATTTGCGCTCGCTCACTGCCTTAAACACAACCTGTTCAGAAATAATAATATATCAGATAAAAACAGTACTTATTATAATAATTGTTGGACGCCATCTAAAAGTGAACAATGTTTGAATTTTAATATATTCCTGTACGAACTATCAACAATTTCCAGTTTCCTGCACTATTGTAAGTAACACCCTTGTAAATATTTATTGGTGGTGACTTGCATGCACACAGACTGAATATGAAAAAAAGTAACTTTTCCTTGATCACTACATAAGCAACCACATCTTCCAAAATGACAAATCATCATCATCATCATCAGGTGCCTTGCCGCATGGCGTTGGCGATTATGGACTTCCATCTGTCTCTATTACTTGTTGCCTCAAGCAGCTCTTCCACCCTCTTTGTCCCCAACCACTCTGCAAGTCCGTCTAGTATCTTCTCCCTGGGTCTACCAGTGCTCTCTTTTCCTCCAGCTTTTCCATTGTGACCAGGTGCTTCAATTCCCCTTTCCTCATAAAATGGCCTATAAATGTTGCCTGTCCTTTCCTAATCTTCCTTATGAATGATCTACTTGTGTCTGCCTCCATCAAGACTGTCTCATTTGTTTTCTTTGCTGTCCATAAAACTCTCAACATTCTTATTAGAAACCACATCTTGGCTGCCTCAATCTTGTTCTGGCTTTGCTGACTGTCCACGCCTTGCAGCCGTACAACAGTACTGGTTCTATATAACATTCAAGAACTCTCTTCCTGATGTTAACTGATAGGCATTTGTTGGTAAGAATGCTTTTCATCTTCTTGAGTGCCGTTTTGGCTTGGCCGATTCTGCCGGCTATTTCTGATGTGCATCTGCCATCTGGTGAAATGATGGTTCCCAGGTATGTTAACTTATCAACTTGTCTCAAGGTTGTGTCGTCTGCTGTTATTTTGCATGAGGGGATTTCATGTTTTTACTGATCACCACGACTTCAGTCTTCCTGCTGTTTTGTTCCAACCCCTTACCTTTGCTTTCTATTTCTAGTACATTCACAAGGTTTTGTAGGTCCCTTTCACTTTCTGCAATTAGCACGGAGTCATCTGCGTATCGGATGTTGTTTATCATTTTTCCTCCAACCTTTAATCCAGGGTCTTCCTCTAGGTTTCTCATGATGTTTTCGCCATAAAGTGAAAACAGAACTGGTGACAAAAAACAATCCTGTTTGACTCCTCTTTTGATGTTTTGGAAAGAGCTTATATCGTTTTTTATTCTCATTGCAGCTGTTTGCTCCCAATACATATTTCTGATTATTCGTAGATCTTTTCCATCAATATTAAGTCTTTCTAGTTGGTTAATCAATTCTTCATGTCTTACCTGATCGAAAGCCTTGGTGTAATCAACAAAGCATAGATATAAATCCTTGTTCATCTCGATTGACCTCTCTATGATTGTCCTTAGGATGTATATGGCGTTAATAGTTCCTTTCCCTACCACAAATCCACGCTGTTCATCTGCTATTTCTCTTTTGATTCTATTCCTTATCCTCATCATGATTATTCTTAATAGGATCTTGGTTATATGACTCATCATACTGATTGTGCAATGGAGTGCGCATTCTATAGCCCCCGTCTTCTTTGGAAGTGCAATGAAAATTGATTTTGACATATCTTTGGGGATTTTTCCAGTGTCGTAAATTTCATTTAGGAGGACTTATTTTTTCTATACCAAATTCCTCCAGGGCTTCAATCATCTCTGTAGTAATGTTGTCTGGTCCTGGGGCTTTTCCTGGTTTCATCTTTTTCAATGCTGCTCTAACTTCATCTTTCATTATGGGTGGTTCTTATAATGTGTTCTTCATCTCTGTCATCTTCAAAAAGGTCTTTAATGTACCCTCCCCATCTGTCTAATATTTGTCTTTTTCCATGAGAAGCGTGCCATCTTTCGATTTTAAGCAACCAGTTGATGTGCATGTATTTTTTCTGTAGACAATTTCTTCAATTCGGCTGTACATACCCTGAGGATCCGTTTTGTGTCTGTCTTCTATTTCTTTGCATTTTTGTGTGTGTCTGTCTTCTATTTCTTTGCATTTTGTTTTCAGCCAAGCTTCCTTAGCTTCATTACACCTATTCCTGATTTCTTTGTTTATCTTCCTGTATGTCTCCTCATTTCTCTTTGCCTTCCTCCTTTCCTCCATCAAGCCTAAAATTTCTTTTGTCATCCAGTTCTTTTTTGCTTTTCTATCTACTTCAGGGATTTCTTCACAAGCTTCATTCATTCATCGAATTTCTCAACTCTGTCCATTGTTCCTCACTGTCACCAACGGCTTCCAGAGCACTGAATTTGTTTTGAACATGTACATTAAATTTTTAACTTATTACTTCCTCTGTCTTTAAGAGTCCAAGATTTAGTTTGATGTTGCTTTTGGTTTGTTTCCTTTTCCTTAATGACAAAATAATACCAACATAAATCCTTTAAAAGTTTCTTTAGTTTTACATTAATTATCAAACACCGGAAAACTGAGATAAGAAAGAAGGGACAGATGATATATATTGTGCTTTGTATTTAGTACATCTGGGGTGGATAATAATGAGGAGGGCTCAAGGGTTTCAACAGAAAAACTGCTCTTGAGGAGACAAAAGCAGTAACATGATACATAATTCTAAGTTTAAACAAATTATATGATTTTACCAAAAGAGTGTACCAAATGGCATGTAAATAATCTACCAGACAAAAAATTTGCTGGGAAGAGCATGCCCCCAGATGTCACTACATATTTTAGAAACACCCTTCTAAAATTATCATAATCTGTACCTGAAAACGTGGGAGTACGATTAAAACAATAACGAGGAACACCACTTATAAAGAGAATTAATAAGAAAAAATAACAAATTGCATATAAACACACAAGTACACACATATATTCCTCCTTTACCTGTTTGCCACTGGACAAGGGTGTTTCTGTGACAACCACTTTTTGCCAGCAAAGTACAAGACCAAAGACGTTTTGTACCAGGTGGCGCCCAAATGCTTGGAGTTTCCTATCCAGCTGACCCAGGTCTTCCAACGCAGCTACTAACTGCAAAAAAAGGTTTGGGATTCTAAGAAGCATATGGGCTTATATAATAAATGTCATGATAGATTGCCAGTTGAACTCAATAACTGATGAACCTTTTCACCAGCAGCATCGAAATTTCAACAAACTGATTAACTTATAGTAGGTATTCCAAAGTGATTTTCAAATTTGAACTTATCTGTATAAAAATCAGCTGGGAAAATAGAGATTTTCATTCTGAACACATACATACTTTATTTTTAATGTGGGATAAAAAATACATTTTTTATGATTTCTTTCTTTCTTTTTGGACTTAGAAAAATTTCGCACGGCATTTTAGGCCACATTCAGACATGCCTTGAACACACATATAAAATCACACAAGTCCAGAAAATCATTTCTGAGGAGGTTTTTACTTGTTAAGTTGATGTGCAAAAAACATATGGACAGAAATGCATATCAATAAAAATACAGACCTATGAAAATGACAAAAAATAGCAAAATTGGACGCCGCCGTTCCAAACAACTGGGCAAGGGACCCATTTTCAAACTCCATTATCTTTAAGAAATACAATAGTGATACTGAAATGAATCATATATGATAAACATATTAAAGAATTTAACCTTAATTTTTTCCAGCTTCATCTGAAAGCTGGTTGAAAAGATATCAGATGTCAAAAATGCGAAATATGCCGATTTGTCACAGTGAAAAAAATGGCGAATTTTACACATATTTGGTGCACCATAACTTTTTTCACTTTAAAGTTACAAAAATGGTTTTGATATCAAATTGCTCAGCATGACAAACTCTTTCAATGTAAGACAACCCCAGACATCTGTATGTTTAATCAAACCATATTTGGGTAAGGATAAAATACCTATTTTGAAAAAAATTGTGTATTTTAGCTTTTTGCAAGACTCCATAACTTCTGTCACATTCATCCTACTGCAAAGTACCATATACCAAAATGATCAGTTTTTTATGATCTGTCAGTATAACAAGACATTAGGTTTCAATCTTTCTGTGGTTCTTCATTTATTAACCGATTCATGCCTGCAAGCTGATCCTGTAACAATTGAACTTTCTGACTTAATTTTGAAACATCTTTCTGCATAGCAATTTTTTCTGTCTTGAGTGACACAATTTCTCTTCTGACAATCGTTCTTTCAGACTTTTTTTTTCTTGTTGTAGTTCATATACTCTGGCCTCAGACAATTCTAGCTTTTCTTTAGCTTTACTCAAGTCAGCAATGTCCTTAGCCTGCGAAGTGATAGTGCATTTTGAACTATCTACAACATGCTTCAAAAGTTCCATCTGTTTTTCAACTTTTTCTTTCTCTTCTTGAAGTTTTTCATGGTCTTTCAGTGAAATGGTTGAAGTAGCTGAGTGCTGAAGAATACCATGCTGTTTCTCTACAGAAACACCTGGATCAGTTGTGCTGAGAAACTTCTCTTGTTCTGCAAAATAAAATGTCCCATACATTTAGGCCTACTCAAATCAGCACAACAAAATTTATCTCATAAACACTATAGGCCTAGTTAGGAAGGTTCATAGTGTCCAACCCATTAACCTGGTAGGCCTACTTTATTTTGTTTAAATATTATTTTTGATGACAATAATAGTAATGATAATAAATAGTAATGAATGATAGTAAACTAATAATGAAATAATGATAATAATAATAATGATAAATAATAATGAATAATGATAGTAAAATATAACAATAACAAAAATATAATAATATTAATAATAATAAACTTTTAAAGCTGTTGAACTAGGTGATAATAATATAGGGCCTAAAAATAATAGGATTGATAAACATGCAGATTTGTTTCAATGGTACCATTCAGGAAGTTTACACAAAGGCAGAAAAGAAAAAGGTGTAACATTGTGAAATTATTGAACGACACTGAACCAGATCGAGTGAAGTCAACAAGAAGCCAAGGGAGGGCACTCGGCCGATTCAACTATCGATCGATCAAAGCATTGGTCATGTGACCACAATAAATCGCTAATCTCTCAATCTCATTAACATCATTATAAATAAATATAATAAAGGCATGGATTATTAAAAAAATCTTTTGTAAACATTTTCTTTTAATCATATGCCTGATCTCACTCTCTGTAAAATTACCGCACCCCAAACCGTCACCTAACCCTACCTTCTAACATGCTGATTCATATTCATGATACTGTGGGTGCTGCAGCTGTACGCTTTCCAAACAATTATATTCTAAAATCAGAAACAAAATGTCGAAAAGTAATAGTAAACAAAATGCAAGATATTTCACTTACCCTCTAGATAAGTTAGATCGCTTGATTCATCGTGGCTGGAGCGGTCGACGTAACTTTCGCTGTCTCGGAACGTCCGCCATTGCGTGTCAGACGCTAAAGAGAAAGCGAAAATAGGTCGCGTTGTTTTCAGTCCTCAAGGAAAATAGCCATTGGTTGAATCCGTATGCAAATAGCAGAAGTTGAAAGTTGAAACCTTGACCTTTCGCACAGTGGAAAATATGGGAGATTGGTTTTGAGTAAGGTCGCGAAATCATCGACGGAAGTTTTTAACACACGAAACGACCGACTAAATGGAAGCCTATCAGTTCACTTTTTACATGGGATGAAAGCAAATTTAGTCATCTTTTTGACTGTGTAAATGGTTTGTTGATATCTGACCCAGCGAATCTGCTCGAGGCGAGTTTTCAATGTAGGGGTCAAAACCGTGTTCCGATTTCGTCATTCCAGCAGCAGCAAAATCGCAATTTAGTACCCATCATCAAAAGCATATTTCAAATGGTAAATGTTACACTTATTGATTTATTTTGACTTTAAACAAAGCTTAAAGGATCACAGATCAACATGATCTATGTTTTTTATTTCTGACACTGCATTTTGTTGAGAACGAGCAAGTTGAAAACCAGTGAAAAACCGCACTTTGCTGTACTTTTTGCCGCCAGCGAAGAGCACTTTGGAATACCTACTTATAGTTTGCTGTACTATCAATAACAGAATGCATTTGATCTGAGCACAAAAATAATGAAACTGTCAATTAACAATCAATAAACTGATACATTACAAAGTAAAATAAACTGGATCTGAAGAATTACAAGGTTTCAATCAAATCTAAAGTTTACACAATTCAACCATATCATTTTTTTTAACTGAAGATTAAATGAACGCTGGTTGTCTACATAAAAAACATACACAGAGCAAAGGATAAAACTGACAGACAAAAACCAAAAACATGAAATATAAAACATAGCATGAAATAAAACATAAAAATCACCAATATAATACACAATAGTTTCATGCATTTCATACCTCTGATAATGCTTGTTGTTCTGAAGGGCTATCACTTTTGGGAAGTCTCAACTCCCACTGTCGTACATCATCTTCCTTAGGGATACCGCTTGATGCCTTGTCCCTCGATGATTTGTCTGACTTTGTGGGGCCCTCTATGCTACTCCAGAAAACCGTTTCTTTCCAGGTATCACTGAGGTCTTGAATAAGTTTCTGCTTCAAAACTTGCTTTTGGACGTGGACTGCTACCAAGATTTTTACCTGTACAGACAGTGGTTAAGCTTTCATATTTTGTTTTGGTGATTTGTTTTCAAATGGTTTGATGTTTTAATCAACTGGCAGGCAAATATCCGTGCACTATTCCATCATGATGTTACATTTACACAGAATGCAAATCTAATAAATTACCACTGACTACATCTGCAGGTTTTTCTTGTTCTTTCTTTATCATTAACATATACTTTCTATTTCAGTATTTCATCCCCCTCCCACATCCCCTTATCACTTAGTTTCTGGCTTTTCAACATTAACATTTTTATCCTTTTTCAAAGCAGCATTTGAAAAATCTAACGCCTGTGAAACTCTTATGCTCAGAAGAATCGATTTTCATCAATTCATGTGTGAACAATGACAGAGGTATGCACTGTTGCAGATTTTTAGAGAAGAAAACTTATTGCCGATGATGTAAAAACGAACATAAAACATACCTGCACATAAATTTACATACCTCCTCCTCTCGTTCACACACTGGCTGTTTCAGAGCTTCCTCCAGCATTGCCAATGAGGACGATGCCTCAGAGTATTTACCCCGATTGGTCACCGATGCAATGTTCTCCATCAGCTGCTGGGCTTTGGTCAGCTTGTCCAGGACCCCCATTACCATGGTAACTTGCTCTAACTGACGGGTCAATGACTGGAATTCGCCTGTTGAGATGTTCAACTGTCCTTTTATCTGAAAGGTCCACCATTAAAACATTTCAGTTATACAATCTCCCTTCTCCCAGGCCTTCAGACACATTTCACAAATTTTGTAACCACTCAAGACAAGTCTATAGATCTTATGTTTCAGTTTTCCCTTAGTTATGCTCACTGATTGACAAAGTTAAAAATGATGGTTTCTCTACACACTCTCTTGTCTTCTCTCCATTTTATATGCTTTTTCTCTACAGTTCTAGTATTCCCATTTGAAAAATCTGAATTACATTCACAACATTACTCAAATATCTTACCTCAGTCTCTACTTTGTGGGAGAGCTCCTGCATTTCTTCTGAGATGGCCCTGACCTTGTCTGCAAGAGTGGCAGTGACATCAAAGCTGGGTTCAAAGTCCATGAAAGTGGCAGTGGTGGCAGTGGTAGCAGCATGAATTTCCAATTTCAATTCCTCCATGCGCTTTCCCAGCGTACTCAGTTTCTCGTTGATTTCTTCTCGCTCCATTTGCCCTGAAACCTCATCTGTATCACCTACTAAGTCAAACTGAAGCGTAAAGTAGAACATATACTACTTTGTTTAAACGAGATGAAAAAACACCCCTCAGTAATATCAAAAGATGGATTCCTGGGACTCCTTAATGAATGACTCAACATAATATTTGGGAATTCCAGCACAGAAAAAGGCTCAGAACATATTCACTGATTCAGTCATGAACATGTCACAAAGATATAACAAAAGTACTTTTATTACAAAGTATTCAAATTTAAAAAATGCCAAATGTAATACCACTACATGATCTTCGATGACTCTTGAGAGGAAAAAGTTATACCTTTCTTTCATCTGACATTATCAAATTGTGCCCTGTGAACTTGAAGTTGACAGTATGTATAGCTCTATTAGCTGATCATAAGTAACACACACACACACACACACACACACACACACACACACACACACACACACACACCACACACACACCTCAAAACACAGGCAATACCAGTGCACCTGTTCCCATCACGAAAGCAATAAAACAAACAATGAATAATTCTTATAACAAGAAAAATGCACAGAATAAACAAATGAAAATAAAACACTCAAACATCTAAGCTCTTTTTTCTGGATGGTCAAACTGACTGGCACTGGCAGTGATAGAAAAAACAGCCACATATGGCATGCCATGCTGACATTACAAGTAGACAGGAAAATGAAAAAATAAAAAAGGGATAAATTTCATAAAATAAAGTCAAAAGTACAGTATATCATGCGTTTGCTTGTGAACTTACAAGGATCATCGGACTGTCACACTCTTTGTTTGAAACAGACTTCAGATGAACAAGATAGCTTTCAATACTTGTAACACATGGTATACAACTACAAGTTATAACTGTCTTCTTGAACCTGATTTCAACTAGATGGAAAATTTTATCTGCCTAACATGTACTCTCTGAAACAAGGACTGAAAACAGTCTATAATAGGCGAAAGTCAAAACTACCATAGACATCAATGTTTACTGGATCAGAAAAGTTGCCAGAATTTAGACAATGTTAAGACCATATTGGTTATTCCACATTATCAAATTTGTAACCTTTTCCATTAATTCTCAATGCTGATTTTAACACCTCTCCTTAAGATTTTACAATGTATCCAACTACATCCTTGGACTTCATGTCTATGATAGTCTTTGACAAGAAGATAGCACACATTTCATCATGTGTACAATGGGGTGCGGCCTATGGTAAAAGCAAATGGCAAGGATACAAGTTTCAATTTCTAGCCTGAGAAGGATTTATCTTCTCCTTCCACTACATGTTGTGTTGTGGTCTGGGTGCTAGTGATTTGGTCAAGTCAAAAACCTCATTATACTTTCATAACTAAAAATTTTGTTTTTAAACTGTCATTCAATCAGCTGACATTTAAAAGTCTGGTCTACCTACTGTTCTGACCAAATCACTGAAACCATTCTATGTTTACACTGTGAATGATATGTTGCTTTCACTAGTTTCAGCTCTGATTGTGGCCGAATTTCTCTACTTACTCTTTGGGATCTTACTGCTGATTTTGATACCAATGTCTTGATACATGTTTTCATGGGATATTCTGGGGTTGTTTTTCTTTTTTTAATAAGGGTGGGGGGGGGGGGGGGGGCTATTTCTAATCCATAATATCCAACAATAAATGTAAAAATTTTTCACTAGCCAAAATTTCAAATACACTTTAAACTATCATGAATGAATAGTCTGTTCATTTCCCTTCCAGAAAAGAAAGTTATAAATACCTTCATCAGTTCATGCATTATTATCCTACCACGCAAAAAACACACTAGAGTCTAAAGCTTTGATACCTGCAAACACCTTGAAAAGGTCGGCGACAGTGACATGCACCCTTTTTCTGGAAACTGACTATTCCCATGGCACATATCGCGGGACCTACTGTGCGACGTTTCTGCCTCAAAGCAGGCCTATTCATTTTTAATTTATGGCCTAAATTCAGTAATTAGTTAAGTTCACATTATCACAGGCATACACATTAAATTTTACTCGTGATTCCCAGACTGCAAGTAAGGTCAACATTTTTTTTTTATCACGCATGTCAATTATTTATCACACATTAAACCTACACAATAGATATAACTACAGTGCCAGCAAAAAAAATCTTTACATGTGCAGCACAAGATGAGAAATCACATGTCCGTTACCTATGAGCTATCACGAACCCTAAGTGGTTTGCTGCTGAGTGTTGTGTATGCCTGGGACGGTGGTATTCTTGCTTGACTGTTGCACACTCTTTGTGGGCATATCGGTGTGTGTTCTATTTTTAGCACTGATGTAACGAGCCTGCCCTTCAGTATGCTTCTTTGAGGGCTAGTTAGCATGGTAACTGCATCACAACTGACTGACGATGGGTCGAAAGCTTTCCAATGAAGAAAAAATTCGTGCTTTAACTCTTTTAGAACAAGGAATATCAGTGATAAGAGTTGCTGCAGATCTAGGGGTGACAAGACAGGCTGTTTACGACCTGAAGAGAAGGGCCAAGTCTTTGCCTCCAGGTGCCTGTCCAACAAGAAAAGAAGGGTCTGGCAGGAAAAGAAAAACACCACAGAGGACTGATATCTTAAAACGTGAAGTGCAGTCAGACCCATTCATAACTGCTGCAGCATTGAAGAAAAAACATCCAGATCTGCTTCAAAATTTGTCAACTAGAACAGTCCGACATTGTCTTCAGAAGGACCTTGAGTTACGAGCTCGCCAGGCTATAAGGAAACCTCTCTTAACCAAGGCCATGAGAAAGAAAAGGGTGGCTTTTTGCAAGAGATATCTGCACTGGACAGCAGAGGACTGGAAAAAGGTGTTTTTCTCAGAAGAAAGCACATTCAGAATGGTGAGGGGTGTGTCCAAGACCGTGCGCAGGCCTGTTGGTGCATCCAGGTATGACTCGTTACACTGTCAAGACAGTGAAACACCCTGAGAGTGTCATGGTTTGGGGAGCATTCAGTGGAAATTATGGCAGGGGAGGGCTCTACTTTCTGCCCAAAAAACAAACAATGAATGGCAGCACATATTTAGATGTGCTACAGGGACATCTAGTGCTACCATTCTGGGGCATCCATGGATGCAGCTTCTTCATGCAAGACGGGGCCCCAGCACACAAGACCAAGATGTCACAAAATGGCTCAAAGACAACAACATTGCTGTGCTGGAGTGGCCTGGTAACTCCCCTGATCTCAATCCCATCGAGAATGCCTGGAATTACATGAAAAACAAGGTCCAGGAGGCCCAGCCAAGCAGTCTGCAACAGCTGAAGGAGACACTGAAGACGCTGTGGGTGGCCATGGACAAGCACTACTGTGTCTCCCTGGCAGAGTCCATGCCATCCAGATTGAACCAGGTCATCAAGGCTAAAGGCAACATGACAAAATACTAGGTATGTGGCCAAGTAGATGTTAGAAAATGCCTTATTTGATTTGAAATGTACGATTTGTAGTGATTTTTGTCAAATTTTGTGAATGTTCAGATTTTTTTTGTTGCCGGCACTGTATAACATAAGTATTCATCGAAGGTGCGTCAATACGCCAATACCGATAGGGCCGAATTAATATTATTACACCTCCGATTGGGCGTGCCGTTAATATGCATCGGTACAATCGTATGTCTGAAAGGTTACAAGTCAAATTGTCTGCTTATGGTATATCTGGCAAACTGTTAAACTGGATACAAGGTTTTTTGAAAGATCGAGTACAGCATGTGAGAGTAGGTGGTGAAAGATCTAATAAAGCTAAGGTTTTAAGTGGAATACCTCAGGGTAGTATCCTGGGCCCAATACTATTTACAGTGTTTATAAATGACTTGCCAATATCACTAAATAGCACCTGCAAAATATTTGCAGATGATACAAAACTATATGACAACACATCTCAATTCGCGGGTTTACAAAATGATAAACTCCAAGATTGGTCAGATGTATGGAATCTATATTTCAATATTTCTAAGTGTGGTGTTCTACATATTGGTAAAACCAACCACGAACACACATATTATATGAGACAAAATGACAGCATAAAGCAGGTAAAAATCCTAAAAGAGGAAAAGGACTTGGGAGTAACTTTCGACAGCATGTTGTCCTTCGATTTACATATTGGTAAAATAGTTAATAAAGCAAATCAAATG
>JAPXFY010000012.1:30536783-30626783 GCA_030674185.1 Monoplex corrugatus
ATCTCTTGGTCTGTGTTTCTAATCTTTTCTATCAATATCTGGAGTACAAACAGCATATCTATTGTTCCCCTGTTTTTCCTATAGCCTGCCTGACAGTCGGATAGCTCTTCCTCTACTTTTGGCTTTAACCTGTTTAAAATTATTATCAGCAGTATTTTACTGGCATGACTGATCAGTGCAATTGTTCTATAATTGTTGCAGTCTTTGACATTTCCACTCTTATGTAACATGACAAATTCTTGGAGCTTCCAGTCTGTAGGCCATTGACAAGTCTTCCATATCTTGCAGCATAAGTGATGCATTACTTTGAGTCCACCATCACCTGAGTGTTTCAACAACTCTCCAGGAATATTGTCAAGACCAGGAGACTTTCTGCATTTTAGATCTTTAATGGCAGATTCAACTTCGCTGAGCAGAGGTTCAGGTTCCATATCTCCAGGGGTCAATTCCAAATTTGGCTCTAAATTATTTTCATGGCTGTCAGGCTTGCCAAAAAGTGATGTGCCATATTCGTTCCACCTATCCAAGACATCATCTGGTTCAGTCAGAGTGTGACCATCCTTGTTGTTGATGCATTGGTTTGTTGCTTTGAAATTTGTTTTTTTCACTTTTTTTATTTGTTTGAAGAGCTCCCTCGACTTCCTGTTTTCGTTGTGTTCATTGATTTTACTGCATTCTTGTGCCAGCCAATTTGCTTTGTCTATACATATATAGATTGATAGATAGGTAGAGAGATAGAGAGATAGATAGAGAGATCTATCTATCCATCTATCTATCTGTCTGTCTGTCTGTCTGTCTGTCTGTCTGTGTATCTATTTACGAAGATGAAGCAATGTATGCACAGAAAAGACAACAAATCGACGTAAAATTTGCCTAAATTTTCGGCGGTCCACTTATGGGGCCCTTGGCCATCTTAGGATATTTGACACCAGAAAGGTGGATGAGAATGTGATGATACTTGAGGACTGCTGTCTCCATGATCTCTGCATCACTTTCTTCGACTCCATGATACTACAACTAAACTTGTCCCGACACATCCGAGGTCAAAACACAAACAACAGATTGACTTTCTGCTCTCGAGATGCAGAACCCTTGTGAAGCTACCAAAGTGCAGGCTGTGATTTATATCACAATCTTGACTGCAGCGAGATAACACTGTAAAGAAGGCAGGCCATGCATTGAAACAAGCCAGACTCGAAAACAGTAAGCAGAATAGTTTATCCAAACCTTGGAATGTTTTTTCCCCCTGAAATTAACTACTGCCAATACTAGAATAGTTTATCCAAGCCTTGGAATGTTTTTTCCTGAAATTAACTACTGCCAGTACTAGTGATGGAAGGAAACACCTAGGATATATTATCTTCAATGCTGCCACGTCCATGTTCAGCAAGAGGCAGATCGAGTTAGCTGACAGGTTCGAAAATTATATCAAAGAGATGTTACCACATCTTTTAGAGGAATCATGTGCATACTGTCAGCTAACAAAAACTCGGTGTATAAGAGAACTCTATAGGGAATACAGATTGCCCAGAGCAGATTTCAGCAACCTGCGCTAATGAACACTGACTCTACTTTGCTCCCAGATCCAGACATTAGCAGACACCGGCAATTTAACTGGCGTGTGTGTACAATTCTAACAGGTGATCAGTTCAACACAGAAGATAATCTCTCAAAAGGTAACAATAAGCGAGGTAATACAGCATAAAGCAGATGGACTTCTGGATGGAAGATGAAACACTACCAAAAGCTGTAATCCAAGGACTGAACGTGATCAGTGTAGAAGCTCCGAATCATGCAGTAGTGTATCACAGGAAACATGTTAGCGACGCACTGGATGTCATCGTGTGAGTGTGCAGCCCAGCCAGTGCACAATCACCTATGCAGAGAAATTCCTGCAGGACTGCTTTGGGCACTTTCGTTTTGGGTTGTAGTCTCAGCAGGTTGAAGAGTTGTCCATCTGTGGGCGGGACTTGATGTACACACACCTGTCAAAATCTCTGAATGCATCAGTCAGCATTGCCACAAAGAGAAGGGAGAAGAACATGGGAGCTAGACACATTGCTATTTGACTGCGTTTGCTGGGTCGGAGAAGAGCGGCAGAATGGTTCAGACATTCGCCTGCCAATAACTAAACTTGAGGTGCCAGGGTTCGCTCCCAGTAGAGGCCTCGACTTTTCTCTCAGGTTGACCGGAAAATCGAACTGAACATCTAGTCCTTTGGAAGGGGACGAAAAACGAGTCGGACCCGTGTGCCTTCTGACTGCGCAAGCTAAAGATCACACGACATTTGAAAATCGTAAAGAGCAGGGCATTGCCCGGCTGCCTTGGTGAAAAACATTGGAGAAATAAGTTCTTCTTCTTCTTCTTCTGCGTTCGCACGTTCACAAGGTCAGTCCAGTCAGGGAGACGAATGTTGTCGTGTCCTCCATGTCCTGTCGGCAGCCATAGAGCTTGGTGCGGAGGGGAGCTGCCGTCGGCCACACTTGTTCCCTCTGCTCTTGGAAGAGGGGGCAGATCTGAAGGATGTGTTCTGGTGTCTGTTCTTCCAGACCACAAGGACAGATAGGTGATGGGGCCAGCTTCATCTTCCTGAACAGGTGGGCATTCAGGCGACAGTGACCTGTTCTGAGCCTGAAGATCGCCACCTGCTGCAGACGGCTAAGGAGATGGTATGGATCCTTTGAGGTTGTTCTGCAGAAGGCTGCCTTCACAAGGGTCTTCTTCTCCCTGAAGCTAAGGCTTTTTTCTGGTTGTCTTCCTTTGGCTCCATCTTTGGCAAGCTGGTCTGCTGCTTCGTTTCCAGGTATCCCACAATGGGCCGGAACCCACTGCAGGACCACACGTCGATGCTTGGCGACATCTTGCAGCTTTTCCATGAGATGTGGAAGTTTGTCCCCTGCAAGTGCTTCCAATACAGACTTTGCATCGGAGAGGAAGACAACTTGGGTGCAGTCGCTCTGAATGTCATGAATTAGAGCCGCTGCCTTCATAAGAGCCTCCACTTCTGCTGCATAGTTGGTGCAGTGTTTGCCAGTGGGTATCCCTGCTGTGATGACGTGTCCGTCAGGAGAGTTGATATGTACGCCCGCTCCTCCATCTGCCACAGCATTGGTTGCCGAGCCATCCGTGTATACGTGAATCCAGGATTCTGCAGGATATTGCTCGTCGATCATGGCGAGTGTCAGAGTGCGTTTGACGCTGTCATCTTGGGACTCTCCTGGGGTAACTTGAGGGACTGAGGTGGTGATTTGGAGCAACTTGTAGTCGTTGTTCCAAGGTTGTGGTAGCAGGTCAGAGGTGTTTAGAGGAAGTGTTGTTGGTGTGTCAGCCAGGTGCACCCTGGCAAGCCGTCTAGTTTCGTGGAGGAAGCTGCTGCGTTTGAGACGGCTCTTGGTTGGTTGGTCCATTCTCTGTCCCATTGGATGGTGTGGCAGAACCTTGATCTTCTCTGCCTGGACCAAGTTTTTCATGTCTCTTCTCTGCACCAGGGGCTGAATGGCAGTAACTTCCTCCATGGCCTGAATTGGTGTGGATCGCATTGATCCTGTGATGAGACGGAGTGCTTGGTTCTGGACTTTGTCCAGGGTCTGCAGATGGGTTTTGGCTGCTGTAGACCAGGCTGTAGAACCGTACTCAAGGTGGGGTCTGACCACTCCCTGGTACGTTTGCTTGAGCACCTTCTCGTTGGCTCCCCAGCTGGTTCCGGCCAGTTTGCGCAGGATGGCGAGCTTTTGTCTTGCTTTTCTTTCAGCTCTTTCGATGTGGGGCTTCCAGGTCTGCCGCTTGTCGAAGGTGACACCAAGGTATGTAACTTCCTCATCTTTCTTCAATGGGGTGTCACCAAGTTTGATGGTGCCAGATTTCTGCTTGGATGACAGGGTGAAGAGTGCCGTGGAGGACTTGTCTTTATTAATCGAGATGTTCCACTCTTCTGCCCATGCTGCCAGTTTGTCTGCTGCTAGCTGCATTCTGTAGGTGGCAGTGGTGGTGAACTCCTCCTTGCACCATATCACCAGGTCATCCGCGTATAGTGCTGCATGGATGCCTTTTGGCAGATCTTTTATGAGGTCATTAATGAAGACCAAGAAGAGTGTGGGGGAGAGAACTCCACCTTGAGGGACTCCATGTCGCAAGAGAACTTTCTTGCCTTTGCGTCCGTTGACTGTGACTCGTGCTCTGCGGTTGTGGAGGTAGGCTCGGATCCACCGTAGCATATTGCCTCCAACTCCACATCTCTGCAGCTTCACCAAGAGGCCATCAGTCCAGACCTTGTCAAAGGCTTTCTGCAGGTCGATCCAGGCAGCAAAGACAACTTTCTGTTCCTGGAACGCGTCTTCAATTTCTTGGGAAAGGAAGGTGGCCTGGTCTTCTGTACTGTGAAAGCATCGGAATCCTGCTTGCTCCGGGACCAGAATGTTCTCAGTCTCGAGATACCAAAGGAGGCGCTGATTGATCATCCTCTCTAGGGTCTTCACCATGCAGCTGGTCAAGCTGATTGGTCTGTAACTGGCAGGCTTCTTCTTGTCCTTTCCTTTCTTATAGATTGGAGTCATGATAGCCTCACGCCATGTTTGTGCCAAGGTGCCGGTTTCCCAGCTGTGATTGAGGACCTCCAGTAGTTTCAAGATGGCTGTGCTGCCAAGGTGCTTCAGCATCTCGTTAGTGATCCCATCCGGTCCCGGAGATTTCTTGGTTTTTAGCTTCCTGAGAGCTGTCTGAAGCTCATGAAGCGTGAAGGGTTGCTTCATGGGTTTCACATTGGTGGTCTGGTGAGGACGTTCTCGCTATTCTCTTCTTGCTTCTCTTTGTTGGAGGGGTGTGACTGGTATGTTGCTCTCATTTGCGTAGTTGTCTGCAAATCGATTGGCAGCGCGTCTACCAGTCAACAACTCTCCGTTATCTTCCAGTGTGATGTTGTGATGTCTGCTCTCTTCATCGTTGAGTTGTCCCAGGACTCTCCAGAGTTTCTTGCCATCTCTCTCAAGGTTCAGAGCAGCTGTTTTCTCCCTCCAGCTTTGTCGTCTGGCTTGGATTTTTGCCTTGAGAAACCTGGCTTTTGTCTGCTGGAGCCGCAGGTGGTTCTCATCCGATGGGTTATTTTCTGCTTTCTGTCTGGCTTTGGTCATCTCGTCCTGCAGTTCTTGTAGTTGGTTGTTCCAATATGGCTTGTAGTCTTTCCGAGCACCTCGTGGAATGCACTCTTGGGCTGCCTTCAGGATACATGAATTTAATTCGTGGACTGCATTGTTGATGTCTCTTCCTCTGACTTGAAGATCATTGGTGAGAACATTTGTGCGGTGGCTGAAGAGCTTCCACTTTGCCTTCTTGTAGTTCCAGCGTGGGGCTACAGGGTTCTGTGTTGTGTTCTCGTTGAGAGTGAGGAACACAGGCCTGTGGTCACTTCCTCCAAGCTGGTCTCCCACCTCTCTAATTACACCCCTATGGATGTCCTCGGTGCAGAGAGCCAGATCTGGTGTGGATGTGGTTCGCCAACGTCTGGAGTAGAAGGTTGGAGTGTCATGCGGTGAGTTGATGAGGACGAGATGGTGTTCATCCTGCCAGTCTTCCACTTCTTCTCCTCGACGGTCCATGTGGTTATATCCCCAGCTCTGGGAGTGACTGTTAAAATCACCGACTGCAATGAAGCGCGAGTCTGGGACATATATGGTGTCAAGGGAGAGCGGACGATCATTGGGGCAGTAGAAGTTGAGTATGCGCAACTCTGTGTCCTTCAGTTGGGCCCGAATCATCTGGTACTCAGCACCCTCCATGTAGACAGTCTCCTCGCAGGCGTGAATGTTGTTCCTGACGAGTGTCAGGATGCCGCCTTTTCGTCGGTCAGTTCTGTCTGATCTAAAGCTTTGGTAGCCCCTCACTTTGAGTGTTTTCCCACTTTGCAGATGGGTTTCTTGAAGACAACAGATGTTGATGTTTTTCTCATGGAGCAGATGTTCTAGCTCTGTCTTCTTGTTTATGACTCCTTCTGCATTCCAATGCATAACCATGAAGGGTTTCTGCATGGGAGATGTTGAGGTGCTGCCAGTCGCATTCCTCTGCCGTCCCCTGGCATGCCAGGACGGACGAGAGGGACCTCCAGTTGCTGAGGGTGGACTCCGTTGAGGCGCGGAGTCCGACGCTGCTCCACCCTGGGGGGACCTCAGTGGGCGAGCGCCATTCGTGTCACATCTGTCTGACATTGTCCATTGTGCGATGGTGCGTGGCATGGTGATTTGTTAGAGAGCGCCATACAGGCTCCATTTCTCCGTCTTCAGCTCTCTAGGTTTTCTGTAGGGGTTACCCCGCCCTTAGCTCCTGGTCCGTATGTCCTGCCCTGGAAGCACAGGGGGGATTGATTAGCCAGGGGTCCTACCCTGGGGCTAGAGGTTATACTGCGCCTCTTAACCGCAGGATGAACCCACCATAGGACATATAGGGTATTTCAGTGGAGATCAACAGCGCCACCTGCTGTCCCGCCCCGTCCTGGTAGGAACATCGCCAGTTGGTCCGGGATTGCTTATTCGACCAGGCAAGCCTGACTTATATCGCAGCTAACCCCCATATCTGATGGCTGTTCCTTTATCCGCCACCTATGGACCCGCCGGGTTGGGGATGGTCGCCCCACTGCTGAGTTGGAAGCAGCCTTTCCCGGGAGAAATAAGTTGATTTCCCAGGTCCCACCCCTTGAAGACCAATCAGCCTTCTTGCCTTTCTGAAGTCTTGGTTTTAGTGAATAGGAATATAAAACTGAAGCGAGGGAGAGGGGATGGGCACTGCCCTCGTGGTGCTGGCCACGGGAAAAGTTGAAGTCTCTGCCACTTCATTCCTACGACCTCAGGGTTATGGAACTATCTAGGTAGGACCTCAGAATCTGGCCAGCTCATGGGTTCATGTGTAGGATTAAGGCTTGTGCCAGTATTATTTTGGATCTTTTCCATCACATGGCAACAGTGACGTTAGTGCATATGGAATTCATTCCGAGTGCGGAGATAATTATCATCTTGAGAAAATTAAACTAAACTAAGCTGGAAAAGTTTAGATACCTCCCCATTCTCTTGCACCTTGGCCAGCACACCATGAGGAAGGAAGGAAGCAGTCAACAAGATTTCTGAGGGCAACCAAATTTTGGAGTATCTCTCACAGACTCCTCCGAATAATGATGTCAAATGTTTAGGTCACTACGGCAGATCGACAAACATCATATGGAGCTCCTGGTTTTGTTCGTGATATTTCTTTTGTAGAACACACACACACACACACACACACACACGCACGCACGCATATACACGCGCACGTAAGGTTGTATGGCGTATTGCTGTGACATAATATTTACATGTATCCAAGATTATTCCAGTGGTAGGCTGCTAAAATACCAGTATAAAATATAAACTAGGTAAAACATATTGTAGGTAGGGCCTTAGGATCTGGCCAGCTCATGGGTTTATGTGCAGGCTTAAGGCTTGTGCCATGATCACCATACACATGGCACCAGTGACATTAGTGCATATGAAATTTGTTCCGAGCACGGAGACGTCATCTTGAGAAACTGAAACTGAAATTGAAACTGTTTACTCTCTTCCTGGAGACCAGGCAGCCCGACAGAACACGCTGAGGCTTTCTATAATCGTGCTTACCCAATCTGGCACACAGAGTCTACTAAACTGTTGTAAACAATATGGCGGCCTGGTTGAGTTGACTGGGTTCGTGGATTTGTGAAAGGTAGAAAGAAAGGAAGAAAACGCAGATACTCACGATGTCTGCAAAAACCGAAATTCCAGGCGTTAACAACGCCGTTGAAAAATTGCAGGAATTGGGTAAGTGTATAAAAGACTGTAAAGCTTATGGGGATTATAGGAATTGTTGGTCTGATTTATTACGCTTAGCGGTTTAGGCGTGATAAAATAAATAGTATCTATTGTGAACTATGTTGAAAATCTTGTTGTAAGCCTATTTATCATGTAGATAAAAGACAGTCAAACCAGCTTAAAACAAACACTGCTCTAAAATCATTTTGTTTATACATATGTGTAATCCTTCATATCATATAGAGGTTATTAGTGGCTCCTAATAAAGATTGATGTTGACCTTGATCTTGATAATGATCTGTATGTGCCAAAGCAAAATAAACAAATACAGTGTTATCTTTGTCGCTTTTCAGAGGACCGGATGAGATGTGATGATTTTGGATTCAGGAACAATGATGTGGACAACATTGACAAAGTCATTGATGCTCTTCATGAACTGGTAAATTACCAACCAACCAAAAGCAGAAAGCAATAATAAGCACAGACACAGATGTGCGCACACACATATTCTCTCTCTCACTCACTCATTCCCAAACTCACACACACAAACACACACGACCTCTCTCTCTCACTCACACACAGACACACACACACATACACATGCATACACGCACACACACACACACACACACACACACTTGCATGCACACACACATACATGTACACCCACATATACCTTGACAAAGAGTTTATATTCCTCCCAGCCTTACCGTTCACAAATTATCTGATTTTGTGGTTTTAGTATTATAATGACATTGTGACAAAGAAATGCATTAATCATTTGTTTTGCCAAGAATTTAGTTGAAAGAGAAATATCAAGATATGTGACTGTTTAATCTTTTGACTCCCGCACCCTGTCCACCAGCGTCCTGCTTTGTCAACCATGCTAGCAAAGCAAAAACTTAACCCTTTGATTCTCTCACTCTAGCCACCAGCTTCCTGCATGAAGCTGGTGGATCGGGTGAGGGAATCAAAGGGTTAAGTTTTTGCAGTTGGCAGGTAGGGCGAGGGAGTCAAAGGGTTAAGTCACATATGATATAGTACTTAGTAGCCATGATGTAGCTAACGTTTAGTTAATAATTTGAGGGTTATCTGAGGTTTTCTGCTAGAAGTCTGTGTTTGTCTTCTTTATCCCTCTTGTAGTGCACCATTTTGGCGATGTAGCTCTCAATTTTTGTATACATGTGTGTACAGAAAATGTGCAGTAACATGATTGTGAAAACAAATATATTTTGTAGTTTAAGTAGTCACTATCTTATGAAGCGTAAGAACATTTTGATTTTCAAAATTTAATGTAGCAGAAGACATTCTCTATGATGACACATTAAATGCCTAAATAGTCCTGTCTCATTATAGAAAACAAACAAACAAACAAAGGAAAAAAGAGACAAAGAAAGAAAGAAAACCATTACAAAATGAAAATTTGCAGACTAGTACAATTGTCAGGTCAAAGGTTGTCTTCTACTACTGGTAACCATGTAGCCAAGTATTACAGCTGAATGTGGGGTGTAAACCCAACAAAAAAGTCCAGTATGGACAAGGAAAGGCTCCATCAGGGTTGATTTGCCCAAAACAGGAAAGACAAAGTATACAGAGAACAGCACTGTCCAGGTTAAAACATGTTTTGAAGGAAAAGAACACCTTCGTGAAACACATAATGAGACTCTTACATGTGCTGATATATTCCATCTTCCTGTATGCATGTGAGATATGGTGGATTTGGAAAGAACAATCCAAGCCATGGAAATGAGATGTTGTCATAAGATGCTAAACATTAGATACGCTGATCATACCACCAACAGACAAGTGCACCAGAACATAAAACAGCACACTAGACCATACGAAGATCTGCTGACATCAATTTAGAAAAACAAACTACATTGGTATGGCCATGTAACAAGATCCAGTAGCCTTGCTAAATCAGTCCTCCAGGAAACCATTGAGTGAGGGAGGTGGAGGGGAAAATAGAAGAAATGATGGACTGACCACAACGCAGAATGGACAGAAAAACCATTTGCACAGACTCGGGCTTTGATATCCATCCGACACAGCTGGAGGAATCTAGTGAACACAAAGTTAAGAGAAGTTAAGAGAGAAGAAGAATAAAGAAGACATTGCTTTCTGTGTTTCATTTTTATGTGGTGCACACTTTTTATCAGTAACATATTTCAATAATTTATTATAGAAATATCTGCCATGATTTCAGGCCTAGGAGATGCAACATTGTCTTTACTGAACTCTGCCTCCTGTGCCATATTGGTTGGTGGCTTATTTGTGCACAAATTAGAAAAAAAGGTGGCCATCCATTGAAATGGATAACAACTGACCTGTTTCTGAACATGCAAAACACACAGGATAGAACAGACAACTCACAACAGCTCAGTTTTGCTTCCATGCTAGTTACAATTGAACTTTCACTTCCAATCTGGCAGTTGTAATGAGAGTCTCTCGCCACATCATGCTGAAGACCAAGCGAATAGCACACAATGCAGAATTCAAATTGAAAGCTGTTGTGCTTGCTGGAGAAAAAGGAAATCGTTGGGCTGCCTTCAAACTGGGAATAAATAAAGTTGAACAAGACCACAGTCTGCAAATGGAGAAAACAGAAGACTGAATTAGGCACTTATAAGAACATAAGGAAAATTTTTTTTGCATGTAAAGCAAGATGACAGGAACTAGATGTGTGATGTTCAAATTCTCACTTTTTTCCTTGGTTTATGTGCACCGTATCAAATGTATTCACTTTATCTCCTTACCAAATTTTTTTGTAAAGATGAGGGGATGTGCCTTATAGGCAGAATTACAGTAGTTTGAATGCATGCATATATTTCACTTCATAATTCTCTCATTGTGAAGCATATGTTTAATTTTCTTTATACATTTACATGCTGGAACTCATGCATGTCTTTTTGCTACAGGAGACAGAACGCAGGAAAATACATGAAGAACTTGAAAAGGAGACGATCCAGTCTAGCATTCTATACGGCATCAGTTGAAGGTTCTTCCCGGTCAAATACGAGATGAAGTCAATGGGTATGTTTAAGATAAAAATCCCTTTTTTGAGTGTGTGTGTGTCTTTGTTTTTCAGAATGGTTACTTTGTTCACATAAAAGGTTTTCATATTTTCAGAGAATATTTGCTCATAATGATGTGTAAAAGTTGTGATACTGATGTGGTCAAAAATGAAGTTATGAATAACCCATTTAGTTCACTTCATTAGGTCATGTAAGTATTGTGGGAATGAGCAACTGGTGTAACTTTACTGTAGATTTGCGATTGTAAACTATAGATGTAGAGATTATAAGCAAATTTATCTCTGCAAAGTTGTATCATACGTTTGTGTAGGTGGTGTTCATGGCACTGAATTTTGGTTTGCATAATGATAATCAATTTTATTCACTGTTGGATGAAGTTTCAGTGTACAAAACAAAACAAAACAAAACTGAACACAAAAACAAAACAAAAGCAGCATGTGAATGGGAAAACACTGTGTATGTATACATGTGTGTGTTAGTGTGCATGTGCACATGTTTTTTGCATATGTGTGTGTGTGCACGTGTGTGTGTGTGTGTGTGTGTGTGTGTGTGTGTGTGTGTGTGTGTGTGTGTGTGTTTGTGTGTGTTATATATATATATGTGTGTGTGTGTGTGTATCACTGTATGCATGCACAAGAGTGCTTGGATATATTTATATTTGTGTGTATGTGTGTGTTTGTGGTGTGCATGTACATGTCTGTTTATGCATGTGTGTGTGCATGTGCACATGTGTGTGTGTGTGTGTGTGTGTGTATTCATGTGTGTGTGTGTGTATACAGATGCTGTGATGTCAGCACGTCTTTCTAATGCCAACGTTTTGCTGGAGCTGCAAGAAAAGCTGAAGAAGATGAACACCAATATCACTGCCCTGGACAGGCAGGCCCGCGAACTGGAACAGGAGAATGCCACGCTACAGTGAGTTGTTCACTTTCTTTTTCTGTTTATTCATCAACTCTTGTGGTATTTTTCCTTCTGTTGATGGCATTTGGTTTTGTTTTATGTTTATTCATGTTTTGTAATCTGCAGATGACATTTTGTGTTTTGGTCACATTAATTGTCATCATTCACCTTATAATGCAGCTTTTGGCAGTCAAATTTTCTGATTTATTCTTATCATGTTTCTTATTCTGTATTTTCTGAAGAAACGTTTTCTGTTTAATGTCACACAATCTGGATTATATGTGCATCTGAAAACAATGTCAAGGGTACGTAAAGTTGAAGGGCATCTGTATAATGAAAAAACATTTGCTGTTGAAAGTAGTAATGTAAAATGTAGTTGATGCATTTGAAAAAGATTCTGTTGTACAGCACACTTTTTGAATGACAATTGATAATTTATGACACATGATGAATTCAACAGAAAATACACAGTGAATGTATTTCTTTATCATATTCAGTAGAAAAGAAAAGAAAAAAAAAAGTTCTCATCTTTAACAGATGTAAGTAGCCTATTAAGGCATACGCACAGAAAATAAAGCTGAAAATGCCCAATGAAAGAGCACATTATATTCATATAGTACTGAAAATAAATTACTCTGTACTGAGAAGAGCATGGGTCATACTACAAAATGTTAATGACAAATGATAGACTGTCAAGATCTTGTTCTGAGTGGTCAGAGAAAATGGTAGCAAATGTTATGAATATTAATAAAATACAAGAAATTGAGAATATTAATAAAATACAAGAAATTGATTTAAAGTGGTTACAGATACATATTGTTTAGAGAATTGTTGGAACTAATGTCATATTGTAAGAAATGAGACTTGTACATAACTTTTGCTGTGACTTTTGTTTGGAAACGAGTGACAGTAGTGATCATGTACTTTGGAATTGTGTATGGAAGGATTGAAGAATTCTTGAAATCAGAATGTATCACCTATGCAAATATCAGATTAATTGAAAGCATAGCATTATTTGGTGTCGATGACAGTATGCACACAGATTCAGTATTTGATTTAATTTTCCCTCTTTTGAAAAATGTACATTTGTAAAGCCAAATTTGGAGTGCCTGTGCCATATAAAACTTCTTTTTAAAGATGTCTTGCCACAGAATATTACGTTGAAGAATACTATGCAAAACTGACCAGGAACCGGCACATTTTTAAAATGAAATGGCTGCCATATTTACCCTAAATAGCATCTGAAATTGGATTCAGTTTATTTAGTTTATGATTAATATAATGTCAATGTACATTGGGAAATATGATAGTGAGTCTAACATCTTAAGTGTCTACCCATGAATGCTGACAGATTTTGTGTTTGTTTTGTTTTATTCTTCATGTAATATATTTTTGTTGTTAACTGTGCTTCAGGTGGATGTGTATTTTATACATCTGGAGTTGTTTTGCATGAACTGGAATTTTTTATGACCATGTGATTGCAGTCACTCTTAGCTGTTTTTTGTTGTTGTTGTTGCTGTTTTTGTCTCTCTGTGTTACTTGTTTGGAATGAATTTTGAAAAAAAAGTTTGAAAGAAATAAAGTTTAAGGGACATCACCTGTTTGGAGTATCACATTGACTGAAAAAAGGTGACTGTACAGAGGCAGACGACAGAATTGCAGGGAATAATGTATTGTAAGGTTTTCATGAGTCAAAATGTTTGTTTTAAGTATAATCAGAAAAAAGACATTGTTTCACTCTTGTTTTTCATTTTCAGCAAGGATATAATTCAATTACTAAATTAAAAATGCTTTCCTTTGCTTGAGTCCTATTGGTGTATTTTTGTGCAGACCAGAGCGAGAATTACTGAAGCAGCAGCATGAAGAGATTATCTCCCAGCTGAACCAGAGGATGGCAGAAAAGGCGTGGTATGTTTGCAGTTATGTTGCAAAGGGACACATGCACACAGGTGGCAGTTACGGATGAGAAATCAGTCTATAACATAGTCTGTGGAATGGCTGCATCATCCCTGATTTAAATATTAGTTGGTTGAGAGAGAACAAGTCAAGTTGTACTGTTGCTGTCTTAGCATGTGTTTGTACAACTGATAGCCTCTAAGTATGTGTGTGTGTGTGTGTGTGTGTGTGTGTGGAGAGAGAGAGAGAGAGAGGAGAGAGAGAGAGAGAGAGGAGAGAGAGAGAGAATTTGAAAGTGTCAATGTTTGTTTGTTTCTAGGATGATAGTTTAAGCGAGAATTGTTGTAATTCATGTACACATTACATTTTTTAAATCACAGTATAGGAAAAAAATTTGAGCAGCTCAGAACACCTGTTATCTAACAGAAGAGGGGTGAGCGGAAGCAGAACACAACTCTGCTGGACCTCTTCCTGTGCAGTGCTTGTAGAAGAAGAATTAAATTTGTTTGTAACATGAAGGCCACACTAGTATGCCTACTCGTCCTTTAGGTCAAAGGGAAAGTCCATCATCATCATCATTGTCATCGTCATCATCATCATCGTCATCATCATCAGCAACTTAGCATAAGACAGCTTGATGGTTGTATAATTAGATACTGACTTTTTTTCTGTTGACAGTTTGCAGATTGCTTTGAATGAGACTCGTGACAAAGTCAGACAAGCCAATCAGGATGTAAGTGATGACCAGTTTTCAAATTTTCATATTAGTATATGATATGAAAGTTCTTATTTAAAAGGGCCTTGATAAAGGCATATGATAGAAAATGCTTTAGTGCAGACAATAGAAATCATAATGAAAGTTTTGTGTGCTGAAGGAAAGTGTGGTTCTTTATGTGTGTTTTTATGGTTTTGTGTCTAATAGCAATATTGGTTTCCATACCAAAATACAGAACGTGAATATCATTTTGCTGAAATATTTAAAAAGGAAAATGCTTTTTCAGTAACATGTAGCTTTTGTTTGATTTGTGACAGTTCATCAGCTACTCAAAGTTTAATTGAAAAAAAAACAGATAGTTGAGATATTGGGCATACCAGTGCCTTTAAATGCACATTCGTCTGTATTTAAATCAGCATTTTTGCTCGTGTTTTCCATCACATCACCTCTCCATATGTTACACAGATTGTGGACTTGGAAGATGGTATCCTACAGCTGAAAGAGGATCTGATCCAGGAACGTACAGAGGCTCGACAGGAAAAGAAACGGCTGAAGAGGGCTGTGGTTGGTGTTTTCGTACCTGTTTTATCTTTTGTGTTTGATAGGTGTCCAGGTATGGCTTTGTTGTTTTCTGAGGGTGGCTATTCATCTTTGATTTTTTGTTGTTGTGAGGTATACATTTTGAGAATATTTGCCGTCACTTTGCATTATTCAGAATGGCTGTTTGCTTTTTTAAGGAAAGGAGTTGCTATCACTTTGCATTATTCAGAATGATTGTTTGCTTTGTTAAGGAAACCAGGGTGACCAGAAGAAGCTGTGTGTGCATGTGTGTGTGTGTGTGTGTGCATATGTAAGAGAGAGAGAGAGAGAGAGAGAGAGAGAGAGTGTGTGTGTGTGTGTGTGTGTGTGTGTGTGAAACAACATATTTTAGTTTGTATTTTTGTTGACTACATAACATAGGCTGTGTTGTTTGTTATTGTGTACCTTGTTTATCAAAAGAGACTGCTGCTTCTGGTTTTTTTTTTTCCTTTCCTGTGCATTAATAGCAAAACATATGCCCATGTTTGATTTTTCCTGTGTTAGTTTTCATTGATGAAGCCCCCCCCCCCCCCCCCACCAAAATGTAGGCTAGGTAAAATGTAGGCCAGGTAGGACCTCAGGACCTGACCAGCTCATGGGTTTATATGCAGGCTTAAGGCTTGTGCCGTAATCACCATCACATGGCAACTGTGACGCTAGTGCATATGGAATTCATTCCGAACACAGAGATGTCATCTTGAGAAACTGAAACTTAAACTGATGAAGCCAGTCCTGTGAGCCAATTACCATAACATGTTTATGTCTTATATTGTCAGATGGGAGAATTAATGGCCACCTCCTCTTACTGATTTACAGACTGACACAACCCAGAAGACAAGGAGCAGAAAGACCAGAACGTAACCAAGAAGAAGTGAGCTTATTTCTTTCCTTCTTTCAGCACGCATATATAACATATGTCTTTGTAGTAGATACCTTTCATTTCTCTTTTGTGGTGTGTGTGTGTGTGTGTGTGTGTGTGTGTTGTGTGTGTGTGCGTGCGCGTGCGTGTGTGTGTGTGTGTGTGTGTATGTGTGTGTATGTTCGTTCTTTAATTTAACGTCTTTTCACTATAAGTGATATTAGACGGGGGAGGGGGGAAGGGGAAATTTAAAAAAAAAAAAAAAAAAAAATGTGTGTATATATGTTGTGTGCGCATGCGTGTGTGTGTGTGTGTGTGCATACATGCATGAGTGCATGCATGTGTGTGCATATGTATGTGTTTTTCTGTGTTTGTGTTTTTGTATGTGTTTGTGTGTGTGTGTGCATGCATGTGTGTGTCTGTGTGTGTGTGTGTGTGTGTGCGCATGCATGTGTGTGTTGTGTACCTCCCTGATGAGAAAAAGAGACTGTTTCACATCATCAAGTGTTCAGGTTATTAAGATCAACACTTGATGAGGTTCTGGTTTTGTATACATGTGCAACACAAACAAACAAACAAACACACACACACACACACACACACACACACACACACACACACACACACACACACACACACACACACACACACACACACACACATATACACACATTATAGTGTCTGCGTGCAAGTACATGCCCACACATACTCATAAAAGTTCAATTCAGTTATTCTGTAAAGCCATTTATTTTCAGACTGACTGATGTTAACTGATGTCTTACTAATCTCCTAATAACCAATGAAGTATTTTATCATTTTGCATGTCTTCTTGCCATTTAGAGAACTGGATGTAGCTCAAGAAAAGCTGATGGACAGTGAAGGAAATCTGGATGCTGTCAGGAAGGTGAATTGTTCCATCATGTTGGTGTATTACTTTTAATGTTGAGTGTGTCTTTCACACTGCTGTGCACAGCTTATCATTTAGCTGGCTGCTTCCCTCCCAGCCAGAGTTCATAACCCCATAACTAATTCTGTCAGCTATGCCAGCACAAGCCCTCCCTTTCCCACTCAGTGCCAGCAGCAGAGACAGCACTGTCAGCAGGAAAATTTACTATGCTAATATGTCAACTATTTTCTCTCATCTCCTTTAAAAAGACAAAAAGTAAATGCTTACAGTAGAAAGAGGAAAGAATGAGCTTTGAAATGATACCCAACACTTCATATAAAACTGTCACAAGGATTTCACAACATGTAGGTAAATTCATGCTCTGCATGGAATCGTAATCACTGTAAAACAACAAATAAGCGATGAACGTTATATTTCAATCATCCATAGCTCTTTACATGCACATTTTTACAGATATGCAAGTCAACCAGCTAATGCTACTGCATGTCTACTCTCTTGACATGTTTTCTTAATTAGTTGACGCAGTGTCAGTATAGGCAGGGAATGTGATTAATTACTCCAGTATCACGGGACGGGACTACTGGAACAGAACAGCACGCGAGCTTCCTGGCACGCTGGTAGCTATCGTTCAGTCTTTCATAATGGTCATGCTTGCTTCGGTAGGTTGGATGGTTTGTTTATAGGCATAGGAGAGGGTTGGTTTAGATGGATTGTTTCCTTTTGTCACAGTGTTTGAAGATAATCAGAAACAGTATGGGAATGGAACTGCTCAAAATCATAGTCATTAGGACATATCTGTCAATAAGAATATGTCTTTTACGTGTACTTTGTATGTCTAGTGTTATTGTTGATGATGATGTTGAAATGGTGATCGTGTCTGATGGTGGAGATAATGGTGATGTTGGTAGGATAGTTTTTGGCCGGTGGTTGTATGTAGGAAAACATAGAAATCTCAATACCTAGCACAGATTAGTGGTTCAAATAGCTTTTGCAGAGCTTGTGCAGTCTCTGTGTCTGTGAGTTTGTCTCTCTCTGACTCTGTGATAAACATACATACATACATATCTATGTGGTTGGTTTGTGTGTTGTGTGTGTGTGTGTGTGTGTGTGTGTGTGTGTGTGTGTGTGTGTGTGTGTGTGTGTGACAAACTTACATACAAACACATACATGTGCACAAACTCGAGTACAGATAGACACATACACACACAGAAATATGCAGACGCTGTCATATATCGGTCAGAGTGAAAAGACATTGAATAAAAAGAAGAAGAAGAACAACAACAAAAATAAAAACAACAACAGCAACAACAAAAACAACACACACACACACACAATTTGTACTACTAATAATAAATAATTACAATATTTATATAGCGCAAAATCTTGATAAAATCAAATCTAAGCGCTGAAACTGACACACACACACGCACGCACGCACGCACACACACCACTCACGTGCACATACACACGCCGCGCGCGCACACACACACATACACACACACACACACGGCTATAAATGGGGAGAAAGAATAAAAGCAATGGAAAATTATAGAGAGCATATTATATACAATTATATATTGCAATGTGATTCCCCTCCGAGTGGAGACAGGCTGCAGAGGGGATTGAGTGAGGTCAGGATTTTATGCAGAGGAGAAAAGGTTGAGTTTTGAGAGCGGACTTGAAGGAGACAAAAGTAGGTTGCTGACGTACTGAGAGAGGAAGTTTGTTCCAGGAGAGCGGACCAGAAACAGAGAAGGCTCGTGGACCATAGGTATTGAGCTTAGTGCATGGAAAGCGAAAAGTCAGAGGATCGGAGGCAGAGCGGAGGGTACGTGAGGGAACATAGATCTCAAGTAGGCTTGACAGGTAATCGGGGCTGCGTTATTGAGGCTTTTGTAGCACATGGTGTCTAGTTTGTACTGTATGCGCTTTGATACAGGGAGCCAGTGAAGTTGTGCCAGGAGAGGAGATATGTGGTCAGCTTTTTTCTTTTTGAGTACAAGGCATGCAGCATTGTTTTGAATGTGCTGTAGGATGTGAGTGGTGGAGGCAGGAAGACAGGACAGGAGTGTACTCACCAAAGAAGGGCAGCAACCTATTGTAATCCACATTTAGGATAGAGATTCACCCCAGAAAAATTACGAAGTCACAGAAATTCACTCTAGAGACAGCACCAAACACATGTATAATAATTTTTCTGGAGTGGAAGTTACTAATGGCGAAAAATCTGTTTTACCACTGTCAGCCTGAACTTTTTTCCTTTGTTGTTTTGTTCTTTTTGCCTTTCTTCTACCTTTACACTGTTGAGAAAACTGACTGCAAACAGAACACTCTTCAACAGACAGTGACTGATCATACTCTTTCCATAAACTGGCAGTTCTTTCACTGTCACGCTTTGCATTTTGAAGAGTGATTGTTGATGGGTTCCTTGTCTGCCTGAATCTAATGTCTCGCACAGCATTTTTGACACTGTCTTTGAGTGTGTGTCACTGCAATCAAACAATATATCAATGACATGAAACTGTAATATTTCTGCTGGTAGACTTTTACATTGAGATACATGAGTACGGAAGTAATTCTGAGCATGTCTTTTTCTTGAACGCTCACCACAGATCCTACACAGAGCGTGCAGTCTTTCAGTATGTAATGTTTTACTGTGCTCAGGCTGTTGTACACACTCCATCTCGACAGAACAGCACACTTAAAAAGGGGCACCAAACGCTCACATCTGGAATTAGTAATAGGCATAAGTACACACCAAAATAAGGGTACCAAACACTTCTACATCCACATCCACAGTTAGGCATATAGACTCACTCTACAGAAGGGCATAACACAGTTCTGTATATCCACAGCTGAAAGAAAATCACAAAATGTTCTGAAAGACAGCACCAAACAAAAGAGTACATACAGCAGGCTGTCAGCAATCTTATATATCCACAGTGAAAAAATGGCACACAAATATTTAAAAAAAAACAAGGGCACAGCACATATTTCTAATACGACAGAACACAGAAAGCATACAATCAACAGATGAAAGTCACTTCTGCATGATACTAAATAAAAGTGTGACAGTTGTAATTTGTATAGTTCTGCTTCTAAGCACAACAAAAGGAATGTATACAAACAGTACTTTTCCAATTAGCGTAAAACTGATGGCTGTAGCTAGTAATGCTCTGGCACTGACCACCTTCCCCCACAGCAGGAAGGGAAAGGAGGGGAAAGCTGAGAAAGGAAGGCCAGAAATGGGGTCAGTTCAAGGGGGCAGCCAGCTGAAGGCGCTACAACTAAGCGTGAGGGAAAACCGCCTTGTGCACAGCAGTGTTCAGGGTACAAGACAGATTTTTGTCATTCAAAAATTGGAAAGCTCAAGATGCAAATATGTTCTTGTAATGCAACTGAAAACATGTCTGAAAATTCCCTCTAGTTATCTTCACAGGTTCTGAGGTTATTAAAGGAGCATGTGATCAGATGATTCTCTCTCCAGACTTTCCTCACATTATGTTGGAATGATGTCCCATTATGTGTCAAAGCTTATTTAAAACAAACAGATGAATCCCCTCTCCCTGGAAAAAGAAAGAAAAATGATTGACAACACCCCCTTAAAAACAAACTAATAAAAATGATCACACACACACACTCTCCACACACACACACACACACACACACCACACACACACACACACACACACACACACACACACACACACACACACACACACACTGCAAAAGAAGCATGAGTTTGAGTTTATACTTTTATGCAGAATATAAAGACTGACGTCAGTGTGGAATTATATTATTCTTTAATGACATTAAACAGATTAGAGATATGGATGGATATGAATGAGTATTGACATTGCAAATGGCAACCACACTATCAGTTTCAGATCAGAAATATGGCAGTGAAGGGAGAGAGAGAGAGAGAAGGCTTAATGTGCAGGCCACCAACACATACACAAATAATGGGGAGGGGGAAGAGAGAGAGATTACTGATCAGTATCTGTATCAGCCTGTGTTGGCAATATATTTGAGAGAAAGAGAGAGAGAGGGGGGAAAGAGAAAGAGAGAGAGGTGGAAGAGAGAGAGAAATTTTATTCACCAATATTTGTATCATTATTTAAGTTTATGTGCAGCAGGCATTTAAGAGGCCACATTGGTGTATAGGTGGAACCCTCACTTTAAAATCTGCCTGCACATGCTTGTATTGATCAGAATAATGCCTGGGGAACTCTCTATCAGTGTGTGTGGTCTCCCAACTGTTAATGGGTACCTGACCGTCTTCAAAGTCAGAGAAGATAAAACAATGAGGATGAGAGATTGGAACTGCCATCATAACACGGTTTCTGACAAAAAATTGAAGTCTGTCTCTCTCTATCACCTCACCCCACAATGACATCAGCATTATGGGAAGCCCTTTGTCTGTTTAGTTACCATATTATTAGGGCTTATGCCCTGATCACTTTGATCATCTTCCATCACAAGGCATTTGTGGCTTTAGTGCCTGTGGAATTCATATTGAGCTTGTATGTACATGTCACATTGAGAAAACTGAATCTAAAACTGTATTGGTCTGTATGTGCAGTATACTTTCTCCTCACTCTGCACAAGGATAATGTAGACCAGGCCACTTAACAACATTCACTTTTATTTAATTGCAATCAGGTCTTTGGTAGAGCAGGCCACAAGCGCACAGTATGATAGACATGAAACTGAAGACTAGCTTGTGAGCCTCTCACTTCAGTGTAGATCTGTCAGACTTCTGCTGTGTGCATGATTTCAGAGCATCAGACGCTATGAAACTTCACGGGCAAAACTGGAGGGAGAGGAAAGAGCTCTGGCAGCCCAACTGTCCAAGCAGCTGAAAATGAATGATCAGATGAGAATCAGAGGGTATGGTTATACACTTATTTGTATTACTTCAGATTGTGTATTAGATACCGAGTTATAGAAATTACAATGCCAGTCATTTTAACTTGCAGGAGTTTTTCTTCTGCAGTTTTGCCCATCGTGTTAACATAAAACAGACAGAAATGGTCATAATGCACAGTAAATTGAACAGTTGTACAGATGATACAACTTTTCTTTAGAGGCAAGGGAAAGAATGAAGCTGTATCAGGATAGGAAGCTATACATATTGTATGCCTTATTTTTATGTCACATAGAGGAGTGTGGACAGGATTACACAAAAACCAGAACAGACAGGTTTAGAAATGTGTTATGTGAAGGTGCGAGTCCATCACATAATTGATGAAATTCAATGCATTGTTAGTCATTACAGGATTGTGTATTTGTGCCTTGGTTTATATGTGTTTGTGCATGTATATGTGTATATGTGGTTTTGCGTATGACTGCCAAGGGGCAGTAGTGTGTGTGTGTGTGTGTGCATGCGTGAGTGTGTGAGTGTCTGTGTGTTTGTTCTTTGATTTAACGTCTGTTCACTATGAGTGATATTAGACGGTGTGTCTGTGTGTGCGTGCGTGCATGTGTGCATGATATTGTGTGTGTGGTGTTGTGTGTGTGTGTGTGTGTGTGTGTGTGTGTGTGTGTGTGTGTGTGTGTGTGTGTAGGAGAGAAGAGAGGGAGGGAGGGTTATGTCTCAGTGTTTGACTGCAAGACTTGCAGAGAGTTGGGGTTTATAGTGTGACTTTTTCAGCTTTTGTACTGGATTTTTTTGTTTCATGTTGCAGAGCAGATATTATGAACTCCAGAATCCAGGAGGAAAGAGACTTCAAAACTAACCAGCAAGAGCTGTTGGGTAGAATTCAACAGGTTTGGCACTTCATGTATTGACTTTCTGTTAGACTGTATTGTTGGCTGGCGGTCTTTGTTGGTAGGACTGTGGATTCAAGGTCTGATATCTCGAGTTCAAGTCCAGCCTGCAGTGTAGAAAGTGGTCTTCCTTTGCCCATGTTAATGTTCCAGTCATTCTGGTGGTGTCAGCTTAGTATCTCCAAGTTCCCATCCCCACGCATCTCCTTCAGCTTTGCCAGCCTGTAGGGTTTTGTGTAGGCTTATGGAGTCTGCCCGATAATTACTGGCAGATTTGGTTGGGGTGCATTTAAAATTGTCTGAGTGCAGTGATTCCCTCTTCACTTAGCTTTGAACTCCACATTTCCCATTGACCAATAAATACAGGGACAAAAGAATAGAAGGAAGACAACTTGAAAAATGTAGGTTACCATGTTAAAGAACACGCGTTCAAGTGCACTCTCTATTTGTGTGCGTGCTGACATGCTTGTCAAGGAGCACGCACACACACATGTGCATGCACGCACACGTACACACACACATTCACACACACAGACGATCTATCAAGGTAATTTTTCTATGTTGTTTATAGTAGATTGTTAGTAGGTGCAGTAGTCTTGGGTAAATAACGGACTTCCAATCAGTAAGTCCTGGGTTCAAACCTGCCTGGATCTCTCAGGTCAGTATGTGGGCAGACCTGTTAGTGCCTAAAACCTCTTGATAACTATACATGTACATATTCAGAATGTCAAATATGCTCATAATAGATCCTGTAAGTAATGTCAGTGGCTGACATATGGAAACATGAAAACATCCAGCATACAGACCAACTGCAGGTGGAATATACTAACTGTGCAGCAACATATCGCCTGCACAGTGTGTCAAAAACAACCCCCCCCCCCCCGGAAAAAAAAACAACAAAACCACACACATACAAGAAAAAGAGATGGCTCAAAACAAAAACAAAAACAAAAAAAGCAGACCACTGCGTCTGTGAAGAAGAAAAACAGTGAACTTTTCTACAACATAGTGCATACGGGCGCTGTGCGCACTGAGCATTTTTTTTTAGATAGACAATTGTGTTTAACTGGGACCAGAGGATGCATAACAGTTCAATCTTGTTTGGTCATGTTTGAGTGCATTTTATTGTATATTCAATGTAGATTCATAGAATGAAAATGAATATTTTGATCCTGCATAGGCCTGTTTACATTTTCAAGTACCACACACATTTAGTATGGAGTAATATAACATTTACAGAAAATTTTTATAAAAAAAGAAAAACAAAAAGCGATTGCAGAAAAAATTGTAAAGTAAATGAACATAAATAAAAGGATACAGGTCTCACCTGTTTGAAAATAGGAAAATGAAACTGGATGACGTTCTTTGTCCCTTTTTTTCATTGTTCCATTTACACAAAAGGTGACTATGGTAATTTTCTTTTCTTCATATTTATGTTGAACAGAATCCCAGTATTCAGCATGCACATCATGAAGGAGTCAATCAAATTCATAATAGTCATTGTACACTTTCAGTTTGAGGATGACATCTTGACAGAGGGAGCCAAGTCATCAGAGCTGGAAAAGAAGAAAGTGGAACTCTTGTTGGGTGAGTTGAATATTGTGTGCATTGTATGTTGAAAAATAGGTATTTAAACGTATGAACATACTCACCTGTGTGTTTGTACATGAACACATGTACATATATGTATGCTTGCACACGCACAGGCATGCATGTACACACACAAACACACACACACAAGACAGCAAATGAGAGAACTTTCTGAAATGAAAAAAAGATGATTTTAGACTCAGTTTTGAAGGATAATATTTCAGAGTGTCTGAGGGAGTAGGATTATACCAAATATATGGCAAGACGTAAAAAATGGTGAGTACTTGCCCTCAACCTCTTGTCCCCACCCCCCAATTAGTGTTTTAAATTATATCTGTTAGTTTTAAGTAAACTTGTCAGAAGAGCACCAATGAGACGTTATGGTATAAAAGAGAGAAGCAAAATTTCATTGCTAACCTGTTATTGCCTACAATCCTCGATTGTTTCATCTGCAGACCTGCGTGAAAAGGAGGAAGTGAGGGAAGAAGATGCTGAGAAAGTGGCAGAGCTGGATTCAGCGTATGTATACCTTGTTCATGATCCTTGGAAATACGATGGAGATTTTTTTTAGAAGTAAAGGATGAGCTGCTTTATGTAAGGGGGTATAGTTTATTAACAAGGTGTGAGAATGATGGTTTTTAATTTTGTTTGTTGCGTAGCTGAGTATGCAATAACTTAAAAAGTTTTTTTTTTGTTTTTGTTTCATTCTACTACTTTCATGTTTTTTCTTTTCCCGTTTTCATGTCATGTTTCATTTCCTGCTTTTATTGCCATAGTCTACTGCATGTCCTCCGTAGCACTGTTCCCATGCCCACTCACTCTTCTATCCCCTACTGAACTGCCCCCATTGGGCAGTTTTATAGACTGATAGTGATGCAATACTAGTTTTTAAAAAAATGTAGGGTTGGTAAAACATAGGCTAGGTAGGATCTCAGGACCTGGACGGCTCATGGGTTTATATGTAGGCTTGAGGCTTGTGCCATCATCACTTCATACGGCACTTACACATTAATGCATATGGAATTCATTCCCAGTGTGGAGATGTAATCTTGAGAAACTGAAACTGAAACTGAAACTGAACCCAAATGCATTCAGCTGAAGACCTGGTGTCAAGAAATCTGCAGAGAGTCAGTGATGTCAATCCTCCATATGGCCACCCACCAGATGTAATTTTGTTTTGAAGTGAAATTGTGTCCTCCTTGTTCTGGACAAAAGAAACATTTGTTCAGGTTGTAGGATAAGGTTAAGATTTGCATTTGTTGTTTCTTTGTTGGTTTTATGTTTAATATTTTTTTATTTTTGATATGATATATGTGATGGAGAGAAAGGCAGTGAGAAAACAGCAGATGTGGTATGAATAGTCTGTGGTGGGTGGAGAGAAAAGAGAGAGAGAGAGAGAGAGAGAGAGAGAGAGAAGAGAGAGAGAGAGAGAGAGAGAGAGAGAGAGAGAGAGATTAAACACATGTGAAATGGAAGAAAGATGCAAGACGTGAGTAAGGACCAGGTACTTTGAATCTTGTTAAACTAATGTGCATTTGTGTGTATGTTCTTTGTTAGGTTGCAGGCAGACAAACATGCACTCAACACTAAAGCAGAGGAGAAGGGAGCCATGGAGATAGAGAACAGTGAGATGTCTGAACAGATTGACACTCTGAAAGAGTCACACAAGTAAGTTTGTTAGCAGCAATATTTCTGTTGTGTCTTGTATATAATTGTTTGTTGTGATATTGTGCTGAAAACTCTGAATGATTCCTGTGGTTTTGTACATAAAATTTAACATGATCTTTATCTTTTTTGTAATTAGAGCTTTTTGTTTGTGTTGTGTTAATTGAAGATTTTCCATTTTTTGTATCGTCATATGATATGATGTTATATTAAGTCAGCTGTTTATTTTGATGCCTGTGAAATATAATATTGGTGTTTCAGATCTTGCATATTTTTGGTATTTTATTTGTAAAGCCAGTGGGTTTAATGAGTGTCATGTTGAGTCGGTTGTTGTTGTTGTTGTGTGTGTGTGTGTGTGTGTGTGTGTGTGTGTTTTGGGTACTTTCTTTTGTTTGTTTACTATTGCTTGATGATGTGATTTTCTAGCCTGTTCCTGAAATTGCCTTGCATCATAGGCATAGCTCAGCATCCTCTGTGTGTGTTTGAGTGTGTGTGTGTGTGAGACAGAGGTTGGACGACAGCTTAGGTCAGGGGTCACACTCCCTGGTGCTCTTCTGTCTTCCCCTCCCATTTTGCGTGTGCTTTTTTCCCTGGAGGTTTGGTCATTGTTGGTGATTGCTGTGGTGAATGATGGGAGTGCGCACCTTGGTTTGATTCTTGTTTCAAGATTTGGTGTCTTATTAATATCATCATTATCATCATTATTACTACTGTCATTATTATTATTATTATCATTATCATCACCATTATCATTATTACTACTATTGTTATTATTATTATCATTATTATTGTTATAATCTTAGAATAACTGACAAAGTAAAATGATCACTTTCTGTTTGTCTTCCATCTGTCCCATATATCAGTGTTTTAGATCTCTGTGTGTGTTGTGTTTGTGTTGTGTGTGTGTGTGTGTGTGTGTGTGTGTGTGTGTGATAATTGGTATGGCAGCATAAACTGGACTGTTTATACTTTTTATAACACAGCAAGCATCGTACAAAACACAGCTTTTCCATTCATTTTTGGGTTTCATGTGTCATTCCATATCTACAGATACATTGTCATCAATGTTCCTGATGATGATGACACAGAGAGCAGCAAGAGCAAGACAGATTTTTCTCTCTTTGATCCTGCTAACTTTAATCCGTATGTTACTGAAGGGCTGTTGTTGGGTTGGTTTAGAAATATTGTCCATATTTTCCAGACTACGAAGCACACATTATGTATAAGTTGTATGTACTTTCATACTGACTGAGAGTTGTGAACAGAAAATTGTAAAGAAGTTTTAGCAATGTACACTTTAGAACCCTGGAAAAACAACAACAACTACAACAACAACAAAAGTCTGCAGCTTATGAAGAGCTACTAATTATGAGCTGAAATATTTACATGTCAAAACATATAATTAAAAAAAGATACATGAATTTAATTTATGGGTAGGATACACCTGTCTTGAATTTTCATAAAATAGAAACTACACCTGTGCTTGTAGTCTGAAAAATATGAATTTATGTATGTTGTTGGATTTGGTGATGCACAATGGGAGCACGTCATAATGGTTGCTTATGTAATAGGCTTTAGAATATCATGTCAACTTGTCTCTCCATGGCATGGCCTGATTTTTGTTTTTTGGGGGGCGGAGTTGTGTAACAAATGTTTGACAGATTGTTTTGATTGGTGTTATTTCTTCTTTGTATAATAAAAAGAGGTTTGGGGTTTATATTTGTTTTGAAGTCTGACTTTGGGGACTGTGTCCTAGTGGTGTTATGTTTTGCTTGTTGAAGTAAAAACCAAATATACTAGAACCTTTGGTTGATTACACCATACTAGGCTTGAACTTTTGAGTTTTTGAAGGGGGAAAGAAAGTTTGATCTACTTTTCCAAACCCATATTTCAAAATCCAATGTACAGAAACTTCTATAGATCTAACATGCACATGGACTGTGACAGTCATCCAGCCCACAGTATCTCATAAAACATCAGTGTACTAGCCAGAACCACTGAACTTTGTCCGGTGTTTCCTTTTATCATATGTCCTGGTGTCAACCAAACCTGAGGGATACAGACACCTACGGTGTTGGTTGGAACAGTGTGTATTTACTGCATACATGCTTATTCTGTCCATAAGATCTGGAAATTCAAATTGCACATTCCATTTTTTTCTCATTCCAGTAAAGATCCTTTCATTCTGACTTTTTTTGGTCAAACTTCAAAGCACTGTATCACTCAAGGATAGTGGCATTCAGTCCCAATAGACATGTCTTATAGTCAGCCTTACTACTTACTCTACACATCTAATATAAACATATTAAAAACAGATGAAAAGAAAAATATAACATCATCATCATCATGTGCCTGCCGCATGGCGTTGGCGGTCATGGCCCTCCATGAGTATCTATCCCTTGTTGCCCCAAGCACATCTTCCACCCTCTCTGTCCTCAGCCACCCTGCAAGTCCATCCAATATTTTCTCCTTGGGTTTACCTGGTGTTCTCTTTCCTCCAGTTTACTGTTGTGACCAGGTTCTCTAATTCCCCTTTCCTCTTTAAATGGCCTATAAATGTTGCTTGCCTTTTCCTAATCTTCCTTATCAATGATCTTCTTGTGTCTGCCTCCATCATCTTGTTTGTTTTCTTTGCTGTTCATGGAACTCTCAACATTCTTCTTAGAAACCACATTTCAGCTGCCTCAATCTTGTTCTGGCTTTGCTTGTTTACTGTCCACGCCTCACAACCATATAACATTATCAGTTCTATGTAACATTCAGGAACTCTCTTCCTGATGTTAGTTCATAGGCATTTGTTGGTAAGAATCTTTTCATCTTCTTGACTGCTGTTTTGGCTTGGTGGATTCTGCTGGCTATTTTAGATGTGCATCTGTCATCTGGTGAGATGACCATTCCCAGATATTTAAACTTATCAACCTGTCAAATATAACATATTCATTGTCAAAGAAGTTATGAAAATGAATTATGATAAAATATTGACCTCAACATGTCACTTAGTCAAGCTCTTTACAAGGGCATGAGAAACAAAGGCGGACATATGTACAGTAAAACACTTAATGTGAATCCCCTACAATAACAATAAAAACAACAATAGTAACATAAGAATAATAATAGGAGGAGCAATAACATATATATTTTTGCTTAACCTTTGACTCCCACACCCTACCCACCAACTGCAAAAACTTAACCCTTTGACTAGCTCACCCTATCCACCAGTTTCCTTCAAGAAGCTGGTGGATAGGGTGAAGGAGTCAAAGGGTTAAGTTTTTGCTTTGCCAGCATAATTGGCAATGCAGGATGCTGGGGACATGGTGTGGGAGTCAAAGGGTTAAAAATGTTGTTACCTGTAGAAGATTCCACTGTAATATTCTGTTTAATTTTCTGTTTATCTTCAGTCGGTATTAGAAGTTTCACTGCTATATTCTGTTTTCTTTTGTTAGATTAACTTGTGCTGCGAGTGGGTGTGTGGATTAATGGTTATGCAGAGTGAGACAAAAATAGTTAATCTCCTGTATGCAGAGTGAGACAGAAGCAGTTAATCTTCTGTATGCAGACTGAAACAGAAATGGTTAATTTTCTGACATATGACATAGTGGTGTTTTTGTCTGTTTTATCTAACACCAGGCATGTTTTTGTTTTCTTTGTTTCAGTTTAAATTGGAATTGACAGTTTACTAGTTATTGTCATGAGTTCTGCATGCAGGTCTCCCCCCCCCCCCCCCCCCCAAAAAGTTTTACTGGATACTGCTTTTATTTTGTGGTTGTCTTCTATCCCTATATATGTTTGTGAGTGTGTGTGTGTATGTGTTTGTGTGTGTGTGTGTGTGTGCGCGCGCTTGTGTGTGTGGGTATGTGCTTTTGTATGTATGTGCGTGGGTATGTTGTGCCTGTGTGTGTGTGTGCGTGTGCGTGTGCGTGAGTGAGAATGTGTTTGTACTTACTTTTTTTTGCAGTTGTTATCAACATTTTCTCTCTTATTTGTGTGATATCATGGCCATGGTAGGATTTTTAAATGCTGAAATGATGTGTGTTTAAAAGGATGCATGATATAGTACACATGTTGCATTTCTTCTCTTTACATGGTTTCAGGATAGTGTTGAATAAGCATTTGTTAAGTGTTTGTAATTGTGATTGATAGATACATTGCACTTGATGTGCCCATTTCTTTATGTACTCTGAAGGCAGTGAATGTTGAATGTGGATTTGTTATATGTTTATAGGTGTGCTTGACACATTGCATGTGATGAATTTCATTTCTTCTTTTTATACTCTCAGGGCAGGGTTGAATGTGGATTTGTTAAGTGTTTATAAGGGTGCTTGATAAAGTGCACATGATGTATTCATTTCTTTATGCACTGTCAGGGCAATGTCAAATGTAGATTTGTTAAGTGCTTATAAGGGTGATTGATGCTTTATACATGATGTGCAGGCCTCAGTAGCTCAGGTAGTTTAGTGTCAGATTCACATGCTAATGGTTGTGGGTTTGAATCCCGGTGTGCGCTACGTTAAAACTGGCCTTCTCACAGTCCCATCTTAGCGTCATTGTTGTTCTGGTGGTGTCAGCATAATATAGGATTAGGTAAGTCCCCCTTTTCCCTGGGATGGTTATCCACATCGGCCATATCACCTGAGGTGGGTGCTGATGTGAAAGCTGAACCAAATCAATCAATTATGCATGATGCATTCATTTCTTTATATACTTTCAGGGCTGTATTGCATGTGGGTTTTATGTTTATAAATGTGTTTAATACATTGCACATGATGGTATCTTTTCTTGTGACTGTATTTTGTGTGGGTTTGTTATGTTTATAAATGTGTTTAATACATTGCACATGATGGTTTCTTTTTTCCTTTATATACTCTCAGGGCAGTGCTGGCTCAGCTGAACAAACAGATAGAGGAGTACAGGGAACAACTGTCCAAGGAGCGCAAGGAAAGGTAAGCCACTGCCATGTTTTTATTCCTCTTTGAGTGAACATCAGGCTTGGTTCTTTCGAAGATTCTGCTGATGTACAGGGTTAACCCTTTGTCTCCTGCAAAAACTTACCTCTTTGACTCCCTCACCCTATCCACCAGCTTCCTGCAGGAAGCTGGTGGATTGGGTGAGGGAGTCAAAGGGTTTGAGTTTTTGCTTTGTTAACATAGTTAACAATGCAGAATGCTGGTGAACAGGGTGCGGGAGTCAAAGGATTAACGTATAAAAGTGTTGCGTGTTTGAAAGAAGAAAATAACAACAAGCTAAGGGACAGAAAAAAAGAAAAGCAACACTACTGGCCTGCATAAAGCTGCGATTAAAACAAAGGAACAAAACACAAGATGGGCAAGCTGAAATAACAAGCTCCCATTTTGTGAGTAAAAATAAACAACAGTTACCTGTTTGACAGTCATGCCCCAAGCCTGTGTCGCATCCTTTCAGACATATACCTTCTGTCTCCTTGCTTTGTTGTGCTGAAGCAAACTTCTGAGCACTTAGCATTTTACAGAAGAATGCAAGTCAGCTATGAAATCAATCATATAAGCATAACATAACAGAAAAAGCAGAGAAAACAGAACTGTAAGCTTTTCAGATAAAAATCATGTAATAACACAGTTGTCAAAACTTACTTATTACTTACTGCCCATTTTGCCATTAGCTTGCAAGGCAGCAACGAATATATTCCACACCTGTCTGTTCTGGGCCAACCACCCCAGTGCGTTTCTTTGAGGTCTCCTGTTGTTCATCGCGGGTGTTTTTGGTCTTCTCACTTCGTCATCTTCCTTCTGGTGTCCATCAAAAGGCATTCCTGTTGATGTTCTCTTGCTGTCTTTGGATGGTGCGCCTAACCCATCTCCATCATCTTTTCATGGTTTTGGTGTCCATGATGATGGTGTCCATAATTTCATGATTGCAGTAGGTCTTGGCCATAGATGGTATTGTGCCAGAAGTTTTGTATAATTCTCGAGAGGTTCCTTGCGTAACAGAGTGGTAGCTTTGTAAGGTCAGTCTTTGTCATCCTCCAGTATTCTTAGCTTATACAGGAAGGTGGAAAGGATAGCACTGATGCAGTGTGTGCTTGGTGCTGATGCTGCACTGGGGGGACCTTCACATGGTGTTCAGCATTTTGAAGGCGTTTCTGGCGTTACAGAGACGGTTGTCAAAAGCCAAAAAATACTTGATGAACCATAGCTTTTCACCCAAAAATATGTCATTACTCTTTCAAATTAGTATCATATTATGAAGCTTCTTCATTGGTCATACGTTTGCACAAAATCTGGGACCATTCGCCTGTAGACAGCTGCAAAACTCCTGTTGAGAATTTCTGTTATTTTGGGGACATAGTCAGCCAAAATATAGGCCACGATGACTTGAACATGACAGAAATTCGTTCTGTCCATGAATAAAACAGCCATAAATTCAGTGATGGTAGACATTGAATTTGGGGGTACCTGTGAACTAAAACTGAGTAATGCAGATACGCATTTGTGACTAAACAATGTAATTGGATCTCTGATCCAAATTCAGTGAAAATTCATCCATAAACTGTAGACTGCAGAGAATTTATTTTTGCTGAACAACCAACCAGCCCACCAACCAACCATTCAAACCAACTTTTCATACTTCTTCACACACACACACATACACACACACACACACACACACACACGCACACTTCCCTAAATCAACAGCATGAGTGTGCACTTTCAGGCTGGAGGTGCAAAACATGAAAGACCAGGTGTCCAAGAACTTGGATGACTTGAAGACAGAGAACCAGTTCTTCATGACTGAGATGACAAATGTGGTGCAGGATGGCAAAAAGAAGCACCAGGACTTATCCAATGAGGTGAATATGGACGAACTCCAGTGTACTTTGTGTGTGTGTGTGTGTGTGTGTGTGTGTGTGTGTGTGTGTGTGTGTGTGTGTGAGACAAAAATGTGTGGACAAGAGCTTCTCAGCTCGTGGGTCTTTATCAAATTTGGGTCACAGTGTGTCACAAGAGCATAGCTTTGAAAGTTAAAGCATCATGATTAAGGTCACACAGTTTAAAAATGTACCTAAAATCAGCACTTTTCAAGGAAAGCGTGTAAACGACACTTTCTCAGGAACTTCTAACAATATTACAAATCTTTTTTTTCGCTTGTTGCTGTCTATGATTGCTTTCGATGCATGTAAAGTTTTCTTTCATATTAGGCTTTTTAAAAGTGTCAAAAATTTAAGGAATCATTTAAGCTTAAGAACAAAAGTTATTTTCTTCTTCAGTATGTGCCTGTTGATGTACAACAGCTTGACCTCAGCGGCGAAGAAAATAGCACCACAGTACAAAAGAAACGTACTTTTGAGTTTCCACAGAAGATGAATTTTCGGAATTGATAAATATGTTATACCTCATCGTGACCATACCATCTTGAATTTACTTAAGGCACAGAAACCGTAGAGAAAACCAAAACTGATGTCAAGGATCCAGAGATTCTGTGATGATTTTTCACAATAGTTTGGTCAAGATGATACAGAGTTCTGTCTAGGATTGAGACTGCATTACAAGGATATGCTCTATGCTTACGTTCATGATATATCTTAAGTCAACCAGACCCGAGATATACACACAGCTGTAGTGTTAGTCTGGAAATTCGAATAACACTGTCATTGGCACATCAGTAAAGTGGATGACACTTGGCTGTGTGGTCACAGTCTTCCCAAATGAGCAGTACAGACACCTTCATTGTTGGTCTGGAATTTTGAGCAACACTCTCAATTGTGCATCAGTAAAGTGAATAACACTTGGCTGTGTGGTCAGTCTTCCTAATGAGCAATGCACACCCTTGCAGTGTTGGTCTGGAAATTTGAATGACTCTGTCATTTGTACATCAGCAAAGTGAATGACACTTGACTGTGTGGTCGAAGTCTTCCTTATGAGCAATGTGCACCCCTGCAGTGTTGGTCTGGAAATTTGAACAATACTGTCATTGGTACATCAGTAAAGTGATTGACACTTGACTGTGTGGTCACAGTCTTCCTAATGAGCAATGCACACTCTTGCAGTGTTAGGAATTTGTACAATACTGTCATTGGTGCATCAGTAAAGTGGTTGACACTTGACTGTGTGATCACAGTCTTCCTAATGAGCAATGCACACTCTTGCAGTGTTGGGAATTTGTACAATACTGTCATTGGCACATCAGTAAAGTGGTTGACACTTTACTGTATTGTCCCAGTGTTCCCATAGCATGGTCAACGCTGGTTTGGAGTGAGGATGGATAAAAAAAATCCCACAGTAATTTTTTTTTGGGGGGGGGGGAGGGGACTGATCGGGGGTTCAAACCCATAACCTGAAGGCAGTTGTCTGTAGCATTGACCACTTTCCTGTGTTCACTGTTTACTTTTTCACAGATTTTTACTTAGTCTTTTGTTGTTTGTGTAGGGCATGACGCTGCAGAGGACTCTGAAAGCAGATGAGGAAGAGATTGGTGGGCTGGAGGATACCCTTGACAAAGCTCAGAAAAAATACCAGAGCATGTTTGATGAATACCAGAAGAGAACAGATATGATGGAGGTGGGTTAGACTGTGTGTGTGTATGTGTGTGTGTGTGTGTACACGCGTGTGTGTACATATGTGTGTGTGTGTGTGTGTGTGTACACGCGTGTGTGTATATGTGTGTGTGTGTACATGTGTGTGTGTGTGTGTGTGGTGTATACGTGTGTGTGTGTGTATACGTGTTGTGTGTGTGTGTATACGCGTGTGTGTACATGTGTGTGTTGTATGTGTGTGTGTGTATATCTGTGTGTGTGTGTGTGTGTGTGAGAGGACAATCTGGGTAGGTTTACAAGAAGTACAGTCATTTTAATAATAGAAAAGAAAGTACATGGTGTGTTTATATGTGTATGAATGTGTCTTTGTGTGTGTGTGTGTGTATACATGTGTGTGTGTGTGTGTGTATGCGTGAGAGGACAATCTGGATAGGTTTACAAGAAATATAGTACCAGAAAAGAACGTACACAGTGTGTGTAAGAGAAAGAGAAAGAGAGAGAGAGAGAGTGTGTGTGTGTGTGTGTGTGTGTATGTGTGTGAGAACATTCTAGTCAGAAATACTGGTCTGTGTAATGTATATAAGAAGACAATGGATACAGTGTGTGTGTGTGTGTGTGTGTGTGTAGTTGAGAGAGGGAGAGAGAGGGGGGGGTAGAGAGAGAAGACACTTTAAGTATGATGTGGGTGACAAGAAATACAACTCTTTTTGATGTGTACCAGAAGAGAATGGATGCTCTGTGTGTGTGTGTGTGTGTGTGTGTGTGTGTGTGTGTGTGTGTGTGTGTGTGTGTGTGTGTGTGTGTGTGTAGTTATGGTTCATACATATTTCTTGTTGTGACATGATGTGTATATCTTTGTATGAGTATACACGAAAGGTATATTTTTGTGACAGAGATGAGCGCATACTTGTTTTTTGGTATTTACTTGTAAACATGCATGCACATTAACTAACTTGCATTTGAATTATTAATGTATTTCAATTTTAGCATTTTTATTCATCATAGATAGATAAATATTTGAAAGAAGATCATTGGTGCCTCAGAAAACTGTTTGTTTTGCCTGGTGTTGTGCTTTTACTTTCAGATTACATTCTGTGTGTTGAATATTTGCAGCTGTTCCCAGTATTAATCAGTTGCAGTTCCCCATGAGGATGCCAGGAGCTCTTTCAGCATTAATCGTATCCCCACTTGGAAATTCTGGGCTGGAAATTTCCTCTTTTCTGTCACTCTCTTTGTTTCCACTTTGCTCCTTTATTTTCTGTCATTTCTTCCTATACTTTCAGCCTTACTGGTCCATTCACCTGTATCATCATCATCATCAGGTGCCCTGCCACATGGCGTTGGCGACCATGGACTTCCAACCATCTCTGTCTCTCATTGCCACCAGCATCTCCCCCATCCTCCTCATCCCCAGCCACTCTGTAAGTCCGTCCAGCGTTCTCTCCCTGGGTCTACCTTGTGCTCTCTTTCCCTCCAGCTTTCCCGTTGTGACCAGGTGCTCCAAATCCCCCTTCCTCATAAAATGGCCTATAAATGTTGCTTGTCTTTTCCTAATCTTCCTTATGAGTGATCAACTTGTGTCTGCCTCCATCAAGACTGTCTCGTTTGTTTTCTTTGCTGTCCATGGAACTCTCAACATTCTTCTCGAAAACCACATCTCGGCTGCCTCGATCCTGCTCTGGCTTTGCTTGCTGACTGTCCACGCCTCGCATCCGAACAACAGTATTGGTTCTATATAACATTCAAGGACTCTCTTTCTGATGTTAATTGATAGGCATTTGTTGGTAAGAATGCTTGTCATCTTCTTGAATGCTGTTTTGGCTTGGCCGATTCTGCCAGCTATTTCCGATGTGCATCTGCCGTCTGATGAGATGACCGTTCCAGGTATTTGAACTTATTAACCTGTGTCAAGGTTGTGCCATTTGCTGTTATTTTGCATGAGGGGATTTCATGTTTTTTACTGATCACCATGAGTTCAGTCTTCCTGCTGTTTTAGTTCCAACCCCTTACCTTTGCTTTCTGTTTCTAGTATATTCACAAGGTTTTGTAGGTCCCTTTCATTTTCTGCAATTAGCACGGTGTCATCTGCGTACCGAATGTTGTTTATCATTTTCCCTCCAACCTTTAATCCAGGGTCTTCTACTAGGTTTCTCATGATGTTTTCGCTATATAGTGAAAACAGATCTGGTGACAAAACACAACCCTTCTCTTAGGATTGATAATTGGGTACATGTATTAACTGCATTTTTGGCTCTAAAGAAATGTGATTTGCAGAAGCAGTTTTAGGTAATTTAGGCCCGTCTTTGTATATGTTTAAGTGTCATTAATTATGTTTATATTTGTATTAAAGTTTGAGTTTTTAAATCCCAGGTAATAAACTGGACGTATTATGCGTGCGAATGCATTGATATTTATACTTTTCTTTTCCAGGTGTGCACGAATGCATTGATATGTATACCTAATTTGCTTTTCCAGGTGTGCATGAATGCATTGATGTGTATACTTAATTTGCTTTTCCAGTGTACATGAATGCATTGATATGTATACTTAATTTGCTTTTTCCAGAGTGTGCAGATGAATGCATTGATATGTATCTTAATTTGCTTTTCCAGGTGTGCATGAATGCATTATGTATACTTAATTGCTTTTCCAGGTGTGCATGAATGCATTGATATGTATATTTAATTTGCTTTTCCAGGTGTGCATGAATGCATTGTGTATACTTAATTTGCTTTTCCAGGTGTGCATGAATGCATTGATGTGTATACTTAATTTGCTTTTCCAGGTGTGCATGAATGCATTGATATGTATACTTAATTTGCTTTTCCAGGTGTGCATGAATGCATTGATATGTATACTTAATTTTCTTTTCCAGGTTTTCTTTTTTTTTCTCTTCAGTGAGGTGTGGTGTACATTTTGAGACGGTTATAGCCCTGATATTGCTCTGCACAGTTGGCTGGCTTTAGGCAACAATAAAAATAACCACAATCAGTAGCAGAATTTCTGATTATTTCTTTCCTTTTCAGGTAGAGCTTGTCTGGAATGGCTAAACAATGAAAGAATGTGACCTTTTATGGTTATTTAGGTCAAATCACAGACCACAAAATTGTAATGTCATTTTGGTTGTACTGTTTTGTTTTCAAAGTGTCCACGTTTTGGCAGATTCCAGTATTGTTGATGAGATGTTTTTATCCTGTCTTCCAAACAAACACACGAACACACACACACAATAATACAGTGCCTTTATGATTTCATAGATTCTTGCACCCCACTGACATCTCTTTATCTTATCTTATGTATTTATCTATTCATTTATGTATTATTTATTTATTTATTCACTAATTTTTTTTCATCCAAAGGCACATCTGTGAATAGGCGTTAAAAGAGATAATGAATGAATGAATGCACGCACGTGCACGCGCACACAAGCACACGCACGCACAAAGCACACGCACGCACACACACAGAGCAAAGTTTTTCAGTCTCATACCTTTTCAGAATAGTGGTCCAGGCAGATCTGTACCATCCATGATGTTTATTCTTATTGATGTTTTTTTTTCTTGAGGAGGAAAAGCATGACCTTGGAACCTTTGTTAGGAACATATAGCAGATTTTTTTTTTAAACAGTTTGCAGGATAGTTTTTCACAATACACCAATATTTATTGATAATATAATCACACCAGTAACAACTGTTTGCATTTCTGTAGGAGAGTTCAGATTTCATGAATGAATATTTGGTGAACACAGAGCAAGATATTGAGGATCTGCAGGTTGGTCAGCATTGATGGAAAATTGTTTGCCTTCAGTTGAATTCATTTTTGCATGTTTGTTGTTTCACAATTGGAAAGCTTTTACTATTTATTGAAATGTACTTTGAGAGATGAGTAAAGTTAAATTGAATTAAAAGAAAGGCAACAAGAAGAACATTAATGAAGAAGATTAGGAAAAGACAAGCAACATTTATAGGACATTTTATGATGCAAGAAAAATTAGAGCACCTAGTCACAACAGGAAAAGTGGAGGGAAAGAGAAACCAGGCAGACCAAGGGAAGAAATATTGGACATACTTGCAGGGTGGCTGAGGACAGAGAGGGTGGGAAATATACTTGCAGCGACAAGGGATAGATTTGTATGGAGGGCCATGATCGCCGACGCCATGCAGCAGGGCACATGATGATGATGATGATGACATAGCGACAGTTGACAGATTTGTTAATACATCTGTGCTAAATATGAACAAAATGCATGCATATGCATGTTGTTATATATCTACACATAACCTGTTCTAAGAAGCAACTGCTTCTTTACTGAGGAAAACGTTTTCTTACCTGACATTGCTCTAATTATAGACATCAGTGTTCAATAGTAAAACCAAATAAATGATACATAAATAAATAAACAAGCAAACAATATGAAATAGCCATTCACAACTAAGAGCACATTTATCTATTTAATTTCATTTTAGGGATAACTTAAGAAGAAGAAGAAAAAATAAGAGTGCAAACAGTGATTACCAAATAGCATAACAAATGTAGGAACTGTAATGATCAAGTGACCTGACAAATTAGTGATGCCAATGACATTAATGCTTTTCAGTTAAACAGAAAAAAAAAATCCAGACAGATTGGTCATATTATATTAGACTTGTGGTCTAAATTTTGCTAGCCCCCCCCCCCCCCCCTCCTGACCTTTGGTGTAAATATGTCCATAGATAACTGAAAAAGTCAAAATATGTTCATATTTCTGTGATCACCAAACTTGTGTTCCTCACCCTATTTCTCTCTTTTACACAGACTATCAGTCGAAGACATGTGCTGCACAGAAGCACAGATAGACAAACAGATCCCTTAACACACATACATACCAGTAGGCAGGCAACCATCTAATTATCTGTCTATCTGTCTTCTATCTACTTATCTATCTGTCTGTCTAATCTAACCTAACCTATCTATCCATCCATCCATTTATAATCTATCTATCTGTCTGTCTATCTATCAGTCGATCTCTCTCTCTCTATCTGTCTGTCAGTCTGTCTGTCTGTCTGTCCGTCTACCTCTGTCTGTCTGTTTCTTTCTCTGCTTCTCTCTCTCTCTCTCTGAAATTCTGAAGAATGCTTAAAATTCCGTGGACTGGCAAGACATCAACTGAAGATGTACTTTGGGAAGCTGGAAAAAAGAGAAACCTTTTAAAGATGATAAAAACAAGACAAATGAAATTTTAGGTCACTTGTAAAGACAGACTTTTGAAAAGCTTGCAGTCAGCGGAACAGCAGATAGAGGAAGATAAAGAACTCTGCATGGCTCAAGTCTATGTGTAGTAACAAGCAGCGATTCCAGCAACAATGCCTTTGTCAGAAGAATGCAGGACAGAAGTGAATGGCAGCATATATATTTCTGTGTGTGCACATGCACATCAACAGACAGGCATTGTGCAGACAGGTAGACAGACTTTAGACTTTAACCATGAATTGGTCTTCCTGTTGACCTTTTTTGTATGAGTTTTGGGTTGCAGTTATAAAGGTAATTGTGTAAAGTAATATTTTTCAATCTAAAAAAGAAGAGTTGAAAGATACAAAACAATAGTATAATCTTTTATGGATGTCAGATGATATTTGCCATCAATTTTTGGGTTAAGAAAAAGAGAAAGAAAACAACTTTATTTTGCATCTGTATGGTAGTTGATCCTGAGACTTGATTGAGTAATCATAGCATCTTGTAGATGATCCTGAGACTTGGTTGAGTAATCATGGCATCTTGTTTTTAAGCGTATGATGAGTAGGAGTGAGTCAGAAAGTTTTAGTAAGCCGGGTGGAAATGCACAGGCAGAAAGACAGCCAGACACGTATACACAATCTCTTACTGAGACTGTCCATCTCGCTCACTCTCTATCTCAATCACTCATATTGATAGAGCATACACATTGAATACAGACTTTTTGTGTGTCTACTCTCTCTGTGTGTGTGCCTTTGTTTTCAGCTGCAGCAAGACAAAGCCAAGGATACACTGGAGAGATTGTCAACAATAGATTTATCTGTCTTCCCTGAGTCATCAGAACTGGGTCTTATAATTGATGACCTTGATGCTTTTGTTCGTTTGACCAGTGACGAGCTTGTAAGACACATGGAAATGAAGCTTAGTTGCCTCTCTCTGTCTTGGACCTATTTTCATCTGTCTGAATTCATGTTTATTTGTTTGCTCGTTTGTTTATTGCTTGTTTGTTTTTATGTGTTTGTTTGTTCGTTATTTATTTCGTCTGTTCACATGTGTGCTTTTTGACAAATGCGTCTTTGTTCATGTGTATGTGTGTGTTTGCTTGTCTGTTTTTGCCTCTGTGATTGTATTTGTTAGTGATATATGTCCAGTCTCTTTCTGAAACCTTGAAACAAAAACAAACAAACAAACAAAAAACAAAAAAAAGAAAAAGACTTGGGAACTCCAATTTTGGTCAGTGATACATGAATAGGAGCAAACTGTCACCCCATAGATACAAAATTATTCACCAAGCAACAATTTTTAGCATGTCTCAGTAGCAAGAAACTTAAGGGAGAGCTGGACAGCAGAAGGTCCTCAGAGGACAAGACCCCATTAATCTTTTGATTCCTGCATGCTGATTAGCAGCATCCTGCATTGTTAACCATGCTTCCAAAGCAAAAACTTAACCCTTCGATTCCCTCACCCTATCCACCAGCTTCCTGCAGAAAGCTGGTGGATAGGGTGAGGAAATCAAAGGGTTAGGTTTTTGCAGTTGGTGGATAGGGTGCGGGAATCAAAAGGTTAAGTTTTTGTAGTTGGTGGATAGGGTATGGGAATCAAAGGGTTAGGTTTTTGCAGTTGGTGGATAGGGTGTGGGAATCAAAGGGTTAAGTTTTTGCAGTTGGTGGGTGGGGTGCGGGAGTCAAAGGGTTATTTTTGCAGTTGGTGGATAGGGCGGGAATCAATGGGTTAAGCAATTGTTTTGGCCTTAAGCTTGTTACACTTTAAGCGGGTCAGGCCATGTCTAGATCCTGACTCCTGGATATTCTCCTGCTGTTGCCATTTTTTTCTCTTTTTTTTCCCCTTAGTTTAAACTGGCACCTCTGAGGTGATTGGGCATCTCTGCTGCCATCCATTTGTTTTGTATTATAAAAAATGTACGTTTTTTACTTTGACGAAACAAGTGAAAGTTGATGCAGAGGCATGTAGGTTAGAAGTTCAGCTGTTGACATCATTTATGTGTGCTGTGTCTCAGTTATCTTATGACAGATTCTTAAAGTCTGTCTCCAGCTTCTCCTGTCTGTCTCAATCATATATCTTCCTTAAAGTCTGTCTCCAGCTTTCCTTGTCTGTCTCAATCATTATATGTGTGCTGTGTCTCATGTTATCTTATGACAGATTCCTTAAAGTCTGTCTCCAGCTTCCCTGTCTGTCTCAATCATTATATTGTGCTGTGTCTCATGTTATCTTATGACAGATTCCTAAGTCTGTCTCCAGCTTTCCTTGTCTGTCTCAATCATTATATGTGTGCTGTGTCTCATGTTATCTTATGACAGATTCCTTAAAGTCTGTCTCCAGCTTTCCTTGTCTGTCTCAATCATTATATGTGTGCTGTGTCTCATGTTATCTTATGACAGATTCCTTAAAGTCTGTCTCCAGCTTTCCTTGTCTGTCTCAATCATTATATGTGTGCTGTGTCTCATGTTATCTTATGACAGATTCCTTAAAGTCTGTCTCCAGCTTTCCTTGTCTGTCTCAATCATTATATGTGTGCTGTGTCTCATGTTATCTTATGACAGATTCCTTAAAGTCTGTCTCCAGCTTTCCTTGTCTGTCTCAATCATTATATGTGTGCTGTGTCTCATGTTATCTTATGACAGATTCCTTAAAGTCTGTCTCCAGCTTTCCTTGTCTGTCTCAATCATTATATGTGTGCTGTGTCTCATGTTATCTTATGACAGATTCCTTAAAGTCTGTCTCCAGCTTTCCCTGTCTTTCTGTGTGTGTGTGTGTGTGTGTGTGTTGTGTGTGTGTGTGTGTGTGTGTGTGTGTGTGTGTGTGTGTGTGTGGTGTGTGTGTGTGTGCTTCCTTTTATTTCACTCTGTCATCCTATGTTTCTTTCTTTGTGAAATCTGAAACCCATAGGCATTTATTTTTTATTACTCAGTTTTAAAAAATATTTTCTTATTTTACCACAGTTTATATTTTTAACTCTGTCAGTCTGTTCTTCCTTCTTTCTGAAACTGCAGCCTGTAGGCAACAAGTTTCCATTACATATATTATTTTTTGTTTTACTGCTATATACAGAACACTGAAACCTGTTCACATTCACTTATAAATTTTTGCTACTTATGTTTTCTTTTCTTTTCTTTCTGACGCTGTTTGTTTTGTTTTTCTCCTAGCGTGCATTGCGATCAGACCTGCAAAAGTGGAGTCAAATGGGAAGCATACAGAAAATGTTCCTGACTAAAGAGCAGAAAGTGAGAGTGGTCTTGTGTGGCCTCATAGTGTTGAACACTCAGGAACTGTTTACATTTGGGTCTCATGCGTTGATGTTTATGCAATGTTCACATTATGTGATTTTTGGTCATTACATGTATGTATTGTTCACCCAATATTCAGTTGTCTTTTCAGCATTTTGCAACAGTTTATTTGAATGACATACATTGAAGCATTTTTTTTCAAACATACATTTGCATGTAATTGAATATTTGTGTTGCAGAAACTTTGATGTTTTGATAATGGTGTGTGCATGTGTGTGTAGGTGTGTACAGATGTAACATGCACGCACATTGGTGATTCTAGCATGTACATTACTTGCTATATCAGCTGTTGTTCATTTGTTGTATGTTCATAACTTAACCTCCACAGGCTTCAACATGCATCACTGAACATTGTTATATTCATTTTTGATTTTGTTTCAGATAGGTTCAGATTCTTTAGTTATTTGTCCATGGTATATGTTGGTTCACATTGATGCATGTTTGATATTCAGCGTCTTTACATTGTTGTTTATAGATCACTTGTTATGCCATTTTCAGACTTTTGATTTCAGACCTGAAAATGTGTGTATGTGGGATATCTAACACTTTTATGTATTTATTTGTTTTTTGTGTGTGTGTGGTTTTTTTTTTTTTGATAATGCAACAAATTCTTGGAATAATCCTGTATAGGGCACCTGTGTAGAAGTATTCAGTATTCTGTTCTTGTCTACTTTACACATTGTTAAAAAATACTGAATGAAAATGATTGAATGTGTCAGAATTTCTTGTCAGAACAAGAGTTCTTTACTGTGGCTTTATTTTTAGTGCAGTGATGGGAGAGAAGGAAATGGAAATGGGAAGAAAGGATGATGAGAGAAGGAAATAGGAAAGTGATAGGAGAGAAGGAAATAGGAAATGGAAGAGATAGGAGAGAAGGAAATAAAATGGAAAATAGGGAAGGGAAATGGGAAGGAAGTAGGGAGAGAAATGGGAAGGAGAGAGAAGGAATGGAAGGAGGAGGAGAAGGAAATGGGAAGTGATAGGAGAGAAGGAAATAGGAAGAGATAGGAGGAAGGAAATAGGAAGAGATAGGAGGGGAAGGAAATGGGAAGTGATAGGAGAGAAGGAAATGGGAAGTGATAGGAGAGAAGGAAATAGGAAGTGATAGGAGAGAAGGAAATGGGAAGAGATAGGATGGAAGGAAATAGGAAGAGATAGGAGAGAAGGAAATAGGAAGAGACAGGAGAGATCGAGAAGGAAATAGGAAGTGATAGGAGAGAAGGAAATGGGAAGTGATTGGAGAGAAGGAAATAGGAAGAGAAGGAGAGAAGGAAATAGGAAATGGGAAGTGATGGAAATAGGAAGAGATAGGAGAGAAGGAAATAGGAAGAGATAGGAGAGAAGGAAATAGGAAGAGATAGGAGAGAAGGAAATAGGAAATGGGAAGTGATGGAAGAGAAGGAAATAGGAAATGGGAATTGACAGCTGAGTTGGTATTAAAATAAAAATGTTGACTTGAAAAGTACTATAATAACAGCTAGTAAATAAATGAATGAAAATAATTTTAAAAAAAGAAAACAAAATGAGTTCTGTTTTGCAGCCAGTCTGCAGGAGACTAAAGTACATGTACACATGCAGCATTCAAATACTGCTTGCTGAGTTTAATGTTGACAACTTTTTTTTATGAAATTCTTCCCATTGTGTACCTTCACTAGGCAGAGGTTCTGTCGCTGGAGACAGGACTGGAAGAGAAGACACGCCTGAAGGAGGAGAGGACGCCTATCTTTGAGAACCTTGAGATCTACTTCAACCAGCGCACTGAGGAGTATGACAAGATGAAGAAAGAAATTGTTGGTATGTAACTATAAGAAAAACGAATAATTAAACAATTTTGGTATGTTAGTACAAGAAAAAAAAAAATTGAACCAATGAATGAATGACAGATAGGTGTATGATAGGGGAACAAATAAAATAAAGTCAGTTATGATTATTGCAGTTTATATGTATTGTAAAGAAGTTTGGTTTAACTTTAATAAATGAATGAAACGAATTTGCAAAGTAGCAATCATAGCCAAAACAAAACAAAACAAACAAACAAAACAAAAACAAAACAAGTAAGCAAACAAACAACACAGAAACAGACACATTGAGAGAAGTCTTGGAACTTCAACTGATGAAAACAAAAACAAAAAATTGGAGATTATGTACAGAAACAGTAATTAAATTGGTGATTTTGTGCTTATGGGTGCAGAGTGTAATGATGCTCTGAGTGAGAGTTGCTTAGTTATAAGGTTGTACTTTTAGTGATATTATTATTGTAATTATTGTTGCACAGTAATACATTTTAAATGTCAATATTAACTATTCTTCATTTGGTGTAATGTTCACAACTTTTCAAAACACATTCATGATTATATTTGTTAGTGGAAGAGAGAGAGAGAGAGAGAGAGAGAGAGAGGAGAGAGAGAGAGAGAGAGAGAGAGAGAGAGAGAGAGAGAGAGAGAGAGAGAGAGAGAGAGTGAATTGTTGTATATTCAGCATTAAAACCATTTAGAGAAAGGAGGGAATATGGTGAGCGCATCTTAAAATAATACATGCACATCATACACATTCACACACAAAAAGATATCATCAAACACACTCCAGTACCTAGAGGGTGGGGATGGGGGGAGGGAGAGAGAGGGGGCTTAGGCAAGAACAACATGCTAATGAAGTGGATTGTTTCAGCAATGAAGAACAAGCGTCAGAGCTTGGAGGATGAAATCAAAAGAATGAAGAAAGACAGGGAATCGCTCAGACAACCGCAGGTACAATCACTATGATATGTATATGTATAGACATGTGTTAGCATGTGACTCAGGTGTAATGATGTAAACGGATGTATATGATATTACTCAGGTAACTGAATGAATAGACTTTCTTTGCGTGGTAAATTCCTTGTCTATATACTTGCATAGGCAATATAAAGTTATCCAATAACTGTCAGGTTGTTGGTGGGGAATGGATTGATGAAGTCGTCCTTTTTGGCCAACTTCATAACAGCAGTGCTCACTCCTTTCCATCACAGCTGTCCTTTTCCAGCCTTGAATGGGATGAAGTATCTATTCAAAGATGGTTGGAACAGGCCATGTTCTTTCATGCCATGAGCATGACTCATATCTTTGCAGTTGGATTGAAAACCCATACTGTGAACCTCTGAATCAGTGAAGCTTCTTGCTCTTCATCTCAGTCTTTTTGTCTGTCCGTCTCTTTCTGTCTCTGAGATTTGTTTTTTATTCAGAAGGAAAGATAAAACAACCCATTATTCATTGAAAATCAATGCCTTTTGTTGCACAAGATGTTTACATTACTTTTTCAGAGCGCTTACATTTTCAAGCTAGAATGTAAGCGACATAAACAGGATAAGCAAACGTGCTATTGTGGTGAGAGGCAAGCAGTAAAATGACTGTAACCCTTTGACTCCCTCAGTCTGTTCACCAACATCATCATGCTCTCCTGGTCAAAGCTGGTAGACAGGCTGAGAGAATCAAAGGGTTGCACTCTAGATTATTTCACCAAGACAGGCTGAGCGAGTCAAAGGATTGTACTATAGATTATTTCACATCTTTTGGTAGATTGTATTTTATGAACAGCTATTGTCGTATGATATCAAATTGTTTGCTTTATTTTCTAAGTATGAATTCCATCATTTCACGTATCTACATGGTATTGTCAGTGTGCAAACTGATACTGTGATAGTAATAACATTCAGTGTTCCTGTCCATGAATTGATATAAATATCGACAAGAGAGAGAGAGAAAGAGAGAGAGAGAGAGAGAGAGAGAGAGAGAGAGAGAGAGAGAGAGAGAGAGAGAGAGATGATCACACTATATATTTGTGTATATGTATGTGTACAGTTAGTGTAACAATGCATTGAGTACAGGTGATGGAGATCTTATCATGTATATGTACAGTTATCAGTTATGTGTAACACATGCATGCGAGTACAGGTGATGGAGATCTTTATCATGTATATGTACAGTTATCAGTTATGTGTAACACATGCATGTGAGTACAGGTGATGGAGATCTATATTATGTATATGTATATGTGACCTTCCATCACGGAATGAGTCGCTTGTCCACTGGCAGCGTTTTGCACAATGGGGCAAAATAAGTGAGAGGGTGTCAGGGCTCGTTATGGAGTTGTTGATTTTAGCGGATGCCGGAACCCTTCTTACACATTCTACATTCAATAAATTATGCATATTGTGGTTCTTTCTTAGTGAGAAAGCTACTTGCATTACCCTACCCAACATGTAGATGCTGAACTTTCACTTTCGTTTTTCTTGATTTTCTCAAAACTGTGTTTCCGAAGAGTGCCATGTTTGGAAGGCTGTACCTCAGGTATTTATTGTCATCATCATCATCATCAGGTGCCCTGCCGCATGGCGTTGGTGACCATGGACTTCCATCCATCTCTATCTCTCGTTGCCCCTAGCATCTCCCCCACCGTCCTCATCCCCAGCCACTCTGCAAGTCCGTCCAGCGTTCTCTCCCTGGGTCTACCTGGTGCTCTCTTTCCCTCCAGCTTTCCCATTGTGACCAGGTGCTCCAAATCCCCCTTCCTCATAAAATGGCCTATAAATGTTGCCTGTCTTTTCCTAATCTTCCTTATGAGTGATCTACTTGTGTCTGCCTCCATCAAGACTGTCTCGTTTGTTTTCTTTGCTGACCATGGAACTCTCAACATTCTTTCAGAAACCACATCTCGGCTGCCTCAATCTTGCTCTGGTTTTGCTTGCTGACTGTCCATGCCTCGCATCTGTACAACAGTATTGGTTCTATAAAACATTCAAGGACTCTCTATCTGATGTTAATTGATTGGCATTTGTTGGTAAGAATGCTTTCCATCTTCTTGAATGTGTTTTGGCTTGGCCGATTCTGCCAGCTATTTCCAATGTGCATCTGCCATCTGATGAAATGACCGTTCCCAGGTATTTGAACTTATTAACCTGTGTCAAGGTTGTGCCATTTGCTGTTATTTTGCATGAGGGGATTTCATGTTTTTTACTGATCACCATGACTTCAGTCTTCCTGCTGTTTAGTTCCAACCCCTTACCTTTGCTTTCTATTTCTAGTATATTCACAAGGTTTTGTAGGTCCCTTTCATTTTCTGCAATTAGCACGGTGTCATCTGCGTACCGAATGTTGTTTTTCATTTTTCCTCCAACCTTTAATCCAGGGTCTTCTTCAAGGTTTCTCATGATGTTTTCGCTGTATAGTGAAAACAGATCTGGTGACAAAACACAACCCTGTCTGACTCCTCTTTTGATGTTTTGGAAAGAGCTTATATTGTTTTCTATTCTCATTGCAGCCGTTTGTTCCCAGTACATATTCCTGATTATTCGTAGATCTTTTCCATCAACATTGAGTCTCTCCAGTTGGTTGATCAATTCTTCATGTCGTACCCGATCGAAAGCCTTGGTATAGTCAGCAAAGCATAAATACAAATCCTTATTCATCTCAGTTTATTGTCCGATTTTAAAATGGTTTTCTTATTAGAAAGAGCAGTAAATGTACATTTAGAAGCAATGAAAAAGTGAAAACTGCCTGAAGTGGAAAGTCACATATATATGTATGTGTACAGTTATGTGTAACACATGCTTGTGAGTACAGGTGATGGAGATCTTTATCATGTATATGTACATATATGTATATGTGCAGTTATGTGTAACACATGCATGTGAGTACAGGTGATGGAGATCTTTATCATGTATATGTACAGTTATCAGTTATGTGTAACACATGCATGTGAGTACAGGTGATGGAGATCTTTATCATGTATATGTACAGTTATCAGTTATGTGTAACACATGCATGTGAGTACAGGTGATGGAGATCTTTATATGTATATGTATATGGTAAATATGTTATATGTTTGTTGTATATGACTATGTTTGGTGATTGTGATTGAAAAAAGATTGAAGAAAAAATAGGATATCATCAGAGCCCTTGAAATGTTAAGGAAGATAACAGCCAATGACCTACGCTTACTTACTCTCCCTGTTACAGGATCATATGCGGAAGGATTTGAAGTTGAAGCGCCAACAGCTGATGGAACAGTTGCAAGCACAGGGCAAGTCCACCAACGACATGGAATCGAAGATCCTGACTGCTGGCTGCAAACTGAGGGCAGTGGTGGAGGAGAACCACAAGTTTAAAGAGGTGAAGGCACAGAATTAACTTTAAAGGATCATGTTTGAATCTGTCAGTTACAAGTCTTGTTGCAGGCCTATTTGTCACTTCAGGGGACCAGAGTTGAATCTGTCAGTTACAAGTCTTGTTGCAGGCCTATTTGTCACAACTTCAGGGGACCAGAGTTGAATCTGTTTGTTACATGTCTTGTTGTAGGCCTATTTGTCACAACTTAAGGGGATCGTGTTTGAATCTGTCAGTTAGATGTCTTGTTACAGGCCTATTTGTCACAACTTTAGGGGACCAGAGTTGAATCTGTCAGTTACATGTTTTGTTACAGGCCTATTTGTCACAACTTTAGGGGATTATGTTTGAATCTATCAGTTACATGTCTTGTTACAGGCCTATTTGTCACAACTTTAGGGGATCGAGTTTGAATCTGTCAGTTACATGTCTTTGTTACAGGCCTATTTGTCACAACTTAAGGGGACCAGAGTTGAATCTATCAGTTACATGTCTTGTTACAGGCCTATTTGTCACAACTTTAGGGACCATGTTTGAATCTGTCAGTTACATGTCTTGTTACAGGCCTTACAGCTATTGTCACAACTTAAGGGGACCATGTTTGAATCTGTCAGTTACATGTCTTGTTACAGGCCTATTTGTCACAACTTTAGAGGACCAGAGTTGAATCTATCAGTTACATGTCTTGTTACAGGCCTATTTGTCACAACTTTAGGGGATCATGTTTGAATTTGTCAGTTACATGTCTTGTTACAGGCCTATTTGTCACAACTTAAGGGGACCATGTTGAATCTGTCAGTTACATGTCTTGTTACAGGCCTATTTGTCACAACTTTAGAGGACCAGAGTTGAATCTATCAGTTACATGTCTTGTTACAGGCCTATTTGTCACAACTTTAGGGGATCATGTTTGAATCTGTCAGTTACATGTCTTGTTACAGGCCTATTTGTCACAACTTTAGGGGACCATGTTTGAATCTGTCAGTTACATGTCTTGTTACAGGCCTATTTGTCACAACTTTAGAGGACCAAGTTGAATCTATCAGTTACATGTCTTGTTAAGGCCTATTTGTCACAACTTTAGGGGATCATGTTTGAATCTATCAGTTACATGTCTTGTTACAGGCCTATTTGTCACAACTTTAGGGGATCGTGTTTGAATCTGTCAGTTACATGTCTTGTTACAGGCCTATTTGTCACATCTTAAGGGGACCAGAGTTGAATCTATCAGTTACATGTCTTGTTACAGGCCTATTTGTCACAACTTTAGAGGACCATGTTTGAATCTGTCAGTTACATGTCTTGTTGCAGGCCTATTTGTCACAACTTTAGAGGACCAGAGTTGAATCTGTCAGTTACATGTCTTGTTACAGGCCTATTTGTCACAACTTTAGGGGATCATGTTTGAATCTGTCAGTTACATGTCTTGTTTGCAGGCCTATTTGTCACAACTTTAGGGGACCAGAGTTGAATCTATCAGTTATATGTCTTGTTACAGGCCTATTTGTCACAACTTTAGGGGATCGTGTTTGAACCTGTCAGTTACATGTCTTGTGACAGGCCTATTTGTTACAACATAGGGGATCATGTTTGAATCTGTCAGTTACATGTCTTGTTTAGGCCTATTTGTCACAACTTTAGGGGATCATGTTTGAATCTGTCAGTTACATGTCTTGTTGTAAGGCCTATTTGTCACAACTTTAGGGGATCATGTTTGAATATGTCAGTTACATGTCTTGTTATAGGCCTATTTGTCACAACTTTAAGGGGATCATGTTTGAATCTGTCAGTTACATGTCTTGTTACAGGCCTATTTGTCAAACTTTAGGGGATCATGTTTGAATATGTCAGTTACATGTCTTGTTGCAGGCCTATTTGTCACAACTTAAGGGGATCATGTTTGAATCTGTCGGTTACATGCCTAGTAGGCCTATTTGTCGCAACTTCAGAGGATCAGAGTTGAACTTGTCGGTTACACGTCTTGTTGCAGGCCTGTTTGTCATAACAGTAGGAGATCAGAATTTTAGTTTTGGTTTCTAATGATAGAAGGAATTGAATGTTTAGACACATCTACATCAGCAATTGCACACTGTTACATAGTAGCAATCAGGGCACAGTAGACACACAGTTAAGACATCTGATCTGATAGAGAGATCTGAGTTTGACCCTGCCTGGCAGTGCCTGACAGGTAAAGAGTGGATATTTTTCCAGTCTCACAAGTCAACATACGTGCAGACCTGTGATGCCTGAACCCCCTTTGTATGTGTATGTACACACAGTATCAGATGTTATGTTCAAGCTGTGTAGGTGTTGTGACTTATGGAAACACAAAAATACAGAGTATCAAAACAGAATATGATTAACTATGAAAGGTAGATCATACAGATTGTAAAGCATCACAATGCTTGCAAGTGTGGGATAAATGACCAGAACAATGTGACTGCATACATGCATCCAAGACAACATTGCTTGAAAATAACAGGACTAAAAAAAAAAGGGGGGTGGGGGTGGAATTCTAGAAACAGAAAAGCAAAGACATGGCAGATGAAAATTTTTTACTTTCTGAAAGTATTTGTAAGGTTGAAATTGAAGAAACTTACACCAGCTTACAAGGCTTTTGAAATGGTAGTTGTATAAGGATGTAACAGTTTTCAGTAAATGTTCAACTAAAGGTGTTTGTGTATATCACAGGTACATTTTTGATGATTTTGTTGTTACGTGTGTGTGTGTGCACTGATGCGTGCAGTCATGCAAGAAACTGGAAACAGAGTTGGCCGAGCTCAGGAAGCAAATGGATGAGAATGAACGCATTAAGATGAAGCTGCAGGAGGAACTGGACAAGCAGAAACGTATGTTCAGTTTTGTATCTCCCACGCTTGGTGGTTCAATCTTTTCTTTGTTTCTCTGCCAGCCATTGAGCCTTGTGGTCATCCACTTATTTATCATCTGTTCTCACCTGTCGGCGCACATCTGGATACCACCATCTCCCTCCTGGCTGTTCTGTCTTAAGACAATCTGCTTATTTATCTGTCAAAAATATTACATCATACATTGTATATTGACACTAGATGAGGCCTTAGGATTGTTTTCTTTTAGAAAATTACATGTTTATAACCAAATTCATTTAAAAAGGTTCACTGTATACATACTTTTCAAAGCACTAAAACCTGTTACTGCATTGCAGCAGTTCACTCTTTGCAGGAAAAGGGTCTAGTATTTGGAATGTGGAACTTTTTAAAAGAGAGATTCATTACGTTCAAACAGACCTAGCTGCATTCCATGCAGAAGTAACACCATATATCCCAAAGATACTTTTGATCTGCATTATACCATATACACTGATGAAGTGTTAGACCATTCATCCCACAGACACTTTCAATCTGAAGAATACCATACACACAGATGAATTTTTAGAATAGATGGAATACTAAGTGTAGATTCAGTATGAAACTCTTAAATTTGACACTAGCAGAGTAAATGATTTGGGTGACAAACAAGCCATTCTTTGTTTCGTTTTGATCTAGGACTGAAATTAACATAATTATCAGGTCTTCAAGCTGTAGTTTATCATCGTACCCAACCATTATATGAAAAACAGCTGAAAATGCACAAGTTGATTCTTTTATAAGAAATAAAAACAAAATCTGTATTGCTGGTCTATAGATGGAAAAATATGGTGTTATATCATTATCAGCCTCTTTTTCAAAAGATTATGAACAAAAAACTAATCCATTACCAAGTGTGCACACATTTACCTATTTGTATGTATTTTGGCAATTGTAACTTAGCAGTAATTGTATGTTTATACTTTATTTTACTTATTAATATTGTGTGATGTGGTTGTGTGTGTGTGGTGTGTGTGTGTGTGTGTGTGTGTGTGTGTTTGTGTCCTGTCTACAGAGGAACTGGTGAAAAAATGGGAAACTGATAACATGATGCAAGAAGTGAGTATAATGGGCAGCGGTGTTGACATTGCTATTATTTGATTGATACCTAGAGGTTTTAGGTTTACTTGTGTGGTGTTTGTACTTGTAGGCATGTGTGTGTGTGTGTGTGTGTGTGTGTGTGTGTGTGACAGAGAGAGAGAGAGAGAGAGCACAAAAACAAACTAGTTAAAGCTGGAATGTGGTGTATGGGATGTTGGATTCATCATCTTCTCTGGCACAGATTTCTTTTCAAATGGATAAGGTGAGCACGACAGTAGAAAAGAAGTTGAAAGCACACAAAGTTTGTCTTCATTAACAGTCTCCAGGCCTTCTTAAAGCTTCAGTAATTTTTTATTTCTCTTTAGATATATTTTTCTTGTTGTTATGATTCTGCCTCAACCATAGGACTTTGGAGTTTGTTCAAGAGGGATTCATCACACTTAGATAGTTCCATATAAGCTCCACTGATGCCTGCCAGCTGTTATCTGGCAAATCCCGAAGCCTGTGCAAAACCTGTGCAGTGGCAAGATCTTGAAATGGGGAGGGGACCTACAAAACACTAAGCTGACACCACCAAAATGATGGAAACGTTAAGATGGGCTGCGAACAGGCCAGTTTTTAATGTTGTAGGCAGGATTTAACCCAAGACATCAGATTTTGAGTCCAGGGCTCTATCAAGTAAACCAACCAGCCCATGAGAAAATCTGTGGCCTGCCCAAGGGTTGACCCACAACCGCTTTGTTTTGAGCAGAAAGCTCTGACATCTGAACTGATGTGCTTCTGCCTCAATCATAGCTGACAATAAGCTGTTCTAACACTGGTCACATTCTCACACTAAACCTGCGTCTCTTCAAAGTGAGAGAACAGAAACAGTTACCACTTAAGACTACACGTCCCCCTAGTTGATTAGTTTGCTGGAAAAAACAACAACCATGCAGCATGGAAGTAATGGCAAGTTTGAAAAAAAAAGACTTTAGCTGATAACATCTACTGTAGTGGAAAATAAAGTATTATCATGATCATTCATAGTGAAGGAGACTAAACAGTGTCACATAACACACAAAAAAACCAAGACAAAGAAACAAAGACACAAAGACTTGAGTCATTTGATCTGACTAGCACATGATGGAATACTGCTGTAAGTGTCACAGTCAAATCCAGAACATGTAGGGTTGGTGGGCTTGCAGAGTATCCAGATGAAGACAGACAGGGTTGAAGATCTACTTGCAAAAGATTCATTTGTAATGCGGGCCATGATTGCCAATGCCATGCGGTAGGGCACATGCTGATGATGTCGGGTTGGCTCTTAATGCTTAAATAAGGCAAACTGAAATAAAATCTTAAAAATAAAATAAAATTTATAAATATGAAAAAAAAAAAAAAAAGCAAAGTAGGGAGAGATTTTCAACTTCTTTCATAATATTAATCCTTATATGTGTTTTAGTTTTTTGCCTCAAGAGATGAAGCGACAGCAGAGGCCTTTGGTCGCCTGTTAAGCCGAACAGAGAAGCGTGAGAACAAAATTGACATGATCACGGAGCGTTTGAAGGAAGAACTACAGTTCCTGGCTGGTTTTCTGGACAACATATCCACACGTCGTCCACAAGGTAAACCTTCCAGTATATGCTGGTTTTACATTGTGTGATGAGTAATGCCTCACATTGAAATCAGAGCACAGTTTACATTTGCACTGATTGTTAGTGAACCTTTGGAACACAGTAATTATTTCATGTAACAGTTGGAAATATTTAACATTTGGAATATACAATAAGTGTTCATTAAAAACGTGGAATCATTTGGAAGTTTCCACGGAATGCAGAATTGTTCATTAAAAATATGAGAATGTTTAGCGAGTCTTTATGAGCAAGTATGATTCATGAAAAAATCTTGGAATATTTTTTTAAGCCTTTGAAACACTGTATTCATTCACTGAAAGACTGGGATAGTTGACACATTGGGAAATAAAAAACTTGAAACATTGTTGAGCCTTTGAAACACTGTATTCATTCATTAAAAGACTGGGATAATTTAGAAGCCTTGGGGATAGAGTATTTATCCATTAAAAATATGGGATTATTTAGCAAGCCTTTACAACAATGCAACTGTTCATTAGAATTTGGTAATATATACTTACTGCAAGTTTGAAGGGAAAGTAGTCAGGAGAAGTTAGGGTGAATTTTGCTTGTGTTAATTTGCTCTTGTGTTATGTCTTTTGACTTGTGATGCCATGTGCATTGTTGTCTTTCATACAGGGTACTACTACTCTGCAAGTCCAGTCACAAATAATTCGAGTAATCCCGAGAAAGGTTATTGTAAAACTGATTTTGTCAACTCTTCTTAAGCTCAACAGGGTACATTAATGGAATATGGCTAATTCTTGTGCATTAATGGAATATGGCAAATTCCTATTCTTCCTCTCTAGGGCATTCCTACGTAATGCTTTTAATAAACAATGGTCATACTTACTAATATATAATATTGCTTCTGGAATTGGTTTGTTTGAACGTATCATCAATGATATTTTACTTGTGTATGGCTGAAGCACTGACAATGGCAAAACAGTACACAGATCCAGGAACAGTCCTTACACTACCTGCTTATCTACTTGCTTTTCATAGATTTCATTTTCACATACCTGCCATGTTGCAAAAATTGTGTAAGACGATAAAAAAGCAAACTGAGCATTGCTGTTTATCAAACATGTACACACACACACACACACTACACACACACACACACACACACACACACCCACACACACACGCGCGCGCGCCGCACGTGTGTGTGTGTTGACAGATATAATTAATGCTTTTTACACATACAGAATATGGATTTTAATTCTGCTTCCCATTTTTCAAACGAAATTGATATAATTCATTGCTAAGTTGTGATATTCAGTCCTTTTTATACAACAATTAAGTTTTTAGATGTAATTAACTTTCTTTTGTTATGCCAGTGTTCTTGAAAGTAATTATTCTTTCAAATGTCATTGGAAGAGTGTCAGTGAAAGAAAAAAAGCATTTAGAATTTTCAGCTGTGTTTCATCAGTGGTGTGAAAAAAAATATGAGAGCTCTATGATCATGTTTTATCTGAAATGACTGGGGGGATGGGGGAGGTTGGGAAAAAAAAATTGAATGAACAGAACCCAAAACGCACAGTGTGATCATGTTCCTGTGTGTGTGTAAATTGGCATTCTGCACAGATACAGTGACGTGCAATTCTCTGTATGTGTATGCATACGTATGTGTGTGTAATGGTGTATATGTACATTTATGTTTATGGGCATCTGTATGAGTGAGTGTACTTTTTGCATATCGGTTGGGAAAAAACACAACTAAAACAAATGAAAAATTTAAAAAAAAAACAAGTCAAGTTTCCATTTTTATGCACACACACACACAAAAGAAAAATTATCACAGAAAATCCAGGTTGTGTATTTCTTAGGGTCACTGTTAGTTTGAAGAGTCTTCAGTTGAAACCAAACTTGATGGACATCAAGGAGAATGGTAAAGTGTTACAACAACAAAGTAGATTTTAAATTTTGTCGAAGTTCCTAACAAAGTGCTGTTCACACATCTTCCTTGAAAAGTGCTAATTGTTGTCACTTTCCTTGGTCCCTGTGACCTTTACTAGGTACCTTTCCTTTCAAACTCAGGCTTTTGTGAGTCCTCAACAGTCCGCCACACCTTTGATCAAAATCTGGTAAAGATCCACCCATAAAAGATAAGAGAAAATTTTGCTCAGACATTTTTCTCACAGACAAACACATAACTCTCTCCAGTCAGAATGAAACAGTCTCCCCCCCCCCCCCCTTTTTTTTTTTTTCCCCTCCTATTTTTGTTTTGAAGAAGAGTGAGAGGAAAAAAAGAAGAAAATAAACTACTACCAATATTAAAGCTGCAGTAACATTGAATGCCTAACTGCTTGCTACTGTATATATGTGTTACTGACTGTGGTTTGCAAGATGCCAGCTGAGAAAATAATGTTGTAACCTCTCTTAGGTGATTAGGTGGTTTATTGATAGAATTATTGTCTTATGTTATGTAACTCACCTGTGTTTGTGTCATGGCACTGACTCACTGACTTGTTTACAGGGTCAAAGCGAAAAGTCAGGTACACTGCTGCATGGTTCATATCCTTTACCACCTTGTAGTTTAGCTCGGCTTTTGGTGCTTGGACTCACAGTGTGCTTGTACCTTGTAACATTTTTTAATGATTCATTTTGTGTGACAGTGGTTATATATTTTGTGTTTGTTTTTGTTAACAGCTTTGAAAATGTTTAAGGTTCCAGGCTGCATGTGTGTTGTGTTGTGTTTTTGTGTGTTGTGTATTGGTGTGTGTGTGAGTGTGTGTGCATTCGAGTATTTGTGTGTTCCTGTGATTGTGTGTGTGTGTGTGTGTGTGTGTGTGTGTGTGTGTGTGTGTGTTGTGTATGTGTGTGTGTGTGGTGTGTGGTGGTGTTGTGCGTGAGTGTGTGGTGAGGTGTGTGTGAGTGAGTGTGTGTGTGTGTGTGTGTGTGTGTGTGTGTGTGTGTTGTGTGTGTGTTTTAGTGTTTGTGTGTGTCTCTGATTGTATGTATTTGAGTGTGTGTGTGTGTGTTTGTGATTGTGTGTGTTTTTTTATGTGTGTGTGTATATATAGATATGCATGCGTGAATGTGTGTGTACGTGTGCATGTGTGTGTGCATTTTATTTGTTTTTGCCACAATGGATTTACCCTATGTGAAATTTGGGTTTCTTCTACCTTCGTCCTCTTGGGGGAGGACATACTGCTGTGCAGTACATACCCATTTCCCCACCCCCACCTTTCATGTCTATGTATAGAGTTTTTTGACAAAAATATTTAGACATTGAAGGCAACTCCTCTGTTGTCAAGTGTTCTTTTGTGCATGCTGAATATAGGACATTGATATATTGTCTCATCCAAAAGTGTGGGTGGTTGCAGATATGTCTGTAAGCCTTGTCGTTTTATGGGTCCATAATAGTATTTTTCCCGATTTCTCTTGGTTTTTAAATCATTTTATGTTGATATCCATACATTGTATATTATGTGCATTGAACAGAGCATCAAGTCACAAAGGCTATTTTGTTGTTTGACTTTTGAAAGAAATATTTACATGTATTTTAAATCAGTGTAACATTGACTTCAGAGATTGCATGTTTCCCATGCCCAGAATATCTAAAACATACCACCGGTTTTTAACATGTATTATTTGCATGAATTTCATGTATAAGACCTTTAGCTCCCTTAAGACCTTGTACACACCATACTGTTTGGTTCCGTTTGTTTGCCTCTATCTTGTGGTGTTAAAGGCAGTTATAGTATTCTATCATGTATCAAACACTGGACAGACACAGGTATTTTCCTTGGGATTAAAAATTATTCCAAAAAGTTGATTTACCATATCTGCATGTATTTCTATTTTAACTCTTGAGTTGTGAATAACCACAAAAGTGTAGACAATTTTTCACCATGCAATAATTGATGACAATATGTCATGTTGATAGATGGTGATATGCTAATATCCTCCATTGCTGTTGGAACTCTTAAACTGGTTTGTACTTTATGTGTACTCATACTATCAAAGCCTCCAGTGGGTATGGAAAGCTGTACACATATCCTCAAACCAATTGAAAAAAAAATGTTATCATAGACATTTACTTTGGTCATTGCAGACTATTAATTTATATCTCAGACATGATCTAAATTCTTGTCATGGTTCCTAGCAGTAATGAATTGAAAATGAAATGAATTGAAAAGCCAGTGCCAGAAAATCCATACCTGCATTGGTTACATCATTTATTGCATTTGCCAGCCAGTTTTTCTGTGTAGTTGTTAGGTTCTATGATCATGTGCTTGTCATGGAGTGAGAAGCTGAGTTTTGTTTCATAGTTATTACATGATTCATGCTGAACAGCTTTTGGATTAGTATGACTCTAAGCCAGTTGAGTGTTCAGTTTCTCAACAGTTATACTGTCTATACGATTTAGGATATATTCCCTCCCATTTCCTTTTTCTCTCAGTTATGAATTCTCTGACTCTCTCTCTCAAAATCATGTGTAAATCTTATACAAAACTTGCTTCCACTCCCTCCCACTTTTCATTCAAAGTAGATTAGTCAGTTTTTAATAATGACTCTCGTTAGTAACTTCCTTTGTGAAATGAAGTATTACGTCTGTTTGTTCCCACCTCCACCCCATTTTCTCTTCTCCCATTTGCTTTTTCCTCTGTGTGTATGCTCACTCTCAGATTAAAAAATAGATTTCATAAGTAGATTTTAACTTTTCTCCCATGGATGATTGCTAATATGTCTACAAGGAAGCCACCAGTCACATCTTGAAACATTTGCATTTTTTGTTACGACTACTAAAAGTGTATCTTGACCTCATGTTAACAATATGTATTTTACCAAAGCAGTTTCAGGGAAAAATATCATGGCTTTTCATATTGCTTTTTCTATGAATTTTTTTTTACTAAATGAGAACTTTCAAAGTTTCAAATGGCATCAGGAGTTTGTTCAAGAGGGATACTCATCGTATCTGAACAGTTCCATGTGCGCTCAATCCTATCTGCCAGAACCATAGATATTACAGTTGTTGATGAGGGATTTATTGCACCAGAACAGTTCCCTGTGTGCTTCATCTAGTCTGCTAGTAATACCTGGCAGACTCCCAAGCCTGCACAACGAAACCTTGTGCACTGACAAAGTTTTCAAAAGGGAAAGGGAGAGGGGGGAGAATGAGATCTGTGAAACACTGACACCACCAGAATGATTGGAGCATTAAGACAGACAGTGACCTGGCCAGTTTTTATGTTGTGGGCTTGGATTGAACTTGAGATATCAATTCCAGAGTCTACAGTTCTGTGAACATAGGTAGCCAGACCATAGATATGTACAGAGAGCTTAGCATACTGTACCGTAGAAAAACGAATGGCTGCATAATATTTGCCTTTTAACTGAAGTGGTGAGATTGATCACCTTGCTCAAATTTTGTTCTTGAAAATATACTGTTAGAATCGTGTGTGCTTTTGGAGTCATGTGCTTCCAATAATTCTCTGCCATGGATGTCAGGCAAGCAGAGAGACAAACTGACAGGTAGATGAACAGATGGCTGGATGGATGAACAAACAGACTGACAAATAGATAGTTTAGACTAGACTAGGCTTGACTAGTTTAGATGGATTAATTGGTACATAGTCATTTTTAAAACTGACATGAAAACTCAACTTCAAAACACAGTATATATTTAGTCGAGACTAGTTTTGAGAGAACGGTCAGTAGGCCTACATAGTCATTTATAAAAACTAACTTCAACATTTAACTTCAAAACACATTATTTTAGTCAAGGATAGTAGCGTTATGGACCACTTGACCTGTCTTACTGCTTGTCAGTTAGATTGCTAGTTAGCACTGCAGAATTACTCTAGAGAGATTTTTTGGTGTGTATTTGATTGTATTATCTTTTCCTTTTTTGTAGTCATTATTCCTTAAGATTATGAGGCATGTCTGCACACAAGTTCATGCCTGATTTCTTGTAAGGTGTCAGTGATAGAGAAGTTGTTGACTTTTTTTTTTTTTTTTTTTTGTCAGCAAGGAGATAGCCTATAATCAGACCATTCCATCCTGTTTACTTACTACATTACTGAGCTGTTGTAGATTCTTAGTAACAGAACATGCTTATTCTGTGGTTGGCTGGTTGCCCATGAACATGGCACATAACTTTATGTGCATTCAGTTAAGGTGGTGGAAGCAACACTGATTACATTCAGCGTAAGTAGGATCATAGCTTATTTTCAAGTGTCAGTTTGAATGACAGTCACCCATGTTTCCATACAAGCTTTACAGAGTATAGGTATGAGTGTATTCCATATTTGTAGTGAAAGATTCTGGGGAGAGTAATTGCTTTTACACTGTTTTTGGATTTTGTTTTGTTTCTGTTCACTTTGATTGGTTTTAGCCATGAAAATAACCCAGATTGAAATGACAGAATTAAACTGAATTAAGATAAAACACATGTGCATGCACTGAACACACACTTACAAATGAAGAAGACAAAGTAAAATTGTTGATTATGCATTGTGTGTGTGTGTGTGTGTGTGTGTGTGTGTGTGTGTGTGTGTGTGTGTGTGTGTGTGTGTGTGTATGTGTGTGTGTTTACAGTCAACTACTGGTAAGTATCAGCAAGATAACTGTCAAAGAGAACGATTTTTTGGGATTCATTCTTTGAAATAGCAGTACGCAATTTCTTGAAATAAACAGAATGATTGTGACTACTGTTTCATTTTATTTAATGTGTCTTTAATGTACTCAAAGCATATTAAATCAGCACAGAAAATACAGTGTATTGATGTTGAGGTAAACAGAATGTGGCGTTCAAAAGTCTGAAAAGATATTGGCAAGAGAGAGAGAGTTTGATGTGCACTAGAAGGTATTCACAAGCTTATCTCTTCTTTTCTTTCCCCTCCAAATATCCTCAGAGTCCAAGGAGGAGGACGGAAGTATCAGTCCCGGCAAAGTCGTCGAAGCCGTAGCCGCAGCAAATCAAGAGAAAGAAACAAGTCGAGGGAGTCCCGACACAGCAGTCACTCAGATGACGATCGGAGTCGGCGGCAGTCGAAGTCCCCACAGCGCACGCAAACAGCGCACAGCAAGGAGCACTCGCAGCTCTCGACAAGGCACAGCACGCAGTCAAATCTCAACGGTGAGCAGGCATAATTTGTTTTATTTATGAGTGTAATCTTGTGGGGAAAAGGCCCAAAGGCGAGGGCATTACCTTCATTATATCTCCCTGATTAGTTACAAAAAACACTTAAGATGATGAACACAGCATTAAAATGAAATTTAGATGATGAGCTCATTAATTTAAAAGCACACACTTTAGATTTCATACTGAAAAAAACTTTTTTAGCAAGTTTTGTGTGTGATCATACATGATGAGGTTAAAAAGTACTTTGGTGTCTTTTGTTTTTGACCTGGTGAGAGAAGCATCATATGACATCTTTGTAACTGCATAACTTCCTATGTTGTTTGCTTTTCCTGTGATACTCGGCTGTGTAGAATCTCTTGATACAGATGCAAGACTCATAGTTTCCAATCTTTTGCCCATTTTTGACCCTTTTTGTTGAATAATCTGCCTTTGATCTGAGAAATTTGCCTAACCTTTCCTGTTTTTAAGACCCAACTTAAAGCCCATCTTTTCCACGAATCCTTCTGTTCACATTATTATTGAGAATGTGTGCTTGATGTTAATAGGTAAAATTAGTGAATGTGTGTTACATATATTTTTTTATTCATTTTTGTATTGTAGAAATGTAAGCACCTTGAGCACTTTTAAGCACACTAAAAATGCACATTATTATCATTATTACTATAGTACATGTATATTCAGTTTTGATGCTGTGTCATTTGTGCAACCTATCCATCTTGTGTGTTTCAGGTTAGCACCTTGCCAACACCACGGTCTGCCCTCAAGTCTCCCTACTCTGAAGGTCGACAGCAGAGTCCTTCCAAACAAACCAGCTTTGCTAATAACACCAAATAAATAGTGTTTAATTTTGCTCAGTGGTGGGAATGTTTGGACAGTCTTAGCTTTTTGTTCTATCCTAACTCAAAGTGTCCATCCTTATCTGGACTTATGGTAGTGTGGATAGTGAACATAAAATGTTACAGTTGCAGTTATCTGTCTGACTGTTTGTGTGTCTGTCTCTTTTTCTCTGTTTTTTGGTCTTTCATTTGCTCCTTCTTCTCCAATCCCCTCTTCCCTGCCATTGGCTTGTGAATGACAGTTGACTTGTCAAACTGAGTAACTTGAAATTTCAAAAGCTCAGTGTTGGATGTTTTGTTGTTTTAAAGTAAAATAATCAAGTTGTTATATTTGGTTTATTTTAGTTTGTACTCACATATTTGTGTGCATATGTGTGTGTGTGTATGTGTGTGCATGTGTATGCATGTGTGTTATTTGGGTGCATTGTGTTTGTTCGTTTGTCAAGATTTGTTTTGTATTTTTTGTCATTTACTGTCATTTGTGCTCGTTTGTTTTTGAGTCTTTATTTTGCATTTTATTTCAGCCTTTGTTTTGAATTCTACTTTGTTTGTTATTATACTGTGATAACTCCTGATAAATGAATAGGGAAGCAACTGTCAGCTTATGATTGGATGCTGATACGAAATATATTTTCACAATTTTCTGCTTGTCAGCGTTTTTATCAATAAACCATCTGGTTTTTTGGTTTGTCTGTTATGTATTTTCTGTTATTATTGGTCCTTTTAACTTTCCACATATTATCATCACAATTGCTTTCATTCAAATTTTAGAAAGTGAGGGTATGATTCAGACAGACTCAAGGCTTTTTGCATATCTAACAAAAATACTGTGATTCAGACTGACCCAATGCATTTTGCATATCTGAAAAAAAATGCATCAGCAAATTTTTTTACTTGGTTAGTTGGTTGTTATTTTTTTTTCCCCACTGCTTGTATGGATCTGCACCATGTGCGGGTCATAAATTTACCTAATGAATTGCAATATATACACATCTGATTTCGGTTTGGTCTTGCCATGTACACATAATTATACATTCATGACTCCTCACAATATCAGAGATCTAACTCATCTTTGATGGGATTCCATGCTCCTCATGTCCACTCTCTGTCTGTTTGAGAGGACAGTACACCTTGTTATCATCATCATCATCATCATCATCATCAGGTGCCCTGCTGCATGGCGTTGGCGATCATGGACTTCCATCTGTCTCTATCTCTTGTTGCCTCAAGCATCTCTTCCACCCTCCTTGTCTTCAGCCACTCTGCAAGTCTGTCTAGTATTTTCTCCCTGGGTCTACCTGGTGCTCTCTTTCCCTCCAGTTTTCCTGTTGTGACCAGGTGCTCCAAATCCCCTTTCCTCACGAAATGGCATATAAATGTTGCCTGTCTTTTCCTAATCTTCCTTATGAATGATCTACCTGTGTCTGCCTCCATCAAGACTTTCTCATTTGTTTTCTTTGCTGTCCATGGAACTCTCAACATTCTTCTTAGAAACCACATCTCGGCTGCCTCAATCTTGTTCTGGCTTTGCTTGCTGACTGTCGACGCCTCGCATCCGTACAACAGTATTGGTTCTATATAACATTCAAGGACTCTCTTTCTGATGTTAATTGATAGACATTTGTTGGTAAGAATGCTTGTCATCTTCTTGAATGCTGTTTTGGCTTGGCCGATTCTGCTGGCTATTTCTGATGTGCATCTGCCGTCATGAAATGATCGTTCCCAGGTATTTAAACTTATCAACCTGTCTCAAGGTTGTGCCGTTTCCTGTTATTTTGCATGAGGGGATTGCATGTTTTTTTACTGATCACCATGACTTCAGTCTTCCTGCTGTTTAGTTCCAACCCCTTACCTTTGCTTTCTATTTTTAGTATATTCACAAGGTTTTGTAGGTCCCTTTGTTTGCATATATATGTATATACATGTATTAGTGTATCAATTGGTAAACTCACAGACATTCCATCAATTCTGTTCAGTTGTGCAAATTCAGTAGCAAGCATTTTGCCCCACCCTACTCAGCCCTGTCCATTCATGCTCCTTGAGTAATATATGCCCATAAGAATTCTGTATCTTGTTCTTCACATCTACATTGCAGAGTCCATGACTGATATGAACATGAAGGAAAGGGGTACTGCATTTGATTTATCAGCAGGTCAGGGTACTGATCTATGCGCGGAAACAGTTTATGGTTTTGTGATGACTTTCTCTTCCAGATGGTTCTAATCTGTTATTGTTTGTATAAATAATGAACTGCTATATTGTTCAAGACAATTATATGGGATCTCACATGTTCTATTGTTGCTGACTGACAGACTTGTAATTAGCTTTCTGTTGTACTATCGACAATTATTACGGATCTTACATGTTCTGTTGTTGGTTGGTCACTGGCAGATTGGTAATGTAGTTTACCACTGTACAATTAGCAAATATCTTTGGTTTTGGTTGTACTCTCCTTTTCATATTGTCCGCTGGTGTGAAGAAAAGACAGCACCAGCCCCTCAACCACTTTGTACATCAACATCAGGTGTGGGTGGAGTATTCAGTTTTGTTATTCAGCAGTTGGAGATCTTGGAGCATTTTGGTAATCCAGCCACTGTCTCTGGAGATGAAGTCGCCACTTACAAATCAGGCTGTCATATTCTGAACTTTGTCTTTATATGCTGTGATTGTTTAATTATGCTGAATTTTGTGTACTTTTCCCTGCCTGTTCTCAATAACATGAGCAAAAGGTTTTATTCTCTAAATAACTAAGTAACTTCTTTCTCATTCCTTTCTGTCTGTCTATGCCTGTGTATGCGTGCTGGGCAGATCATGTCTACTTGGACTTATTGGACAATGTGTGCATGACTTTTCACCAAACTTACATCAAATCTCTTTTTGTCACAGTGTCATTTTTATTGGAGAGAGAGAGAGAGAGAGAGAGAGAGAGAGAGAGAGAGAGAGAGAGAGAGAGAGAGAGAGAGAGAGTTCAATACCTCAGACAAAACAGACAATGGGTTAAGATGAAACAACCACCAACAGCCAACCTTTCCCCTTCCCCATCTCAATGTTTAACCCAATCTGTTACAACTCCATGTTTGCTCAGAGCCGGTATCTATACTCTTTTCAGCCTATCCATGTACAGTTTTCGCTCTTTTCATTACATCAAGAGTGAAAATTAAATACTGCAATCCTTTCCCCCCCCCTTTTTTCTTTTTTGCATGAAAGTGATGGAAGAGATTTATCCACACTGATCCAGCAAATGTGCATGTGAGAGGGGAGAGGTATAGATATTTTTTGGAGGTGAAGGGCCCCTTATTTCAGACTGAAAGTTTGGAATGCGTATACATGTGAATGGACATGGGTTGGTTAATTGATGGAAATACTGATTTTAGCTCAGTGGCCTGACTGATCGATTGATTGATTGAGTTTAGTTTGGTGGCATAAATGATTCCAGCGCAAGTAAACTATTTGTTCATATTTTTTTGTGGGCAGGTACATATTCCAAATCTCAAATATGGTAATATGAATTTCCAAGCTGCTCATGTTAAGATCACTAATTTGCATAGATATATAAAGGTAACGTAAAGGCAGGAAAATTCTCTTACTTTCTGCTCCTTATGACTTCTCTTGTTCAGGCTGCGAGGCTTGGAAAGTTTTTGTTTTTCCGCAGTCATTATATTGGAAAAAGGGATTTACCTAGTAAGGCTTGACCATCTTGTCCTGCCTTCCCTGTTGCAAGACGTGGTCAAACGGAGAGTGGATGTGATGAGGCGAAGACTGATATTGTGATGAATCCGGTTATCTTCGCTTTGTAATGGCTACTTTCCATGTAAGTGTGTCCTTCCTTTTAAAACTGCTCAAGTGCTGTGTACCCCTTCAGATGCATGCAGTCAATTGAGCATTATTTCTTTCTTTCCTCCTTTCTTTCTTTCTTCTTTCTTTTTTTTTTTTTTTTTTTTTGGAGGGGGGGGGGGGTCCTCTTTTCTCCCTTTTTTCCATTTTTATTTTTCAGAACTAAAAACATGAAGAGAAAAAAACTGAAACAGAAGCAAGTAGAACATTTTACTGTTCTGTGTAGGTAATGATCTGGAAACTGTCCTCTCTCTCTCATATACACACCCACACAGAGACACACACATCAAATCTCATAAAGAAAATCCATTGAATATAAACGTGACCAATCTGAATGATACAAAATTAGAACAGAACACGTATTCAATATAACAAAACAAAACAGGCACAAACTATTCGGCCATCTGGCCTTTGTCAAGCGCACACACAAAAGGACAACAATGAACAAATACTTCCCTGATGCTTCGCTGAGTACTATGTCCTGCTCAAGGAAATATCAGGGAAATGTTTGCTGTTTTTCTTCCTTGTTTCTGTAATTGTTCTTCAATTTTCTTGTTTTGTATAACTGACAAAGACCAGTTGGCAGAAAAGTTGTGCCTGTCTTTGTGTTGTTATATCAAATACACGTTCTGATTTCATTTTTGTGTTTTGCTGGTTCGTATTTGTTTGAACGCAGGCAATCACTTTGACTTAGACTTGAAATTGAATGACAAAAGTATGTTTGACAAACTGAAGAGATTTGGTTTCAGGGAAAAAAAAGAGAAGGCTGTGGTTTGAAAGTTTTTTTTATGATTTATTTCATTGTTATTTTGTTTAAAGCCCAGCTGATTGCATAGAGCCATATCAGGGCTATAAGCGTTTCAAAACACACACACTACTTCAATGGAGAAAGAAAAGGGAAAAAGAAAATTAATATATCAATGTATTCGCGCACATAATCTAAGGAGATGCCCCTGGCGTTGGCCACTTCATCCAGTTTATCACACAGGGGATTTTAAAAAATTACATGAACACAAATTCAAACGTAACTAAGGATACTAAAACATGTAATTTGCACAATTATGACAAACACGAAAATAGAATAAGATTCCATTTTGATGTGTGTTTGTTTGGTCAGCAAAGAAACAGAACAGATTTGGTGTCGCCGCTTCATGGGAGCAGTTGTTTCAGGGCTGTACACCAAGATTTTAAACTGATAACCCGTGGGGGGGGGGGGGGGGGGGGGAGGGGCGGGAGACACACATGAAATTTCATCGTTGTCATTCAGGGATGAAACTATCATTGCAAAACCATATCGCTGCGGCTTTGTAAGGATAAAGAGCTGGAGGCTGTTTGCAATTCCCTAAATGGAGCACGACGAAAGTTGCCTAAAGATGCCATTAATTAGACTTGCCATGTCACTGGAATGCGTCTCTTAAAAAGCAGAATATGACATTAAATCAAAACTGACAGGTGAGAGTTTGGGCGAGAAAGAAAGAAAGAAAGAGAGAGAGAAGAGAGAGGAACGAGATTTTCTGAAGAAAACCCGAACATTTGCATCATCACCATTCATTCAGACTCGTGAAAAACTGAATAAATCTTAACATCTCTTTACAGACTGCAAAAGTGAAATCGTTCTCCAGTACGATGCTAAGGAATTTTATATTCAAAAACATAAAATAACGTCTTCCCGAAACTACAACGAATGTGTGTGTGTGTGTACGTGTGTGTGTGTGTTGTGTGTGTGTGTGAATGAACTGACAACTGACATTTTGATGATTAAATGCCTTTTAAAGCATTCAGCCCAAACAAGAGACTGGGCTGGTTAATAAATAAAAACCACTGAAAATAACAAAATTCAGTTACAGGCACATTAACCATAACTAGTAACACCATAACAAAAGTCAAACTATAATCGTGCTGCTTATTTACTGACCAATTCGTTATTTATGCTAACTAAACATGCAGGCCTATGTAGTTTACCTACAGACACCAAAGGACGCACCACACACACACACACACACACACACACACACACACACACACACACACACCACAAACCCACCACCACCAAAAAAAAAAAAAAACCACACACACACACACACACCACCCACAGGCAATGACATGTAATGTATTCATAATATTTGTACAAACTTCAATTAAAAAAAAAATCTGGAAGTAGCTGAAGAACAAGTTACCGTTAAACAAATATTCAAAACAGTCGTGAAAGAAGACAACATATCTACTGTTGATGAAGCTTGAAATTTCCATATTTCAAAGTGTCAAAGATACATTTTTCCAGGTAACATTAACGTTGCTTTCATCTGCTCTCAATGAGGAAAGGATTTCGTTCATACCTGCTTAGTAAGAATACTGCAAATCATGTCGTAATTGGAACGAGTACCAGCGTAAGCAGCAGATTGGAAAAGAAATGTGCTACATCTTCCCCGCCATTTTTACGCAAATGGTAGAGACGTTGTTTTTGTTTAATCCTTTGACCCCCTCAGCCTATCCACCGCTTCCTGTATTGTCAAACATGACAGCAAAGCAAAAATTTAATCCTTTGACTCCCTCACCCTATCCACCAGCTTCCTAAAAAAAAGCTGATGGATAGTGTGAGGGAGTCTAAGGTTACAATTTTTGCTGGTGTTGGATAGGGTACGGGAGTTAAAGCCCAACCGACCGCGTATAGCTAAGTCAAAACCTAACCGTTTCCAATATTTCTCTTGGAAAAACATCACTGAGTATTACTTTTAAATCGACAAATGCTTAGTCTGAACTTTGGAGAGTACCCTTTCAGGTATTGATATTCATTTCAACGCTCACAAAATATTTTCACACACACACAGAGTAGGGAGAGGAGAGAGAGAGAGAATTGTGTGGAAAAAGGATGCACGAGGCTTAACTGTGCTAACACACACTGATCAGTGTGTGCAAGTCAGGCCGAAAAAAGCGCGCGCGCACACACACACCACCACACACACACATACAAACACACACAAAAACAAACACAAACACACGCATGCGCGCACACATACACAAGGGTTGAGAAAGGGGAGGAGTCAGAGAGATGACAAAAAGGGAAACAGTTCATTACCCCAGATAAAGAGGCAAGGGCAAAGTAGATTAAGGGCACAAGATGAAACAATGCTCCATCCTCTCTGCCGCCACCGACCTCCCCGCTGTGCCTCTTCCTGTTCCATTCCAGCTCATTGTATACTTCAAGGCTAGTGTGTGTGTGTGTGTGTGTGTGTGTGTGTGTGGTGTGTGTGTGCTCTTTTCACCACCTTCATGTCAACTAGTTTGCTCTTCTTATTACATCAAGTATAAAAAATAATATACTGCGATCCATCAAACCTTTTTGTTCTGAAAAGGCAAGTAGGTGCGGAGATTCGTTCATATCAGTCTCCTGTGTGTTCGTGTGTGTGGGTATGTGTGTGCGTGCGTGCGTGCGTGTTGTGTGTGTGTGTTTTGTGTTGTGTGTGTGTGTGTGTCTGTATGTGTGTCTGTGTGTGTGGATCAGCGAGGAATTTCAGACTATTACAGATATTTTTTTTCACCAGATCTGGACTACATTGGAAGATGCAAATACCTAAAATTCAATAAGCTCGACTTATTCTTTCTGTCTGTCTTTTGGATCAAACTGGAAGATACCAATACCAAGAATTAGCATGACATTTTCCGTTGGTCTGTCAAGAACTCTTTCTTTCTGTTGAGCCTGCAGTGGTTCAGAGGATTTAAAATGATTTGGTTTTTAAACTGTTTGGTGGTGTTTTTTTCCCTGTGAACTCACTTTGCCAGGTAATCTATTACATTCATTCTTGGAAAAAAAAAAGACTCAAAATTCTGCAAAGCTGAATGAAAATTCATGGCTCATGTCAAGGTTGAATTAAAAATTCATGGTTGAACAATCACATGGTGTAGTGGTTAACGCAACGGACTACCGACTGCAAGGTTGTGGCTTCGGATCCCCATCAGTCCCTTCAAAAATCATTGTGGGATTTTTCGGCTCTAACTGGCTCCTACCCGAGTTGGGCGTGCTATGGGCTCATTGGGAAGACTGGGATTACACAATTCGAGTCATGGATGCGTCACTGAGGGTGTTGCTCAAATGTTCTGACCAGCACCGCATGTGTCTGTATCTCTCATGCCTGGTTGATGCCAGGATATATTATGATAGTAAGCGTAGAGTACAGCCTTGTCACGCAGTCTCAATCCTAGATGGAACTCCATAGCATCATGATTACCATCTCATCGCCATCATCATCGCATCGTAAAAACTGTGTCAGCTTCTGTAGCCATTAAGGTGGCGCAGAAAACGGGATGAAAAAAGCAAAGGTGAGCACAAAGGTAACCTCCCTGAGTGCGATGATCCTTAAAAAAAAAACATGGCTGAACTTAAAGTCATTAGCATGAGAAAGATATTCGTCTAAGGCCAACTAAATGGTAAGGGAAACAATCTTACCTTTCAATCCTTATCGTTTCCTTCGTTTCATTATTTTGTTTTCGTCAATTCTGCGCTCTTAATACAACAAGACAAAGCATGTTGTATTAAATACGCGTTCTTATTCTTTTTTCGTGGTTTTTGTTCTGGTTCCTGTTTGCTTGAACGCGGGCAGTCACACTTGTTTTGGATTGCTGCTCTCACTTAACTCATCAGAGGAAAAAATGAAGACTGTCAATAGGGCCTGACCATGTTGTTTCCTCTCACTTTTCTTGGACACGGTCAAACAAACACAATGGATTAAAGTTGGGAGAAGATTGATGTGGCCAGTCCGGTTAACGAGATGGATAATAAATGCATCCTGATCAAGTTGTCTTGAGAGAGACAGAGACAGAGAAAGAGAGAGAGAGAGAGAGAGGGAGAGGGAGGGAGAGAGAGAGAGAGTACAGCAATTTTGCCAATATCCCCTTTCCAACAGGTTACACAGTTACGACAGTTTGATTACATCCAGAACACGGTTTGGTAAAGCTCCAGTCATACACACTGGAATCTGACACTGAAATTTGCCCAGTCACACTTGGATTCTTCCATACATCACGAAAATCTGCCAGCAATGAGACTGAAGACCTATTGAGGGAGCACAAAACACTCTGCTGGCAGAGTAAAAAAAACAACAACAAAAAAAAATTCTATGGTGATTATCTATTTGTATATCTGTATATGCTTCTATTTGCTTATCTGTCTGTCCATCTTGATCTATCTCTCTGTCTGTCTCTGTATCTATCTATCTATCTGTCTGTATTCTGCCTGCCAGCCTGCCTTCCTGCTTGCATACGTACCTACACTGCACCTACCTATTATCTGTCTGTCTGTGTCTATCTGTCAATCTTTAACCATTCACTCCCGCATCCTCTCCATCAACTGCAAAAACTTAACCCCCAACTTCAAAACTTAACCCTTTGATTCCCTCACCCTATCCACCAGCTTCCTGCAGAAGCTGTGATAGGGTGAGGGAATCAAAGGGTTAATTTTTGCTTTGCTAGAATGGTGCAATACAGGATGCTGGTGGATAAGCCGGCAGTCAAAGGGTTAACTATCTATCTGTTTGTCTGTCTACCTACCTACCTACCTACCTACCTATCTATCTATCTATCTATCTATCTATCTATATTATCTGTCTTTCTCTATATCTGTCTATTACGAGATCGGTAATAACTGCATTCTGCTTAAAAGTTGTCTTTAACAAGAGAGAGAGAGAGAGAGAGAGAGAGAGAGAGAGAGAGAGAGAGAGATAGATAGAGAGAGAGAGAGAGAGAGAGAAGAGAGAGAGAGAGAGAGAGAGAGACAGACAGACAGAGAGTACAGCAATTTTGCCAATATCCCCTTTCCAACAGGTTACACAGTTACGACAGTTTGATTACATCCAGAACACGGTTTGGTAAAGCTCCAGCCATACACACTGGAATCTGACACTGAAATTTGCCCAGTCACACCTGGATGGTTCCATACATCACGAAAATCTGCCAGCAATGAGACTGAAGAACGTGCACAAAACACTGCGGGCAGAAACGTGGAAATGTGCTGACAAAGTAAAAAACAAACATTTTATGGCGACTGTCTATTTATCTATTTGTATATGCATCTATTTGTTGTTGTTTTTTTTTCGTTATCTGTAAGTCTGTCTGTCTGTCTATTATCCATCCATCCATCTATCCATCTGTCTATCTATCTATCTACTTATCTACCTACCTGCCTATGTATCTATCTGTCTATCCATTCATCCATCCGTCTATCTGCATCAATCTACCTGCCTGTCTATTTTTCTTTCTTTCTGTCTGTCTTCTGTCTGTCTAACCCATCAAAAGTCATCATATACGTGTCTATGTATCTATTTAATCCATGATAATGATCTGTCTTTTATTATATACACAAACATACACAAAGATACATATATACTTGGTTTTGATTTGATTGCGTCTGTACGTGATGACACATTCTCTTTCACTACTATTTGGTTGTTGAAAATCTGACGACTGGGAGTACATGTACATGTTAACTTAAAAACCGATGAAAGGGAAAAAGGGAAAGCCTTAGATAAACTGTCATCGCTGTCCTTCGACCCCCCCCCCCCTCTCACCCTCCCCCACCCCCCAAACAAAAAGAAAATAAAGAAAGAAAGAAAAGAAATGGGAAAAATCCAATGAAAACTGTCGGTCCATTGCTGTGGTTTTAAAAGCATCAAGGAACTGAATGTCATCTGCAATTTCCTCAGCAGAGCGGGACAAAATGTGTCCTAAAGATGCCATTAATCAGACTTTGGAACGGATGTTTGAAAAGCTGAATGTGACATCAAATCAAAACTGACATGTAAGATATGCACCCGAGCGAGCGAGAGAGAGAGGAAAGAGAGAAGGAGAGAAGGGGAGGGAGGGAAGGAAAGAGAGGGAAGGAGAGAGACAGAGACAGACAGAAAGACAGAGGGGAGAGAGAGAGACAAGAGGGAGAGAGGAGAGAGAGAGAGAGAGAGAGAGAGACAGACAGACAGACAGACAGAGACAAAGACAGAGAGAGAGAGAGAGAGAGAGAGAGAGAGAGAGAGAGAGAGAGAGAGAGAGAAGAGACAAGACAGAGAGAGAGAGAATCTTAATGAACATGAAAATGAAAAAAATGGTTTGTCATTATTTCAGATGATATCGCCTTTCTGGTGTTATTGAACACTTTGTATTTCACGAATGTGCCTTTAAAACCAGATCAAGCTTATTTAAAACTGTGACATTATATAAATCAAGTTACTGTCACTGTAACATAATGGTATGCCGACAAATGGGCCAAAACCAGTCTTTTAAACAATCATGACCGTCTCGTTGAAACTTTTTTGAATGTACCCATTCCATCACTGTAAGTTGTAACTCGCCCATCAAAGAAATAACGAACGACCAACCAACCAACCAGCCAGCCACACAGCAAACTTAACCCTTCGGCTCCCGTACCCTGTCCACCAGTATCTTGCGTTTTCAACCATGCTAGCAAAGCGAAAATTTAATCCTTGATTCCCTCACCCTATCCAACAGCTTCCACACCCAAAGGCACATTGGTTCTCCTCCCCCCCCCCCCCAAGTATCCTCTCGTTTGATTCTCCCTCCCCAAGTTCCCTCCAATTGATTCTCCTCCCCAAGTTCCCTCCAATTGATTCTCCCTCCCCAAGTTCCCTCCAATTGATTCTCTCCCCAAGTTCCCTCCAATTGATTCTCCCTCCCCAAGTTCCCTCCAATTGATTCTCTCCCAAGTTCCCTCCAATTGATTTTCCCTCCCCAAGTTCCCTCCAATTGATTCTCTCCCCAAGTTCCCTCCAATTGATTCTCTCCCAAGTTCCTCCATTGATTCTCCCTCCCCAAGTTCCCTCCAATTGATTCTCTCCCCAAGTTCCCTCCAATTGATTCTCCCTCCCCAAGTTCCCTCCAATTGATTCTCTCCCCAAGTTCCCTCCAATTGATTCTCCCTCCCCAAGTTCCCTCCAATTGATTCTCCTCCCCAAGTTCCCTCCAATTGATTCTCCCTCCCCAAGTTCCCTCCAATTGATTCTCTCCCCAAGTTCCCTCCAATTGATTCTCCCTCCCCAAGTTCCCTCCAATTGATTCTCCCTCCCCAAGTTCCCTCCAATTGGATCCCCCCCCCCCCCCCTGAGGACCCTTCCATTGGTTCTTACTCCCCAAGTTCCCTCCCATTGGTTCTCCCTCCCGAACTTCAATCATCTCTTTGGTTCTTTCTCCCCCCCACCCCAGTAATCTCCCTTTGGTTCTCCCTCACAATTTGCCTCTTATTGGTCTCCTTCCAAGTAACCTCCCATTGGTTCTCCCTCCCAAGTTCCTGCCAGTGGATCTTCCTCCCCAAGTTCCCTCCGATTGATCTCTCCCCCCCCCCCCCCCCCCCCAAGAAAAATCCCTCCCATTGGTTCACCCTCCCCATGTCACTCCTATTGGTTCTCCCTCCCCATGTTCCCGCCCATTGGTTCTCGCCCCCGCCCCCCAAGTTCCCTCCCATTGGTTCTCCCCATTCCATGTCCCTCGTATTGGTTCCCTCCCCTTGGTTCTCCCTCCCAAGTTCGCTCCCATTGGTTCTCCCTTCCCGATTTCCTTCCCATTGGTTCTGCCCCCCCCCCCCCCCCAAGGAACCTTCCATTGGTTCTCCCTCCACAAGTACCCTCCCATTGGTTCTCCCTCCCCAAGTTCGCTCCCATTGGCTCTCAATCCCTCCCTAAGTAACCGCCCACTGGTTCTTTCTCCCGAAGTTTCCTCCCAATGGTTCTCAACCTTTCTGCAAGTAAACCCATTGCAAATCCCATTAGTTATACTTCCTGACGTTCCCTTCCATTGGTTCTCCCACACAAGTTATTTCCCATTGGTTTTCCCTCCCAAGTTCCCTCCCATGGGTTCTCCCCCCCCCCCAAGTAACCTCCCATTAGTTCTCCCTCCCCAAGTTCCCTCCCACTGGTTCTCCCTCCCAAGTTCCCTCTAAATGGTTTCTCCCCACCCCTCCCAATGGTTCTCCCTCCCATTGGTTCTCCCTCCCGAAGTTCACTCCCACTAATTCTCCCCCATCCTAAAGTACCCTCCCTTTGGGTTATCCCCCTAAGTACCATCCTTTTGCCCCCCCCCCCCCCTTGCAAGTTCCCTCTCATTGGTTTCCCCCCACCCTCCCATTAGCTGTCCCTCCCCAAGTTCCCTCCCACTGGTTCTCCCCCCTCCCAAAGTATCTTTGTATTGTTCCGCAAGTCTCTTCCATTGGTTCTCCCCTTCCAAGTGTACCTCCCTTTCATTCTCCGCCCCGTAGGTATCCTCCCTTTGGTTCTGCCCCCTCCCACAGTACCCTCCCAATGGTTCTCCCGCCCCGCCCCCCCCCCTCCGTGGGTTCTCCCCCCAAGGTTTCTCCCATTGATTCCCTCCCCAAGTACTCTCTGTTTGGTTATCCACCCAAGTACCCTCCTTTTGGTTCTCCCCCCCCCCAAGTTTCCTCCCATTGGTTCTACCCCAACAAGGACCCTCTCGTTGGTCCTTCCCCCCTCCTAAGTACCCTCCCACTGGTTCTCCTCCCCAAGTTCCCTCCCATGGGTTGCCATCTCCCAAAGAAACCTCCCAAAGTTCCCCCCCCCCTTGCCTCCCCCCCCCCCCAGTAACATCCCATTAGTTCTCCCTCCCCTACAAGTTCCCTCCCATTGGTTCTCCCCCCAAGTTCCCTCCCATTGGTTCTCCCCCCAAGTTCCCTCCCATTGATTCTCCCTCCCAAGTTCCCTCCTACTGGTTCTCCCTCCCCCAAATACCTTGCCATTGATTCTCCCTCCCCAAATTCCCTCCCATTGGTTCTTCCCTCCCCGAAATACCCTCCCATTGGTTCTCCCATTAGCTCTTCTTCCCCTAGTTCCCTCCCATTGTTTCTCCCTCCCCAATTCCCCTCCCATTTGTTCCTCCCCCCAAGTTACCTTCCCATGAGTTCTCTCTCCTCAAGTTCCCTGTCATTGATTCCCCCCCCCCCAAGTTCCCACCAATTGGTTCCTTCCATAACTTCCCTCCAACTGACTCTCCCACCAAGTACCCTCCCATTGATTCTCCCTCCCCAAGTTCCCTCCTACTGGTTCTCCCCTCCCCCAAATACCCTGCCATTGATTCTCCCTCCCCAAATTCCCTCCCATTGGTTCTCCCCTCCCCGAAATACCCTCCCATTGGTTCTCCCTTCCAAGTTCCCTCCTATTGTTCCCCCCCCCCTAAGTACACTCCCATTAGTTCCCCCCCCCCCCCCTCTTGCCTCCCATAGGTTCCCATCCCCTATGTTCCCTCCCATTGGTTCTCCCTCCCATTCCGACCATTCTTTTGGTTGGTCCCCCCCCCCCCCCCCCCCAAGTTCCGTTAGTTCTTCCTCCCCAAGTTCCCTCCCTTTCGTTCTCCACCTAGTAAGTACCATCTCTTGCCCCGAGCTCATGCAAAGTAGCATAACCCAAAGAAGGTATACACGGAGGCCGATCGAGGGCATCAAAAGCTCGGTTTTTTATTTTATTTTACTTCTTGTCGTGTTCCTCTTCTTCTTCGTTTACTTCTGGATGTTATTTGCTTTGTTCTTAATTTTGTTTGTTATTCTATTGTTTTGTTTTAAATCTTCAATTTCTTGTTCCTGTGCCTGTTGTGTTTTTGGCTCCTGTTAGTTGTTGTTTGTAGCATTTGTTGTGTCGTCGATTTATTCTCCTGTTGTTTCTTTTGTCTTGATTTTGTTCTGCTCATTTGTGTTCTTGTTGGTACTCTTGGTGATGTGGTTCCGGTATTTGTTAACATTATTCTTCTGTTCTTGTCGATTTTGCTCTTTTTTGTTCTTGCTCTTATCTAGACTTTTTCCTCTACGGGTTCTTGTTGACTTCGTTGTTGACGGACTTGCAGGGTGGCTGAGGACGGACAGGGCGGGAGATGTACTTGCAGCGACAAGGGATAGATTCTATTGAGGGCCATGATCGCCAAAGCCATGCTGCAGGGCACATGATGATGATGATGAGACGACCAGCCAAAGGCACATTTTTCGAACGGCCTGACCATCTTGTTCTAATTTTCTTCAGTAGCATCCTAGTTGGAATGACTCTTTTACTACTTTTTCCTTCTCCGGATTGCCAGCTATCAATCTTTATCATTGTTCTTTGTCCTCCTCGTCTGTTCTTTGTTTTTGTTGTGATTGCATTTTCTGCTTCAATTTCCACTTTGTTCTCGATCCTGTTTATTTTTTCTTTCTTTCTTTTTTTCTTTCTTTTCAAATTTACCTGTTGAAAAACGGGTATTATTTCGTATCGACTAGAGGTGTGTGTGTGTGTGTGTGTGTGTGTGTGTGTGTGTGTGTGTGTGTGTGTGTGTGTGTGTGTGTGTGTGTGTGTGTGTGTGTGTATCTGTCTGTGTGTGTGTGCGTGCTTGCATGTGTACGTGCGCGCGCGCGCGTGCACGTTTGTGTGTGTGTGTGTGTGTGTGTGTGGTGTGCGCGTGCGTGCGTGTTTGCGTGCGTGTGTGTATGTGTATGCGTATGTATGTGGACACGAGATTTTTTTTAGCTCTTTATTGATGGATCTTTATAAAATTGGATCAAAGGTGTGCACTGTTCATATAAGTTTCAAAGGTAATGCACGAAGGTCAAGGTCACAAGGACCACATACTCAAGGACTTCTGCCAATATTTAAAATCCGTTTCTGCACTTTTGACAGTCTACCATTGTCCTCGATGCACGTCAAGTTTTATTTCATTATGAAGCCTTGTCAAGGCACAGTGACTGATATGTCTGAAATAAGACCTCATCATCATCAGGTGCCTTGCCGCATGGCGTTGGCGATTATGAACTTCCATCTGTCTCTATCTCTTGTTGCCTCAAGCATCTCTTTCACCCTTCTTTTCCCCAGCCACTCTGCAAGTCCGTCTAGTATTTTCTCCCTGGGTCTATCCGGTGCTCTCTTTCCTTCCAGCTTTCTCGTTGTGACCAGGTGCTCCAATTCCCCTTTCCTCATAAAATGGCCTATAAATGTTGCCTGTGTTTTCCTAATCTTCCTTATGAATGTTCTAATTGTGTCTGCCTCCACCAAGACTGTCTCATTTGTTTTCTTTGCTGTCCATGGGACTCTCAACATTCTTCTTAGAAACCACATCTCGGCTGCCTCAATCTTGTTCTGAAATAAGACCTACTAATGGAAAATTCAAGGAATCGAGTTTCTACTGAAGCTACAGAGCAACAGTTGTTGCTTGTTAACTCAACACATATGTCTGATTTTCTTCTTCAAAATGTGTCTATTGATGTACAATGGTTTGGTCTCCTCTTTCGGCAGAAGCTGAATTAGAAGAAGACTTGATTCAAAATTTGTTTCAACTGAAAGGAAGGACACACGCGCACGCGCGCACCGCACACACACACATACACAAACACACGCACCACACACACACGTGCTATCCATAGCTTTCTTTTGTGTCTTTGTCTCACTGAAACACGAAAAATACAATTACGCAGTTCTAGATTTCTTTTAGTTTCTTAACTGCATGGAGATTTACAACGATAAATGGTTGTGTTAGAAACAAATATTTTGTTGCTGTTGTTGTTGACGATGATTTTATTAATTTTTGTATAAAAATGGAGATTACAGAACAGCCTGACCGTCCTGTTTCTTGTTCATGGTCCTAGTGACTGATGGGGTTAATTTGGAACACAATCATTATACCTTAGTCATTATCTGCGACGTGAATTCTTTCACACTACTATAGCTCTCTTCTTGTCTTGCCTTGAATATGCAAAAAGATAAAACACCCATTAACATAAGATTTATAAAATTAAGCATGCATGTGAACACACACGGATCAAAACAGCTCAGATTTGTTCCTTTATATTACATCACAAGATTGATGAAACAGAAATGAATGATTTTGAATTGAATACAGGAAAGCATGTATGACAACCGAAAGAGATGAGTTTTAAGTGGGAAAAACGTGGTAGTTTTAAAGTTTCTTTGTGATTGATCTACAACATGATTCACATAGTTGTATCAAACTTGAGAACGGAATGAAAAATCTAGTTTAAATCAAATTGTTTTTGTTTATTCAATTAATCAAAGAGAGGAGGAGGAGGAGGAGGAGAGGAGAGAGAGAGAGAGAGAGAGAGAGGCAGAAACACACAGAGAGAGAGAGAAGGGGGGGGGCAAACAGACAGACATACAGGGGAGAGAGAGAGAGGGGGGAGAGAGAGAGGGGGGGAGAGAGAGAGAGAAGACAGACAGACAGAGACAGAGAGAGAAAGAGGAATGCTGCCTTTTCATAACCATGAGGTACACGAAGTACATTCCATCTGTGATATATACGTAAAATAGTAGAAAACAGCACACTGTCATCTTTTGAAGGGCAGGACATCGGTTAATGAAATGTAATCACGAAATGGTTAAGAAATGACATCACTCTACTTTTCATTACTTTGCTTTTTTTTCTTTTTTTCGCCTTTACTTTATAAATAAGCTAAATATGTTTTTCTTTTCTTTTCCTTGCAGTAAATCAATCACGTTTTGATGCACGTGTAATAATTTTCTGTTTGACACAATCTTCTGTCTTTTTCTTCACCTTTTCGCTATCCGTCTTATTTACTGTGTAGATTGGCTAGATGGGTTTTTTTTTCTGTGCAGAAACTCGACAGAGTTGATACATGTGTAATAATAACCTATATTAACGATTAACAAATCCTTCCGATAATGTATACCGTCATCTACAGCTGAGAACAGAAAAAATACAAATTTTCATCGACGTCACAGGGGACGAAGACTATTGTTACAAGGCCTACTTATGCAGGCACGATCTGAAAGCAGTGTAGAGTTGAATGTCGTCTGCAATATCCTTAATGGAACAGGACAAAACGTTGCCTGATGACGCCATTAAATAGGCTTGCCATGTCATTGGAATGCGTTTCTTAAAAGCAGGATGTGACGGGATGATTCAAACCTGACATGTAAGAGTTGAGAGAAACAGAGAGAGAGAGAGAGAGAGACCGACAGAGACAGAGACAGAGAGACAGACAGACAGAGATAGAAAAGAGAGTCTCAGAGAGAGAGAGAGACAGACAGACAGAGACAGAGAGACACACAGACAGAGATAGATACATGGATAGACAGACAGATAGACAGACATATAGATAGATAGATGTATTATAATATATATATATATATATATATATATATATATATATAATATATATATATATAGAGAGAGAGAGAGAGAGAGAGAGAGAGAGAGGAGAGAGAGAGAGAGAGAGAGAGAGGAGGAGAGAGAGAGAGAAAGAGAGAGTTGTTTAAGAGAAATTCATCCCACTTGAACAATTCCATATGCGCTCCACCCAAATCTACCAGCAACTGTTTGGCAGATTCTCTGAGCCTGCGCAAAACTCTATGCGCTGGCAAGGTCTTGAACTGAAAAGCGGAAAGGGAGGGGGGTGGGGGTGGGAAGAGGAAGACCTGTGAAACACTAAGCTAACACCACCAGAACGATGGAAACATTAAGACAGGCAGCGAGGAGCAATGTTTAATGCTGCGGGGTGGGACTCAACTCAAAAGTCCATGACTCTATGAAGAGAACGACCCAACATAACGTTGACAGCAGTAATAGCAATAATATACATAATGTACATGTATACATGTGTATACTATAGACAGATAATTAGATAGATAGATAGATAAATAGATAGATAGATAGATAGGTAGGTAGATAGATAGATAGATAGATAGACAGACAGATAAATAGACTGACAAAAAGACAGACTGACACAGACAGACAGACAGACGGATGGGTGGGTGGATGGATGTATGGATGGATGGATGGACGTATAGAGAAATTAGATAGATAGACAGGTAGACATCCAGACAGACAGATAGATAGACAGACAGATAGATAGACAGACAGACAGATAATAGACAGATAGACAGACAGACAGATAGATAAATAGATACATACATACATAATACATATATACATACATACTACACACACTATATACATACATACATACATTTGTAATCATAATAATAACAACGCAAACGAAAAACAACAACAAACAACTACACACAGACTCAAAGAAAAAGAAGAAAGTAAAGGAAACGTTAAAATCAAACCAGCGAGATAGGAGACATATTAATTAAGGCTATGAACTTTCACTTTCAGTTTCAGTTTCTAGTGAATCCCATACGCTCTGACGCTACCAGGTGCCATACCATGGAGAATATCCAAAATAATCATGGCACATGCCTTAGTTAAGCCTACACATAAACCCATGATCTGGCCAGGTCATGAGGTTCTACCTAGCCTGTGATTTTTTGTGTCTTACACTAGTATTTTCATCAGTCATTGGAACAATCCTGGCTACATTGTAAACGGGCGTGTAACTATCTCATCTTCAATAAAAAAATTTTTTTAAAGTAAACCAATCAATCAATCAACTGATAATGATAAATAACTGAATAAATGAATAAATAAGTAAATAGATAAATAAATGAATAAATAAACAAATAAATAAATAGAAATAAAATGTATAAATTTGTCTCACATTACAGAAAGCCCCCCAATCAATGCTACAAATAGCTTCTGTTGCCTATCAACATGACGAAAATATCTCTTTAATCATAGCCACTCAGTCTGCCGTCCACCTCCGAGGGGAAAAAAAAGGAATAATAGATAAATAAACAAGTAAGAAATAAGAAATAACAAATATACAGACGAGAGAGAGAGAGAGAGAGAGAGACAGACAGACAGACAGAGAGAGAGAGACAGAGAGAAGCGGCTGGGCAGGCTGATTCATATCACAGAACTCTTTCTCTCTCTCTCTCTCTCTCCCTCATTCTTCCCCCTCTCTCATTCTCCTTCCATGTATGAAAGAGAAAGATGGAAAAAGCGAGATTTTTTCTTCTTTGCACTTAGCATTTACTCATAAAGACACTGGGTAGGAAGAAGGAAGACGAAGGATTTGGTGAAGTTATTTGGCAGGAAGCTATCAGATGGATTTTGGTTCCTTTGAATTTATGCTCTGCCTGTCTTGTCTGGTTGTATTAAATTCTATTTGTTCGTTTTGTTTTTCTTCTGTTGTCTCTAACGGCAAAACCATGGTCTCAGGCTTGCCACAAAGATTGCTTGCACAGAAGAGCAGCCCTGAGCGCCCTACCGTGCTGCTATGAGACCTGGACTATCTACCGACGGAGCATTCAATACCAGGAACAATTTCACCAAAGATATATCCGCAAGATCTGCAACATCCTGTGGCAAGATCGAGTGTCCAACCTTCAAGTTTTGAGAGAGTGTGGCTTGCCAAGCTCTGTATGCCTGATGAACACTTTTCAGCTTCATTGGACAGCACGAGCTGCCCGTATGGGAGACAACCACATCACAAGGATGCTTTCCTGCAGAGAACTGAAGCACGGTTACAGTGACCATGGAAGACTAATGAATCGATACAAGAGTACTCTGAAGGCCAGCCTCAGCTGTGGCGTCAAAACTACCACTGAGAAGTCCAAAACAAGTGTGACTGCCCGCGTTCAAGCAAACAGGAACTAGAAAAGAAAGAAAACCGAAAAAAAAAAGAAAAAAAAAAAAGAAAAAAAAGGCGTATTTAATACAAAGACAAGACAGGAGCAAATTTTCGGCCAACCGGCCTTTGTCAAGCGTAAGATCACAAACAAACACCAGATACAAAAATTAGGAGAACAGATTTTTTCGTGTTTTTTACTGGTTACCATTGAAATGGACACTGCAATAGAACAAGCTGGCGACAGCAGTGCACCAAGAACACAATCACATTGGAAAGAACAGAACAGCTTGCTATCCAACATAAGAGGAACTGCGGAAGCAGAACCAAGGGTGGCAAGACTCCTTCCCATGCGATGACTGAAAGAACATGAGCTTTCAGAATTAGTCATTGTAATTGCTATTTTTGTTTATAGCCCGACCGATTGCGTAGATCCATATCAGGGCTATAACCGTTTCAAAACATACAACACTTTCAACAGAAAAATAAAGAAAATTAAGCGCACATATCAATGCATTTGCGCACATAATCTAAGGAGATGCCCCTGGCGTTGACCCCCTCCATCCAATTTATCGCACAGGAGATTTAAAAAAGAAAAAACCTGGATACAAATTTAAACATAAATAAGAACACCAAAACATACCTAAAAACGGGTCTAAATTACCTAAAAATTGCTTCAGCATATCTCATCTCCCTAGAGCAAAAAAAAAAAAAAAAAAAAAAAAAAAGCACATAAAAGATGTACCAACTAACAATCCCAAGAGAAAGCACGTAAGACTCCATCGAACACATACAGGTGAATGAACCAGCAAGGCTGAAAATGATAGGAAGAAATGACAAAAAGCAAAGGAAGAAGGCAGAAATAAAGAGAGTGACAAAAAAAAGAGGAAACTTCCAGCGCAGAACCGCCAGAAGGGGGGGGGGGGAGACACTATTTATACTGAAAGAGCCCCCGGCATCCCCGCGTGGGGTCAGAATTAGTCTTCTATCTCATATGAACACCCACACCAGGTCTTGAAGGCCGGCATACATACTCATCTGTCGGATCAGCTGGAATGTCCATCACCATCAGATGCTTTATAAAAGTCCGAAAACAGCCGGGACCTAACAAGATATTTGATTTTTCACGGCTTATTATTTTGGATCATATCAAGCGAGAAATGGAAAAGTGCTCCAGTGGTAATTTGTTTATTGTTCATAAAATACATTTAACGAAATTTAAGCCAACAGGTTAATGAGGTGTGTAGATTACATACTTTCGGCTGAGATTAGCACAACAAAGTCATATATGCACAAAATAAACATAAACTTGAGGGAAAGAAGAGAAAGTATGGCTTGGTTGGCAATTTATAAATCTTCAATTGCTCCCTTGTTAATGTAGCTTTATTATGTTTATCCCCCCCTCTCTCTTTTCTCTCTCTCTCTCTCGTCGTCCATGTCATGATCGCCAGTCATCAGTCTTTGTCGCTGGTCTTTGTCCTCGTCTGTTCTTCGTTTGTTTTTTTTGTTTTTTTAATAAAATGTGATTGCACTGTTCTACCCTGATTTCTACATTGTTGCTGATTTCGTTTTTGTACTTCATTTTCTCAATGGTCGATAGGGACTAGGGTTAAATCTGTAAATCTCATTTCGACGTGTAGCTTATTTTCTCACGTTCTGTTTCACATTGTCCCAGATTTTATCCGTAATGTTCTTAAATACAAAATTTGTCTGGATCTTTTATTCCCCCAGACAGACGAACACTGACGCAGCTTCATTAGAAATTGATCTAATTCATCGTTTTCTTTCACAGACAGACAGACAGACAGATAGATAGATGGGCAGACAGACACATAGATAGATAGACAGACAGACAAATATAGATACGTTGGTTGATAGATATACAGACAGACACATAGATAGGTAGATAGATAGATAGATAGATAGACAGATAGATAGATAGGCGGATAGACAGACAGACAGACACATAGATAGATAGACAGATAGATAGATAGATAGACAGATAGATAGATAGACAGATAGACAGATAGATAGACAGATAGATAGATAGATAGACAGATAGATAGATAGATAGATAGATAGATAGATAGATATGTGGGTGGGTGGGTAGGTAGGTAGGTAGGTAGGTACGTACGTACGTAGATAATAGACAGAGAGAGATGGGGGATGAGGGAGAGCGAGAGCTAGTATTTTCGACCTACAAATAACAAGCGTGTGTGTGTGTGTGTGTGTGTGTGTGTGTGTGTGTGTGTGTGTGTGTGTGTGTGTGTGTGTGTGTGTGTGTGTGTATTGTGTGTGTATGTGTGTGTGTGTGTGTGTGTGTGTGTGTGTGTCTGTGCGAGCATGTTTGTGGTGTGTGTGTGTGTTGTGTGTGTGGGGTGTGTGTGTGTGTGTGTGGTGTGTGTGTGTGTGTGTGTGTGTGTGTGTGTGTGTATGTGTGTGTGTGTTTGCGTGCGCGCAGAGCGTATGTGTGCATGCGTGCGTGAGTGTATATGTGTTATATACATACATACATACATGTACATACATACATACATACATACGTACATACATACATATATATGTACGTATGTATGTATGTATGTATGTATGTATGTATGTATGTATGTATGTATGTATGAATGTATGTATGTATGTACGTATGTATGTATGTATGTATGTATGTATGTATGTATGTATGTGTGTGTGTGTATTATATATATATATGTATATATACACAAACATGTCTGTATGTATGTGTGTGTGTGTGTGTGTGTGTGTGTGGTGTGTGTGTGTGTGTGTGTGTGTGTGTGTGTGTGCGCGCACGCGCGCGGGCGCTCGCGCGCGTGCGTGTGTGTGATTACATCATTTCTTTTTCCGGGATTTAAGTTCTTTTTGTCATGAGACGTACGTGGACAAAATGAACAGTTCACAGCAGGTCCCAGACAGTGGTACTCTCACGTCACACTGCTCCCAGCAATGTTCATCGATTATAGTCTCCACTAATAGTAGTCTCTGGAAACTAGTTTGATTGTAGGTCACTACACCACGGGACAGTGAAGCCAGCAGAGGTTAGTATACAGTAAATTATTACTTTAAAAACTCTGCCGATTGTACTTATCCAGGGCCGTAATGAGGCAAGTCTGTCACATCCTGATAGGACGAATTAAACGGAATGCCAACATACAGTTGTGGCAAATCCGAACAACAGACTTGCAGTAATTACTTTGCGTGACCTATGGATGGTACAGAAGATGTTAATTAAGGTCCTTGATAGTACTGACTCCAAGGATTAATGGAGTAGACTAACCACAGACTGACTAACGTCCCGGATTAACGATTGTCTAACATGGAATATACGCAGCGAGAAGCTGTATCAAATCCGTGTCATTTCACTGATTCAAATTTACAGTTGCCATAAAATAAGCCGGTGAGACAAGACTCGGGTCTGATACAGGCGTTTACTCTGTGATATTGTATCACACTTTTGGTCTTCATGAATGATCTGTCTTGAAAAACAAAACAAAACAAAAACAACAACAACAACAAAAACCCTCTCCATTCGGAAGGGAGGAATTTGTTATAAACAAGCATGATATATTTCGACAAAAGCACATCAGTTCAAGTTTTCGGGTAACTTTTGGGCGATTTTTTGTGTCAGTTTCAAAGATTTTTCCCTAAGAGTTGTCGAGGGATAACGAAGACGGACAGGAAAAACATTTTCTATGAGTATGCTGAAATAATGAAAGATGAAGTTAGAGCAGCATTGAAAAAGATGAAACCAGGAAAAGCTCCAGGACCAGACAACTTTACTACAGAGATGATTGAAGCCTGGAGGAATTTGGTATAGAAAAAATAACAGTCCTCCTAAATGAAATTTACGACACTGGAAAAATCCCCAAAGATATGTCAAAATCAATTTTCATTGCACTTCCAAAGAAGACAGGGGCTATAGAATGCGAACTCCATCGCACAATCAGTTTGATGAGTCATGTAACCAAGGTCCTATTAAGAATAATCATGATGAGGACAAGGAATAGAATCAAAAGAGAAATAGCAGATGAACAGTGTGGATTTGTGGTAGGGAAAGGAACTATTAATACCATATATATCCTAAGAACTAACATAGAGAGGTCAATCGAGATAAACAAGGATTTATATCTATGCTTTGTTGATTACACCAAGGCTTTCGATCGGGTAAGACATGAAGAATTGATCAACCAACTAGAAAGACTCAATATTGATGGAAAAGATATACGAATAATCAGAAATATGTATTGGGAACAAACAGCTGCAATGAGAATAAAAAACGATATAAGCTCTTTCCAAAACATCAAAAGAGGAGTCAGACATGGTTGTGTTTTGTCACCCGATTTGTTTTCACTTTACAGCGATAACATCATGAGAAACCTAGAGGAAGACCCTGGATTAAAGGTTGGAGGAAAAACGATAAACAGCATTTGATACGCAGATGACACCGTGCTAATTGCAGAAAGTGAAAGGGACCTACAAACTTGTGAATATACTAGAAATAGAAAGCAAAGGTAAAGGGGGTTGGAACTAAACAGCAGGAAGACTGAAGTCATGGTGATCAGTAAAAAACATGAAATCCCCTCTGCAAAATAACAGCAAATGGCACAACCTTGAGACAGGTTGATAAGTTTAAATACCTGGGAACGATCATTTCACCAGATGGCAGATGCACATCAGAAATAGCCAGCAGAATCGGCCAAGCCAAAAACAGCATTCAAGAAGATGACAAAGCATTCTTACCAACAAATGCCTATCAATTAACATATGAACATAAGGAAGAGAGTTCTTAATGTTATATAGAACCAATACTGTTGTACGGCTGCAAGGCGAGGACAGTCAAAAAACAAAGCCAGAACAAGATTGAGGCAGCCGAGATGTGGTTTCTAAGAAGAATGTTGAGACTTCCATGGACAGCAAAGAAAACGAACGAGACAGTCTTGATGGAGGCAGACACGAGTAGATCTTTCATAAGGAAGATTAGGAAAATACAGGCAACATTTATAGGCCATTTTACGAGGAAAGGGGAATTGGAGAGCACCTGGTCACAACGGGAAAGCTGGAGGGAAAGAGAGCATTGGGTAGACCCAGGGAGAAGATACTAGACGGACTTGCAGAGTGGCTGGGGACAAGGAGGGTGGAAGAGATGCTTGAGGCAACAAGTGATAGAGACAGATGGAAGTCCATAATCGCCAACACCATGCGGCAAGGCACCTGATGATGATGATGATGATGATGATGCTTATTTGGACCTTATTCTTAGTAAGAATACTAAAATACACCAAAGATTTTTGTTCCACATAAATTCTAATTCTGAGAAGTACACTAAAGATTTTTGTTCCACATTATTACTAAAATACTGATGTTTAAGTCCGGAAAAGCTAAGGCGAAAAGAACAAAGCGTCCATTCGATCTGTTAAGTTGTGATCAATCTTTTCAAAAGAATAGCAATTCACTGACTAAAAAGTCGGTAACTGATACTCAGTTGCTGCGAACTCATTATTGATGTAAAAAAAAAAAAATTGGCGACCAGACTCAGGAAAGAAGAAAACACCTACAGTTGTTCCTCGGAGCGAGAAGGATGTTTAACTGTGAGTTTCTTGTCTTCTCGACTAAGCTGTACCACATGTTTTCAAGGGAGCGTAGAACTCCAGCTGTGATGCACCTGTACGCTACACGCTCAGGAGGCATGGCTGGCCAGTACAGCTGCCTTGAGTTCTAATTGTTCTCGACAATGGCCTGTGGTGTGGGTTCAGAAAGGTAATTGTGAAGTCTCCGGTAACAAGTACAGATGGGGTTTGTCTTGTACTCTAACTCCTTTTGATATGGTTCACTGCATCCAACAGCGTTGGCCCTGATATGGCTCTACGCAGTCGGCTGGGCTTTAAACAACAATAACAACAACAATCCAACAGTGTTTTGGTTGTATGGTCTGACTGAAATACTCTGTGTTATCAACGAATGTGTGCAGGCAAGATACACCTTTTTTTTCTTATTTTAAGAAAACTTTTCACGAAGCAAACACACACAAACTACGGAATGTTTGAGCCATTCTAAAACCACTCAAATGCCATATTTTCAGATATACTTTCCATGATTATGACTCCAAAACTGATCACTCATCGAAAAATATTTGTAATTGGGAATGTCGCCTAGGTCAACTGTTTTGACATGGTTTACGTGTGGGTAGAAACTGCCAGCAGAAAGCCATAATTATCTTGTGGAAAACTGACTAACGAAACCAATTAAAACATCCGATTCTAATTAATGTCACGCATGTTGTTTGTATTCACTGTCCTCGCAAGGCAGCTTATGACAAAGTTCGGAGTAAAAGATCACAAATTAACAAATAAATAAACAAACAAAAGAATAAGAAAACAAACAAATGCACGAGGAAAACAAAAGGTAAAAGTTAACTCGCGGTGACTAAGAGTGCATAAATCTGTGACTGTCCAGCCAAAACTAGTGTTTCTATTTTCTTGAATTTTCTCTTTCTCTCTCCGTAACATTTTCCTTTTAAGTTGTGTCTGATGACTTCTCAATTAAAGGTCAAAGTAAGAAGGGAAAGTGCATTACAGAAATTGAAAAAGCAAACAAAAAAGCAAACCTTGAGAAAGGCAACGATAGCGAGACAGAGAAAGAGAGAGGAGGGAGGGAGGGAGAGACAGAGAGACAGAAAGAAATGAAGAGAGAAAGAAAGAAAGGGAGGGAAGGAGAGAGAGAGTCAGAGAGAGAGAGAGGGGAGAGAGAGAGAGAAGAGGAGAAAGAGAGAGAGAGAGAGAGAGAGAGAGAGAGAGAGAGAGAGAGAGAGAGAGAGAGAGAGAGAGAGAGAGAAACAATATATTCTTTGTCAAGGAAGAACGGGAGCTGTGTTATGGAATCATCGCTGAACTTTACAGCTCTCTGGTTGACACTCAGACGATCCAAAGACCACAGTGCCATTTTCTCCAGACGGTGTTTCCTCCCCCCCCCCCCCCTTTCTCTCTCTGTCTGTCTGTCTTTTCTTTGTAGCTAAATTTTACTTATTTTTTAAAATAAGAAAAGATAAATACTACCAGAGAACCAAATTCAAAGACTAGACATAAAAGATTTCACCTTCAACATATTTGTAAGGTATCCTAGATGCGCATCGAACATTATCAACAACAAAAAGTAACATTATCAACACCAAAAAGTAAAGTGTTGGAAGAAAAATATCCAGGTAAAACATGACAAAATACACTTTATTTTTCTGTTGCCATCCGTTTCATTCATGTGCAATATATGGTCCAGTGCTTAAAGCATCTGCCTACGACACGAGAAACTCAAGTTCCAATGATGGATCGAACGAGG
>JAPXFY010000012.1:30629283-30664283 GCA_030674185.1 Monoplex corrugatus
ACGGTTTTGTGTGTGTGTGTGTGTGTGTGTGTGTGTGTGTGTGTGTGTGTGTGTGTGTGTGTGTGTGTGTGTGTGTGTGTGTGTGTGTGTGTGTGTGTTGTGTGTGTGTGTGTGTGTGTGTGTGTGTGTGTGTGTGTGTGTGTGTGTGTGCGTGAAAAAAATATACTGCACTACTTCTTTGTGTGTGACTAGCCTCTTACATTCAACATATGACTCAGTGTTGAATCAGTTCGTTCATAAAAGCCAAACTAAGCCAGACTGTTATCACCCCCACATTTTAACTCACCACAGAAAATACTGGACTATGTTAATTGGCATTTTACACTTCTGGATTCTTGAGTTGGGCTGATCATGGTGTCCAGATCTGGCCAATTCTTTTACTAAATGATCAAACATTCTCCTCGACACTGTATTATATTTTACGTAGCACCGTTCACCTGTTCGAAATATACCTCAATATATTACAAAATAGGCATGATACTTTTAAGTAATTAATTGTACATTTTCGACCACACAGGTGCAAATCTTTTAACCATTTGGTCCATATTCGTAAACACTCTATGACCCAATTTTGGCAAAAATCAACCCTTAAACGGACAAGAAATATCTCCTGACGTCTTTGAATTAATTGCTCACACACACACACACACACACACACACACACACAAAACACACACACACACACACACACTAACTCACTCACTCACTGACAGACAGAGAGAGCGCGCGCACGCGCGAGAGAGAGCTAGATGGCAAATAAAAAAGACTGGACCAACAAGAGGTAGGTGGCAAATAACAAAGACTGGACCAACAAGAATTGGGTGGCAAATGATAAAGATTGGATCAAGAGCTGGGTGGTAAATAACAAAGATTGGACCAAGAGCTGGGTGGTAAATAACAAAGACTGGACCAAGAGCTGGGTGGCAAATAACAAAGACTGGACAAAGAAGACCTGAGTAGCAAATAATAAAGACTGGACCAACAAGAGCTGGGTGGCAAAAAACAAAGACTGGACCAAGAGCTGGGTGGCAAATAACAAAGACTGGACCAACAAGAGCTGGGTGGCAAATAACAAAGACTGGACCAACAAGAGCTGGGTGGCAAATAACAAAGACCGGGCAAAGAAGACTTGAGTAGCAAATAACAAAGACTGGACCAACAAGAGCTAGGTGGCAAATAACAAAGACCGGACAAAGAAGACCTGAGTAGCAAATAACAAAGACTGGACCAACAAGAGCTGGGTGGCAAATAACAAAGACCGGGCAAAGAAGACTTGAGTAGCAAATAACAAAGACTGGACCAACAAGAGCTGGATGGCAAATAACAAAGACTGGACCAACAAGAGTTGGGTGGCAAATAACAAAGACTGGACCAACAAGGTTGGGTGGCAAATAACAAAGACTGGACCAACAAGAGCTGGATGGCAAATAACAAAGACTGGACCAACAAGAGTTGGGTGGCAAATAACAAAGACTGGACCAACAAGAGTTGGGTGGCAAATAACAAAGACTGGACCAACAAGAGCTGGATGGCAAATAACAAAGACTGGACCAACAAGAGCTAGGTGGCAAATAACAAAGACTGGACCAACAAGAGCTGGGTGGCAAATAACAAAGACTGGACCAACAAGAGCTAGGTGGCAAATAACAAAGACTGGACCAACAAGAGCTGGGTGGCAAATAACAAAGACTGGACCAACAAGAGCTAGGTGGCAAATAACAAAGACTGGACCAACAAGAGCTAGGTGGCAAATAACAAAGACTGGACCAACAAGAGCTGGGTGGCAAATAACAAAGACTGGACCAACAAGAACTGGGTGGCAAATAACAAAGACTGGACCAACAAGAGCTGGTTGGCAAATAACAAAGACTGGACCAACAAGAGCTAGGTGGCAAATAACAAAGACTGGACCAACAAGAGCTAGGTGGCAAATAACAAAGACCAGACAAATGAGACCTCAGTAGCAAATAACAAAGACTGGACCAACAAGAGGTAGGTGGCAAATAACAAAGACCGGACAAAGAAGACCTGAGTAGCAAATAACAAAGACTGGACCAACAAGAGCTGGATGGCAAATAACAAAGACCGGACAAAGAACTGAGTGGCAAATAACAAAGACCGGACAAAGAAGAACTGAGTAGCAAATAACAAAGACTGGACCAACAAGAGCTGGATGGCAAATAACAAAGACCGGACAAAGAACTGAGTGGCAAATAACAAAGACCGGACAAAGAAGAACTGAGTAGCAAATAACAAAGACCGGACCAACAAGAGCTGGATGGCAAATAACAAAGACCGGACAAAGAACTGAGTGGCAAATAACAAAGACCGGACAAAGAAAACCTGAGTAGCAAATAACAAAGACCGGACAAAGAAGAACTGAGTGGCAAATAACAAAGACTGGACCAACAAGAGCTGGGTGGCCAATAACAAAAACTGGTCAAACACCAACTCGCCTGAATCGCTCGCTGCCGAATCCAAATCTTTGTCCCACACACCCACCCCCTCAAACCGATCACAGTGCTTACACGATTAGATAATGATGATGAAGCGAACAGACTGCTAGGCATAACAATAATAGAAAAGCTACGAGAAGGAAGCAGACACACAAATTGGAAAGCACATAAAAGAGAAACCAAAAATGCTTGTGCAGTTTCTGATACAATACGTCATCCGTAATTTCTCAATTTGTAAATTTCTCCCTTTCTATATAAAATTGCACCCAAAACAAAGAGTAACTTATTCCATTAACTTATTTTGTGTTTTACCTCAGATAGTGTGAAATAGACAGGCAGGCAGACACGATATATGTATGTGTGTGTGTGTGTGTGTGTGTGTGTGTGTGTGTGTGTGTGTGTGTGTGTGTGTGTACGCGCGCGCGCGCGCGTGTGTGTGAGTGAGTGAGTGTGTGTGTGTGTGTGTGTGTGTGTGCGCGCGTTTGTGTGTATTAGTGAGTGAGTGTGTGTGTGTGTGCGTGCGTGCATGCGTATATATATATATATATATATATAATAATTATATATATATATTATATTAGATAGACAGATTGATAGATATATATGTATGTGCTTGTGTGTGTGTGTGTGTGTGTGTGTGTGTGTGTGTGTGTGTGTGTGTGTGTGTGTGTGTGTGTGTGTGTGTGTGTGTGTGTGTGAAAATCGGTAGACTACTGGTTTACCATTTCTATTCCTGGTGACTTTTCTAGCAGTACTATACCATTCCATGTGTTTGTCTCCCAAAATGTACAGACAAGCCCATTTTCTCAGCTGGTGCTTCGTTACCACCATAGGGTTCCATATTGATCAAAGGGTCAACATGGTCTGTGGCTGCGTGGCTCATTTCATTTCGCTTAATTAAACACTAGTCACTGAATATTTCGGTCGGGAGCATGTGCGGATTCCGCCTGACCAGGCGTATAGTCTTCCCCAGATTTATGTTCCTCCTAATTGTAACCCAAACAGGAATCTGACTGAAATGTTACTGTAAGGTTTTATTTTCAAAAGGTTAGCTTTTTATTTCACTCGGTTTATTACAGTAATTGATAAAACTTAATTGTAGTATTATTAGTAACTCAGGTTCAGTAATTACAAATAATATAGTCAAAATTCAATATTTATCATTAACGACACAGAAATGATGCCAACACACATTCAAAATTTATCACCTAGTTTGATTACGCATATTCTAGGCATATGAAATGAATGAAATGAAAACCAATCGATGTGTTCCAAAGTTTGTGTTCCAAAGTTAAGACTAAAATACATATGCAAGCAGGATTTGAACAAATTTAAATTTTGAAAAGCAATCGATATATTCCACCATTAAGTTTGCACTATATATACGTATACAAACAGGATTTTTTTTTCATAATTGTCAATTAAGATTGAAAAAAAAGAAACACTGAAAATCAGTTTTCAATAAACAAGGTCTATGATATCGCCGTCTTGCAGAAAACTGCGTAAGATCAAGATAAAGTTTCGCATTATATACTCCTACTAAAGCCTCAACTTATCTGTGGCCTCAAACCGTAAGGTAAAAGTTTCTCATAATCTTGATGTCGAAGGAGATCGAGCCGGTAGCGACCCCGACTTTTCTCGGGGCCAAGCATTATGACGGTGGTGCCCTTCTCCTCTCTTTCACAGCTTTACATTCCCAAAACTCAGCGCTTACTTCACAATAAAAGAAAGAAATGTCACCCATAGTGAAAAGACATTAAATCAAAGAACGAAGGAACTCTGAAGAGGGGCGGGAATCCATCCACACCTGGGTGGAGTTGAGTCCGCAGGCATATTTACGTTTTTTTCTCGGACCACAATCGAACCCGTGTAAACCTGTGTTGGCATAGGGGGGGGGGGGGGGACTCAACATCTACGCTAATCGGGCTGTTAAACTGTGAACCCTAAACCATAAATCATAATCACCAACTATGCTATAGGCTATGTGATCAAAGTTGACGCCCCAACGTGATTTCAACCCGAATTAAACCTAACATTAAACCTTAACTCATTCTGTAGATACTACGACTTAACCTAACCTCAACTCTTCCTAACTATAAACTCTGAGTTAATCTAGTCGTATAAAAAGAAAATGACTGCTGGGGATAGCTTCGCCAAGTACAAGAAATGCAGGGGCCTGTTTCTTACACGGTAGCACGATCGCGCGCGCGCAATGAGACGGCGAGTAGCGAAGGCGATGAAAAAACAGTGCTTTGAAACAGATTCCAAGCAGCAGTAGATTTTAGCAAATGTTCACAATAGAAGAAAGAATCGTCAAACACAAAGGCGGCTAGCACGACCGCCATTTTCACCTCGCCGGCAAGATCCTCTCGATGCTACCTAGCCTTACCTAGCGAATACCCAGCCACGCTTGCCTCTAGGTGGAACAAAGAAAGCTTCTACCTTGCGAAAACCTCGCCAACCTACCGTGTAAGAAACGAACCTCAGGTACGTTGTTACAATCCCAACGGAGGGTAGACAGACTTGTCTCCTTTCCAACGGCAAGAACAACAAAGACCAAAACAAGCAAACAAAATAAACCTCTCACTCGACGAAAGAAATTGTCTGGTCTGAAACCGAAAACGAACTGGATACAGGTAATCCTATGAATCCCATACACTGTCCACCAGCACCCTGCATTGTCAACCATGCTTTCGAAGCAAAAACAATCCTTTGACTCCCTTAACCTACCCACCAGCTTCCTGAAGGTGAATGAGAGAATGAGCGAGAGGGGAGAGAGAGAAAGGCAGCGAGAGAGAGAGAGGAGGGAAGAAAGACTGGGAGAGAAAGGGGAAAGAGACGAAGGCAGCGAGAGAGAGAGGGAGAGAGAGAGAGAGAGAGAGAGAGAGAGAGGGGGGGGGGAAGTGAGAGAGAAGGTGAGGGAGTCAAAGAGTAGTTTTTGCAGTTGGTGGATAGGGTGCGGGAGTCAAAGGGTTCAGGAAGGCAAACGCTGTAATGAAAAGTATTGTCTGGCCAAAAGAAAACAAGAGGATGGGCTGACCGTATTCGGTCCAACTCGTATTTCTGGTCACTGTTGGACGTTCCGTGAGGACAATATGTACACTCGTAACCTACTATTAACCCCTTGACTCCCACACCCTGTCTACCAACTGCAAAAACTAAACTCTTTGTCTCCCTCACTCTATTCATCAGCTTCCTGCAGGAAGCTGGTGGACAGGGTGACAGAGTCAAAGAGTTAAGTTTTTGCTTTGCTAGCATGGTTGACAATACAGGCAGCTGGTAAACAGGGTGCGGGAATCAAAGGGTTAATTAATCTCGCCTATTAACCCTGACGCTAACCAAAGCAAAGGATGGGCTGACCACATTCGGTCAAACTCGTATTTCTGGTCACTGGTGGACGTTCCATGATGACAATATGTACACTCGTAACCTACTCTCAATCTCGCCCCTTAACCCTGACGCAAACCAAAGCAAAGAGAACACGGACAAGGGAAACACACTGGGCTGACCGATACGGGGTCTAATAGCTGGTTCTTGTTTGACGTTCTAAGATGACCACCAGGGCTGGAGGAAGGCAGCGATCACGTTTCATGCTCTGTGCTAGCCTTGATCGATTAAGGATCCATTGCTCATTTCAAAGTCAGTCAACAGCCTTTTCTATCTCGATTCATTCTCTCCCTCCGCTGAACATTTGTATTTGGGATGATGGAAATGGCGTTTCAGGAACAATAGTTTTTTTTTTTTTTGTTTTGTTTTTTTACCCATTTCTGTTGCCCTATCTCCGCATACGAGAAACAGAGAAGAGAAAGAGAGAGAGAGAGAGAGAGAGAGAGAGAGAGAGAGAGAGAGAGAGAGAGAGAGAGAGAGAGAGAACGACAGAGACAGAGACACACAGAGACAGAGACACAGAAGAAAGAGAGAAACAGAGACACGGCCAGGGAGCCAGCGAGCGAGCGAGCGAGAGAGAGAGAGGGGGAGGAGAGGGAGAGATAAAGAATGAGAGGGAAGAGAGTAAGACGGTGAGAGAGGGGGAAGAGAGAGTGGGAGAGAGGGGAGAGAAAAGAAGAAGCAGAAGAAGAAGAAGAAGAGATAGAGAGGAGAGAAAGAGAGAGAGAGAGAGAGAGAGAGAGAAAAAAAGAAAAACAGAAATAGAAAGAGAGCGAGCGAGAGAGAGAGAGGTGGACAGAGAACGAGAGAGAGGGAGAAAGAAAGAATGAGAGAGAGGGAAGAGAGAGGAAGGCAGCGAGAGAGAGAGAGGGGGGGGGAAGAGTGGGAGAGAAAGGGGAGAGAGAGGAAGGCAGCGAGAGAGAGAGAGAGGGAGAGAGAGGGAGGAGAGAGAGAGAGAGAGAGAGAGAGAGAGAGAGAGAATCATCTGCTTTATGTAGTCTGTATACTGTGCGACATTCTACTCACTGAAAACACCAAACGGGCCTTCAGTCAAAACACAACATATCACTGTCTTCATTTTCTCACTATCTGAACACAGCTGATGACACTTCCAGATAGCACCACCGCACCAATAGCGTCCCCCGACCCCATCTCTCTCTCTCTCTCTCTCTTTCTTTCTCTCTCTCTCTCTCTCGCATACAGACTCAGGAGAAAGATTGCTGGTAAGACTGATCTATGGTGTGTGTGTGTGTTTGAGTGTGTGTTTTGAATGCAGAAACAATCTATCTATGTCCATGGTTGGGCGTAGTAGCAGAGGTAAGAACACTTTTTTCTCTGTCTTCTCCTCTCTGTCTTTGCATTTTAGTCTGCGGACTACTGCTTCATCCGGCCTCTCCCATTTCTCTTTTGCGCTTGCAGACGGCAAGTTGATTTTGGCGCTTGGCATCAAGATCCTGCATAAATTCCTAGTTTAAATCATCAGCGTGAACTTCCTTGAAACTGTGGTTTGATTCCTGGCCTTTGTTTTACGACGTCTTCTTTGCTGGCGCGGTACGCTGCTGGACGGAGCAGCAGGGAAGTTCCAGTCTTTTTCTCCTAACTTTTGTATCTGGTGTTTGTCTGTTTGTGATCTTACGCTTAACAAAGGCCAGTTGGCCGAAAATTTGTGCCTGTCTTTTCTTGTTGTATTAAATACGCGTTCTTATTCTTCTTTCGTGTTTTTTTTGTTTTTTGTTTTTTTTGGTTCCTGTTTGTTTGAACGCCGGCAGTCACACTCGTTTTGGATTACGCTGCTAATCATTCATCAGTCTGCATAGAGCTCCTTTTCGTCCCGTGGACCTTCATCCTTTCATCCTGCGTTGGCAAAGAATCTCCTTCCACAGACTCTACACGGAAATTCCGGTTGCTCTGTATTCATAATACGTTGTGGGTTTCCAAGTCCCAATCAAGCAGGCGCTGATGGATTCATTATTCTCGCCCCCTTTCGGTGAGTTCTGGGAGTATCTTTCATTTATGGAACGAGAGGTAATTTAGAAAAAGACAAGGTGGGAAGCATCCCACAAACCTGTCTTTTCCAGTTTTCATCCGGTCTTTCCTTGATGTCCTCCGAAACGTTTATGGAAATCAATGGTGTGGCCAGTATATGCTAGGTCACAGCATATACTAGATCATGATATACTAGAAAGTGGCACGAAAGGGAAGATTTTATTTATTATCATTTTTATCTTTAACGTAGCTCTCTCTCTCTCTCTCTCTCTCTCTCTCTCTCCTCCTCTCTCTCTCTCATCTCTCTCTCTTCCTCTCTTCTTAGTTTGCCGGAAGAATGACAGCCCACACCTGATAAAACCCGTTCTTGAGATGTCTAGCAGAACATGTCAAACGTACTGCTAAAACTATCGCGCTTTCAAGACATCATGCGAGGCAGACGCAATGTATAATCTTTAACGAGAAAGATGGAAAGAAGGAGGGGAAAGATGTTAAAAACAAGAAGAAGAGGAAGAGGAGGAGGAGGAGGAGGAGGAAGAAGAAGAAGAAGAAGAAGAAGAAGAAGAAGAAGAAGAAGAAGAAGAAGAAGAAGAAGAAGAAGAAGAAGAAGAAGAAGAAGAAGAAGAAGAAGAAGAAGAAGAAGAAGAAGAAGAAGAGAAGAAGAAGAAGAAGAAGAAGAAGATGATGATGATGATGATGATGATGAAAAAGAAGAAAGAAAGAAAGAAAGAAAGAACGAAAGAAAAGAAGAAGAAGAAGAAAGAAAAGAAGAAGAAGAAGAAGGAAGAGAAGAAGAAGAAGGAGGAGGAGGAGGAAGAAGAAGAAGATGATGAAAAAGAAGACGAAGAACAACAACAATAATAACAACAACAAAAAACAATATCAACAACAACAACAACAACAACAAACAAACACAGCTTGCTTACGGAAGGTCGCAGCAAAACGTCAGAATTCTCCAAGCGTATCAGAACCACAGGATATATGATGCCACCATCTGTCTGGATCAGTCAAAGCAGTTAGGGCGAGAAGGCATCGTGTGTCAGATCAGTCAGCAGGTACTTGTAGATAATTAACACTTCTCAAGCTACACTTAACCCCCCACCCCCCTCAACAAACTCTTCTTTATGTAATAAGAATCAAACTCCATTCTGTGTGTTTCGTTTGGTCATATTAACAACCTCTCCTTGAAACGTCACTAATGTTATGTTTTTTCATTATTGTTGATATGTTTTATGCATATGTATCTTAAATATATGAGTATTTTGCATGTTGTTATGACATGATTACAATATAACTTGCTCTTTTGTCTCGCATTTGTTTTCATTTGTTTAAAATGAACAAAAAGAGCTTTCATCGTCATGTGACCTGCCGCATGGTGTTGGCGATAATGGCTCTCCATACCAATTTGTCTTTTGTGGCTGCAAATACATCTCCCATCCTTTCTGTTTTCATCTACCCCACAAATCCGTCCATAGAAATTTGAAAGAAAAAAATCTTGAAACGTGTTTTAACTGATGGTGGATTTAATATACTGGTCACCCCCGTGGAGGTACCGGGGGCTCTTTTGAGTAGTATCCCCCACCTTCTGGAAATTCTGTGATAGAAATTTTCTCTTTTCTGTCACTCTCTTTGTTTCTGCCTTGTTCCTGTGCTTTCTGTCATTTCTTCCTATCATTTTCTGACTTGCTGGTCCGTTCACCTGTATGTGTTTGACAAAATCTTAATACTTTCTCCTGGGATTGATAATTGGGTACATGTATTAAGTGCATTTTTGGCTTTAGGGAAATGAGATATGCGGAAGCAATTTGGCTCGTTTTTTACATATGTTTTGGTGTCCTTAGTTATGACTCAATTTGTAATCAGGTATGTCTTTTAAACCCCCTGTGTGATAAATTGGACGGAGTGGTCAACGCCAGGGGCATCTCTTTGGATTATGTGCGCGAATGCATTGATATCTGTACATAATTTTCTTTTCCTTTGTTCCTGTTGAAGTATTTTGTATGTTGTGAAATGGTTATAGTATCGATATGGCTCTACGCAGTCGGCTGGGTTTTAAACAAAAATAACAGTAATAAAAGGTTTTTAAAATAAAAAAGTACTATGCGTAAAGCTTTCAGAATCAAGTACTAAATTTTAACGTCTTTCTGAGATTAAAAAGTATTATGAGGCTTTCTGAATCAAAAGCCAAATATGACAGCCCTGATAAAATGTACAACACTTCCACTCACTTGTACTATACTGGAACTACCGATTTATCACAAATAAAACAGAAGGAAAAGCAGTTACTGGCGACCAAAACTACCATGCTGTTACGAAAGACAAGCAAGAAGAGAGGAGGTTTAGTCAAGTACAAGAGACCCTCTCATTCGAATAGCTTTTACATGGAGTCTTAACTAAACAAACAACAACGAACAAAACAAAAACAAATAAACAAACAAAATAAAACACTAAAACAAGCTGTCATGATGGAAAGATCTATCGCGAACTGACGTATGACGATCTTACCAGCCGCCAGTGACAGCACGCGTCCCACCAGCTACAGAGAGAGCCGCACGCGCTACGGAAACTTTCCCCCTCGCTGCACGTGCATGCCTCGCCACCCACCTACTACTACTACACTACACTACACAACCTTGTCTTCATTCAGCCTCTTGTCATCTCTCGGCTGCTCTCCCGATCGCCGGTTGTGTGTCTGGGAAAGCGTAGCGGTGCCAGTAAAACTCGGAACTTAAGGTGCAAAGTGAAATGGAACTAGAAAACCTCAGAAGTTGGGGACTTACAGAAGTGTAAATACTACAGTGTCTCAAGCAGTGACTCAAGACGGTCAGTTTGTATGTGAAGCTGGTGGTAGTGAAGTCATCTGGTTTGTTGTGTTATGGTGGACAAACAAGTGGCAGATTTTTGCCATTAACACCGACTGTGTAATTGATGTGATTGATCATAAACGTTGCTACCGCTGAGCATCTTTGTTAGACTGATTTTAGAACTTCACTCCAATAGTGGTGGTGGTTTTCTTAATGTGGTATGTATTGTTGAAACAAGTCATGAAAATTTGTCAAAAACTGTTCACAAATAAACTAATAAATAAAGAGATATAGTTTTTATTTATCACTTTTAAAACAGTTGAGACTTGCTAGCAATCACACTTTTAGTACCAACATCTTTACAGATAATTCAGATTTTGCTGTTCGCAAATAAATAAATAAATCGAGAGAGAGAGAGAGAAAACAGTTATCAATTTTTTTCAAATAGTCGAGCCTTTCTAACAATCACCCTTTTTGTACCAAAGTCATTACGCACAATTCAGATTTTGTATTTTTCAAGCTGACTGTGACCTTGAGAAACATTGGATAAAATTAAAAATTGAGGAAAAACGAGGCAGGGCTACAATATCGCAACAGTGAAAATAAAATGCAGACATTGTCAGAAGTTTCTGAGAAACTGTTGTTTGCGCGCTTTTCTAAGGGAAAAAATGCACTTTTTTTATTCTTACGATGTAGACCTTGGCGCCATGACTTCCAAAGTTTTGGCATTCGCGTGTCTCCCTCCACAACGGTCTTCCCCTTTTACCAACATTTAGTGAAAAAATTCATCCAAGAACAGTTGAGAAAAGTGTGTTAACACATTTTTGTCACAGACAGACAGACAGACAGACAGACACACACACACACACAGAGACACACACGTGTCTCCGGTCAACAGGGTGAAAAAAAAACGTGTGCTGAAAAAATGCCGAAATGAAACGGGTAGATAAACAAATGAGATAGGGAAGGAATCAGGAAAATGAATCTGCAACTAATTAACGAATCAACCTAATAATTACGATGACGACGACGATGATGACGATGGACTCTCCCATCGATCCAACGGATGAGAAGACATACAAGTATTCAATATCTGGTATGGGGGATGAGCAGGCATACTGATCTTCGGCACCTGATGGGAGCGAACCTTCACGTGGGATCAAAGACCGATCCTGATGGCATAACTATGTTCTTTTGCAGGCACTGTGTAAGAATGAGTGGTGCTGCCATGGGTTCTGTTTCTGTCGGTCTCTCTTCTGTTGAACAGCTGTTGCTATGCGCTGTTCAAATGTGATGATTGTGACCTGCGTGCACTGCTGTCGTCAGGTTGCTCTGTTGTGAGCAACGTCTTCCCTGGTGATGGTGCTGATGCCGCAGCTCATGAGGTTGGCCTTCAGAGTGTTCGTGTATCGCTTTAATGGTCTTTCCTGGTCATTTTTGTGTCCTTGGTTGACCTCTCTGTACGGAAGCGTCTTTTGGGATGCGGTTGTCTTCCATACGTACAATGTATACTTTCCTACGAAGGCAAATGGCAAGGTGAGGAAATGACAAACCCCGGGACACAGCCACACAACGCGCCCCATCCAGGTCCAGCAGTGTATGCTAGGTAAAACGTAGACTAGATAGGACATCAAACCCTGGCCAGCCCATAGGTTTACGTGCAGGCTTAAAGGCTTGTGCCATGCTCACCATCATATGGCACCTGTGACGTTAGTGCATGTGGAAATCATTCCGAGCGTGGAGATGTCATCTTGAGAAACTGAAACGGCAACTGTCTAACGAAACCGGCACTCGATGAATACGTATTCAACACTTGCCAAGCCACACTTCAGAACCTTAAGACTGGGCACCCGATCTTGCCACGTGATGTCGAAGATCTGACATCATTGGTAGAATTATTGAATGTGTTGTCTGTAAGAAGTTCAACTCTCTTAGCTGTACGACAGGACGTCCGCAACTGTTGCTCTGTACATAGCAATCTTTGCGTCAACCCGATGCCAATGGTCTTGCCACATCCTTATGGTTACCCTTCCAAAGGCAAATCTGGGTTCGGCGATTCAGAGTTGCCCTGCATTATTTCTGCATCAAAAGATCCACAGATGCTCAGTATGCTAACCAAAGAGCAAAATTTGTCTGCAGTCTGGAATTCCCGGATAATCGGAGATTATGAAACATCAAAGGCCTGAGAAATAATGACCAACAGTTTTAATAATGACTACCAAGCTAATAACCAACTTACCTGCCAACTAACTGATTAACAGACTCGCTTACATTACTCAGCCACACATTAATCAAATGTGACAAAATGCACGTTGGTTTGTAGATGGAAATGAGCTTGGATGAATTTTTCAGTCGTTTGTCAAGAAACATTGCTGAAGTTTACGAATGCTGAAGTTTAAATCACCATGAGGTATTATTTAGTTAAAATAGAAAATAAGGAATTGTTTCAGTTGTAATTCTTTTGCAGGTCAAAAACGTTTTTATTCCTTCAATGTCTGGGACGAAAAGAATCTTAAATGTATAAGTTTGACATTTTTAAGATGTCAATGTTACAGTAAGTCAAAACGTGTCTTAAAGCGCGTGAGAAGGAGATTTTTCAGTATGGCTTAACCATCCAATCTGAATATGCTTTACTCTACACTGAAATATAATCCAAATTTCAAAAGTAACCTGCTAGCTGAGCGAAATTATAAGCGCAAGTAGACCGCACGTCAGTTCTACCAATTATCAGTTTTAATACTTTTATTCCTTGAATTACGTCTGTGCCTTTGAAAGGACTGCACTATACGCACTAAAGTACCGTGGTATATAAATAAACACACACAACAAAAGAAAACAATCTCGGTCTAGACTTTCTGAATTAAATAACTCAATTTCATGTGTAGGGTTTCTGTTACCGAGGAAGAAGTAAGCACTGGCAATTGCGCCAAAACCGTTATCGTGATTCAGCGGAAAAATGAGAGTGTACCTCTCAGCTGGAAGCTTCGCTAAACAAACTGTAGCCTGGACCATCAGACTGAGTTATGGTGGACTGCTGTTTGAGGCGAGAAGTCATTTGTCTCCTTCGGCCCACCGAAGGGCTCTCTCGTGTCAAAATGGTATTGCCTCGGGTTTCACAACGACCAAAGGGCAATTACTCTTCGTCCGCCGGGAGCTTTTGTCTCGGTCTAAAGTGGAGGGGGAGAAACGTCAGCAGAACGAATCGCACGCGTAACAAGTTATAAGTGGATCATCATTATGGCTGTTTTTCTCTTTGCCGGAACTGGATATTTCAGGCTGAAACTGGCCACGTCTTTGTCATAAACATACACCTGTTACTGTTCTGTGCTGGGACGTTTTGTCTGCATGTGTGTGGTGTGTGTGTGTGTGTGTGTGTGTGTGTGTGTGTGTGTGTGTGTGTGTGTGTGTGTGTGTGTGTATAAAAGTTTGCAAAAATACGGCTATGCAACTACCGAAGTCCCTTTTTTGAGGCGAGGGAAGATGGATGTACGTAACATTTTCTGAAGTGTCAGAATCATATGCCTCTGATTAGTTTTTTTTTTTAAACGCTTTTGCCTCAAATCAAACAACCTCCGACAAAAACAAAATTTTTAACAGCAATGCTTTCGAAAACATATATGTTTGTGTTGGTGATATGAAAACATTTATACTGCCTATACTGCATTACGTTTATTAAACAATATTGTAGCGGACACATGGTTTACGTCGTGTCCAAAGTTTCTTACGTAATGGTGTCGCATACACATCTTTCAGATCGTGGGTTGTGCTTGTCAGGTTTTACATGCTCTTGCTCATCATTTGAACAAACAAGAAAACATTCTTTCTGAAGCTGACTGTATTTTTCTCTTTGTGGCTTTTTGTGAGAGGCCGATCAGGCTTCCTGGCGAATTCAACAACAGCAACAATAATAGTACTAGTCTTGATAATAACAATAGAAAAATAAAAATAATGATTGACGATGACATAGTAATAATGATAATGATGATCACGAAAATAATAATGAAAATAAATGATAATGACAAGTGATGATGATGAAGATGATATGATAAAAATAGAAAATAATGATAAAAGTGACGATAATATAGTAGTGATGATACTGATAATAATAATGATAAAAACAACAACAAAATCAATGATAATCATCATCATTATCACCACCATCATTATAATCATAATATTAGAAAATAATGATAATAACGCTGATGATAATGCTAACGTACTACTAATGATGATGATGACAATAATAGCAATAATAATAGTAATAGTTGCAGTAATAATAATAATAATAATAATTTCCATTTTGTATAGCAGAAACAGTCCATGCCAAAGCACGTTTCTTGCACTTTACATAGCCCCCACCCACACCCTGCCCCTCTCCCCCAATAAAAATGTTGTAGGGGATGTCAATAATTATATTAATGCAGTACAAACAACAATCGGACACAATCACCATTGCAGCAAAACCACTGTTTGTTTATCAAAAATAACAACAGATCACAATACATATATAAATAATATATATATATATATATATATATATATATATGTACATATATACATATATATATATATATATATATATATATATATATATACACACACATATATACATATATATATATTATACACACATATCTATCTATCTCTGTGTGTGTGTGTGTGTGTGTGTGTGTGTGTGTGTGTGTGTGTGTGTGTGTGTGTGTGTGTGTGTGTGTGTGTGTGTGTGTGTGTGTGTGTGTGTGTGTGTGCATAAGAAGAAAAATGCATAAATCACCTCATAAAAATTAATGCAGTCTTACAAGCAAGCGCGCACGCACACGCACACATATATATGTTTATATATCTACCTACTTACCTACCTACCTAACCTAACTACCTACCTACCTACCTACCTATCTATCTATCTGTCTGTCTGTCTGTGTGTGTGTATATATAGAGAGAGGCCCGTACATTAATGCAATATAATAAACGTAGACATAAGTATTAACGCAGTATATAGGCCGACACAGTCAGTTCACCAAGAATAACAACAAATAATAAAAGAAACCAAAAATCACCTAACAGTACCTCTGGTATAGCGCATATAAAAGAACTAAAGAAAATTGTACGCAGTGCTGTAACAAAAAACAAAAAACAAAACAAAACAAAAAACCTCTGGAATGGTCTAATATCACTGCTTGTGGTTAAAAGGAATCATCAGAGCGATGATTGGCCCCCTAATCACATTGGGGACTGTCACATCTTTCTGCTGAGGTCCAATCACAGATATCATCAGGCAGACAGTGGCTAGTCAGCACAAGCTCATCAAGTCAGACTGATTGATCAATGAATTCCATCAAAGAACCTATCCCTGTCCAGGCAGGCACTGAATAATTCGAAGAAATTCATTTCAGGCTGAGCCCAATCCCTGATCCTTAATTGACCTGAGACTAATGATTACTTTTGTCGGATTGTTCTTTAACAGGAACTGTTAGGAGTGAGAAGACTGATTCAACAATACACGAACGCTAGCCTGAATGAGGATATATTAGTGTCCTATCGGTAAGTGATTAGGGAACCTTTAATGATCAAGTCAGTTTAATGATCGCCGATGTTAGTTGCGTTCTGAAGACCAGGGAGGAAACCGAGAAACTGTCGACTAAACAACAGAAAGTGTACAAATAATCAGAGGCTCCATTGTTCAATGAAGAAACAGGAAGAGCCAGCCAACCTAAACACCGGAAACACCAGAACGAAGAGTCAACGTCATAGCGCACGTAGATTATTCCAGACCCAAACGTTAGCATCAGTGTAAAGATAACATTCTGAACTGTTTACCGGATTGTTTTGTTCTCGGCTGTAACATTATGACAGCACCAAAGTGACGAAAGAACAAGACGGAAAAACTTCTCTGAGTAAAAGCAAGCAGACTAAACAAACTGCAAAGAACCAAGGAAAAGACTGACTGCACGTGAGAAAAATCACTGAACAAAGGCAAGCCAGACTCCTGAAGGACATCTTAGAAACACTGACTGCACGTGAAAGAATATCATTGAACAAAGGCGAACCAGACTCCAAAAGAGCATCTTAAAACAATTAACTGTACGTGAGAAAAATCACTGAACAAAGGCAAGCCAGACTCCTGAAGGACATCTTAGAAACACTGACTGCACGTGAAAGAATATCATTGAACAAAGGCGAACCAGACTCCAAAAGAGCATCTTAAAACAATTAACTGTACGTGAGAAAAATCACTGAACAAAGGCAAGCCAGACTCCAGAAGGACATATTAAAAAGATTAACTACACGTGAGAAAAATCACCGAACAAAGGCAAGCCAGACTCCAGAAGGACATCTTAGAAAGATTAACTGCACGTGAGAAAAATCACTGAACAAAGGCGAGTCAGACTCCAAAAGGACATATTAAAAAGATTAACTGCACGTGAGAAAAATCACCGAACAAAGGCGAGCCAGACTCCAGAAGGACATCTTAGAAAGATTATCTGCACGTGAGAAAAATCACTGAACAAAGGCGAGCCAGCCTCCAGAAGGACATCTTAGAAAGATTAACTGCACGTGAGAAAAATCACTGAACAAAGGCGAGTCAGACTCCAGAAGGACATCTTAGAAAGATTAACTGCACGTGAGAAAAATCACTGAACAAAGGCGAACCGGACTCCAGAAGGACATCTTAGAAAGATTAATTTACGGGAGAAAAATCACTGAACAAAGGCGAACCAGACTCTCCACGAGGACATCTTAACGTAGTCATATCTGATTTCTTGGTGGATTTTAAAAGACTTCAAACGTGCAACGTTTCCTCTTTAAACTGCTACCACCTAGGAGTTATAAACAGTGAACCCAACATTCACATCAGTTCTTTACTTTTTTTAAACGAGACCGAAAGAGGTTTGAACTGCGGATCATGGGCAACATTCCGGCAGTGGCCTGCCTGGACCGGACGGGTCCCAAGACGCAGTACCTGAACAAATACCTGACACCTCAACAGATCCAGGTGGTGCAGGACTCATGGGACATCATGAAGGAGGACCTGCCTACGCTGGGTGTGACCGTCTTTCTCAGGTCAGTCCGGAGATATTGTTTATCTTTATCTGTTGTTGTTGTTTTTTTCTGTTGACTGTTGATTCTGTCTGTATAACTGTCTATCAAGTGTACGTCTATTCATATACGCGCACGCGCGCGCACACACACACACACACACGCGCGCACACGCACACACACACACACAGCGCACGCGAAGGCATATCCCCAGCTACCCACCCCAAAACTCTAAAGCGTGGGCACACACATAATTCACATATATTTTCTGCTCTGCTTCTGTCTTTGTCTTCGCGTGGTTATTGTCTTTTTCTTTGTCTGTTAATTCGTCATGTTTCTCCTTTTGCACCGTCTTTCTCGCGTCATACAAGATTCTCTCTCTCTCTCTCTCTCTCTCTCTCTCTCACACACACACACACACACACACACACACACACACAAATACACACACACACACATACGCACGCACGCACACACACACACACACACACACACACACATGTAAAACCACCACCACAACAACAACAACAAAATCCGGCTTCTATAAAAACAAATCAACAAACAAACAAATAACAACAAAGAAAACCCCAAACAGATCGACAAGAAAACTGCCAATCAACAACAACAATAACAAAACAAGTCGAAACCCACCATAGGAAAATCATCACTAGCAGCAGCAAGAAAGACATACAGCGCTTGCGGCATGAAATATCAATGGTAAGGATGATGACGAAAACAACAATCAACCAACCATTCATCCAAACAGACAGGCAAACGAAACAGGAAACAAATAAGCAGTCAAAGGAAGAAGTAAGGGAATAAACAAACCAGTATGCAGCAGACTTACCTAGCAGACAGCAGCAATTAACACATCAAAGAAAACAGTTACCCTGTTTTTTCGCTTGCACTGCACATGAAAACCAGAAGCAAAATTGAGTACTGGAGGGGTGTTAGACTATTTATCTGACAATTGGTTCATCCGGATTTGGAGATACAACTAGAGAGCAACTGTACACTTTCGAAAAAAATGGAAACAAACAAACAAACAACGAACGAATACACGCACGCACGTACAGACGAAGAACGAATACTGAAAAAAAATCAAACAAAGCAAAATAAACCAAACGAACAAACAGATGGCCAAACAATCAAAGAAAAACAGCCAATAAAGCGAACGAACAAATAAATGGACATAACATTGAAAAAATTATAATCAAAACAAAAGAAAACATAGGCCTACAAGCAAACAAGCCCAAGTGAACAAACGAACTGCCAACAAAAGATCACACGACCTATTTTTCAATTCATATATTTGTTCTTTTTTTCCCTCCTTGTCGAGCCGTATCAATAACTTAAATGCGGAAAAGAACCGGATACAAGCAGCTGAGAAATGATTGCTGACATTTATGCAGACAGGCGGCAATTTCAACACAGCGAAAGAAACATACAAAGCAATAAATCGATATGGATCCTTTTCATAAAGAAAAAGGGGAAAGGAGAAAGCCAAGAAAACAAAAGAAAAGAACGACGGAAGGAAGGCAATAGAGGCATGAAAAAAGAAAGAGATAAATAACGATTGTATGAACGACTGAATAAAAGCAGAGAGAGAGAGAGAGAGAGAGAGAGAGAGAGAGAGAGAGAGAGAGAGAGAGAGAGAGAGAGAGAGAGAGAGAGAGAGTGAGAGAGAGAGAGAGAGAGCAGACAGAGACACAGAGAGAGACAGAGACACAGAGAGAGACAGAGAAAGACAGAGACAAAGAAAGACAGAGAGATCGTAGGAGGGGGGGGGGGGGTGCGAGAGAAAGAAACAAGTAAGAAAGAACAACGTAAGATCATTCTTATTTTACTCTATATTATTTATTGTTCGAGCGCACGTGATGATGCTTAAGCCACTGGTTGAGCATCTCTAGAACTTTGTCACAAAAATCTGGCATTCTTGTTTTTACTGTACTTTTTATACAAACTTAGGTTAAGATGCCAGAGTCATGGGCTGTGCTCTACAAAAAATTCTGTCGCAAGTCTTCCATCTACTCATAATTCTTCACAGTCTTCACGGTCTTTGAGTGTACAAATATCTGTCGGTCAATAATTGGGAGTCCCTGCTGATCCATTTTAACAAACTTATCGGGTTATTGTGATATGTTTCCACCTTCATTAAGGGGTTTTTGAATTGCATACATTTGAAACGTTTGCAACAATATCCATAAATTTACATAAATATATTAATCGGTTTAGGGGAGTAAAACTTGACAGAAAAACACCACTGCCTTGTGGTTATCTCGGGAGAGAATAAGGATAAGGGAGTAAACCCTGACAGAAAATCAACCGTACTGCCTTGTCGTGGGAACGACAAAGGCTAGCGGAGAGTCCGTACAAAAACCGATGGAAGGCAACGGGAAACCACCATCGTATATTCCCAAGTTTGTCATGGCCAGTCAAAACACGAAGAAGGATGATAACAATTTAAATAGGGGCTCCTGTGGAGCACCTTCGTCCAACACAGGAAAGCTGGAGGGAAAGAGAACGCCAGGTAGATCCATGGACAAAATTTTGGACGGACTTGCAGGGTGGCTGAGGGCAGAGAGGGAAGGAGATGTGCTTGCAGCGACAGGGGAGAGATTCGTGTGGAGGGCCATGATCGCCAACGCCATGTGGCAGGGCACATAATGATGATGATACATCGGATATTGTTCAGTCTTAACTTTAAAGACAGAACACTACTTACAAATTAATTAATTGGGTTGTTGTAACCTTGAAAATGAGATATACCATTCTCAAATTAAGTTGTACATTTGACCCATATCATTATATCTGTACATGTCGGCCTCCGTCAGAGAACTAACACTGATAATACCACGTACGGTTTTGATTTGATAAGTGTGGCATCGAAGGTTGAAAATCCCAACTATGACTGGTGTCTCATAAGACTGAAGTGTAGCCTCGAAAAAGTTGAAAATGCCAACTCTGATTTGATGTTCCATAAGACTGAAGTGGGGTTTGTAGGGAGCTCTGGGTAGAGGTAGCACCTTTGATGTCTGGCAGCTGCACTCTCTGAGTGGACGGGCACACTGGCCTCACCCAACTCCTAAATCTCTCACGTGTTGGCTCCAAGCGCCACACTCCGGTACACCGCTTCAGCTGGCGGGCCAAACCACGTGAGGGGGTGGTGTTAACATGGCACTACTGGGCGAAGGACCTCCTCGACGCAGGTCACCGGCCAGGGCGGAAGGGTTCAACGATGAACTACAACGGCCACGTGTTCATGACCAAGGCGAGCTGCCGTGTGGGTGGATATCGGCTGTGGTCAGGCCTGGAGAGAGATGGGCGCCGCCAGACTATTCATGCCCAAGACACACTACATGATGATGAACCAAAAACCAATGTTGATACCGGCTCGGTCGTCGCCCGGACCAAGGACCGCGCCTTCCGTTGGACACCAGGGCGGAGGTGACAAGTATGCGACTGGTGGAACCTCTTCAAAAAAGATCCGAGGAAGAGAAACTCTCACCATCGGCACATGGAATGTTAGAACACTTGCACAGCCAGGCAAATTGCACGAACTTACGCATGAGCTGGAAAGATATTCCTGGCATGTAGTTGGACTGAACGAAGTCAGGTGGAAAGATCATGGAGAACACCAAACTGAGGAAGGACATGTATTGTACTACAGTGGAGACTTGAAAAAACACATCCACGGCGTAGGATTTCTTGTCAACAAGAACGTCAAGAACTCAATACTCGGGTGCCGCCCAATATCCAACAGGCTCATTTCCATCCGCCTCCGACCAGCACCATTCAACATCACAGCGATACAAACCTATGCACCGACAACAGACTATGATGATGAGGATGTGGAGGAATTCTACACACAACTTCAAGAAATCATTGACGAGGTTGACAAAAAAGACATCCTTATCATTCAGGGAGACTGGAATGCTAAACTGGGCGCTGATGCATTAAAAGACTGGAAGAACCATTGTGGGCCCTCCTGTAATGCAATTTCCAACGAGCGAGAACTGCGCCTACTTGAGTTCGCCGGATACAACAACATGACACTGGCTAACACCCTTGGTGAACACAAGGCGTCACGATGCTGGACTTGGCATGCACCAAATGGGACCAACCACCAGATCGACTACATCTTGGTCCCAATCCGTTTTAGATCTGGAATCTGCAGAGCCAAGACGCGAACATTTCTAGGTGCAGATGTGGGTAGTGACCATGACCTGGTGATAATGAACTTCAAGGTCAGGCTGAAGAAGATCAAGAAGCCCAAGAACACCAGACTGAAGTTCAACTTGGACAGACTCAAGGACCCCTCCATTGCAGAGTCCTTCCAAGCAACAATAGGCGGAAAGTTTGCAGCATTGAGCACACAAGAAGAAACTGCGGAGGAAATGACCACCAAGTTTAACACAGTGATGACAGAGACTGCAAATGACCTCTTAGGAAAACAACGCCGGAAAACCCAACCCTGGATTACAGACGAAATTCCTTGAAATGTGTGACAAAAAAAGAGAAATCAAGAAAGTCAAAAATACAACAGACGGAGCCCTAGCCTACAGAAACATCAACAAAGAAATCAGAAAAGGCATGAGGGAGGCCAAAGAAGGATGGATACAAAATAAATGCACAGAAATAGAAGACAGCCTAAACAAGAACAACAGCATAAAGGCGTACAAAGTGGTGAAAGAACTCACCACACAGAGACAGGCAAGGATCAGTACCATTCAAGACAAACAAGGAAAGTGCCTGACAGAAGATAAAGAAATCATCCATAGATGGACAGAATACTGCTCTGAACTCTACAACCACCAGACACAGGGTGACTCAACTGTCCTTACATGCCAGGAATCAACAAATGACGATGACCACCCTATTCTACGCGAAGAAGTCGAAACAGCAATACGATCGCTGAAAGATGGAAAAGCTGCTGGAGTGGACAACATCCCAGCAGAACTGATCAGGCATGGAGGGGAGGCAGTGACTGACATCCTCTGGAAAATCTGCAACAAAATCTGGCAGACGGGAGAATGGCCGACACCTTGGACCCAGTCACTAATCATCACACTTTCCAAGAAAGGCAATTTACAACTATGCCAGAATTACAGAACGATCAGCCTTATCAGCCATGCTAGCAAAGTGATGCTGAAAGTCATTTTGAACAGACTGAAACCACAGGCAGAGGAGATCATTGCCGAAGAACAAGCGGGATTTCGCAGTGGTAGAAGCACAACAGAACAAATATTCAATCTCAGAGTCCTATGCGAAAAATACAGCCAACACCAACAGGACATCTACCACGTTTTTATCGACTTCAAAAAGGCATTTGATAGAGTATGGCATGAAGCACTGTGGGCCACCATGAGGAAGTACAACATGGGAAGGAAGCTTATTGACACCATCACACAGCTATACGCAAAAGCGAGCAGCGCAATGCTTGTTGGGGGCACAGTGGGGGACACATCAGTTGGAGTTCGCCAGGGCTGTCTCCTCTCTCCAACCTTGTTCAACATCTTCCTTGAGCGCATTATGACGGATGCCCTTGAAAACCATCACGGCTCAGTCAGTATTGGAGGAAGGACAATCACCAACTTGAGATTTGCCGACGACATCGATGGGTTGGCTGGAAATGAAGACGAACTTGCCAACCTGGTGAAACACCTGGACGAGACATCATCCAGATATGGCATGGAGATCAGTGCCGAAAAGACAAAGTTGATGACAAACAGCACAAAACCAATAGAAAAGAAGATTACAGTCAGCGGGAGTGAGCTGGAAACCGTGGCTCAGTTCAAATATCTCGGAGCCATTATCAGTGAACAGGGATCGAAAACCGAAGTTCTTGCAAGAGCAGCACAGACAACAGCAGCACTAGCCAAGCTGAAGCCCATCTGGAGGGACAAAAACATCGCCCTCACTTCCAAACTGAAGCTAATGCACGCATTGGTCCTGTCAATCTTTCTCTACGCGTGCGAGTCATGGACACTAACAGCAGAACTGCAAAAGAAGATCCTGGCAGTAGAAATGAGATGCTTTAGAAGAGTGCTTGGCATCTCATACAAAGACCACATTACCAATGAGGAAGTACGAAGAACAATTTCACAGCATGTCAAAAACTATGAAAACCTTCTGACAACAGTAAGAAAAAGGAAACTTCGGTGGTATGGTCACGTGACAAGAACTAATGGACTATCAAAAACAATACTCCAAGGAACAGTTCAGGGGGGAAGAAAAAGAGGCAGACAGAGAAAAAGGTGGATGGACAATATTGACGAATGGACAGAAAAAAAGCTTTGCCACGACCCAGACCCTTGCTCATGACAGACAGAAGTGGAGACAGACGGTGCGACGTTCATCCATGTGGAGCCCCCACGACCCTGGATAGGGTTAAGGGACAGGAAGGAAGGAAGGAAGGAAGACTGAAGTGTAGCCTCGAAAGTTGAAAATGACAACTATGATTGATGTCTCAAAGACTGATCGCTTTACCTTAACCTGGTCTACAGGGACATACTGCCCCCATGGTCCAAAGACCTTCCGGGAATAAAATGGCACAGATCTTGCATCTCTCGGGCCAGGCTTTGTGAAAGCAGGTCCACTCCTCTCCCTCATCGCTTTACCTTTCCTTAGTTTTAAGTTCGTTGTGAATTGACTGTTTGTCCTTGGCAGAAAAAAAAAAATTTGATTGAGGATGGAGAATGGAATGTGGAAGTTGAGGAGAACGAACCGCTGAATCGTGTTGGTGGGCAAAGGCTATGTGTTGTGCTGTTTAGAGGTTGGTTTATGTGATAATGGTTGTATAGGACGCTAGTACGGTCAGTTCATGGAGATTGAGTGTGCGTGTGTGCACGCGCGCGCGCGCGCGCGTGTGTGTGTGTGTGTGTGTGTGTGTGTGCGTGCGCGCACGCGCGCGTATGCGTTTTCGTGTGTAAACTGCAGATTTAAGTACACATGTCATTACAAAGTAATCTACGTTGTTCCAATGACAGACAGATACAAAGATAGACATAAAACCCATACACTAGACAGGACATCAAGACCTTTGCCAGCGCATACGGCTCATGTGCAGCCTTAGGGCTTATGCCATGATTTCTTTGTGAGTCTTCTCCATCATACGGCATCAGTGGTGTCAGCACATATAGAATTTATTCCGAGACACTATCATGAGAAACTGAATCTGAAACAGAAACAAAAAGGTTATCGTACAGGCCAACAATTGTGATCTTTCAAGCATCCGGTGATTGTTCTATTAATTTGTTTGACACTGAGCTTGTTCATTTAAACGCTATCACTCGGACGCCATCGTAAGGTAAACACGAGAAATCATTATAGACGTCTGTACCAACCTACATACCTACCTACATACATTCATGCTTACTTACCTACCCACCCACCTACCTACATACCTATCTACGTATATTCATACATAGATAAATACACAAGTACATACATACATACATAATAATACATACATACGTAGGTAGGTAGGTATGTACGTATGTATGTAGATACGTACACACACACACATGCAATCATACATGCACGCATACATAAGTATATGCATGCATACACACATGCATACATAAATGTGTAAATACATACAATGTATGCATACGACATGCACACATTCATCTATCCGTCCCTCCACACACGCATAAACACAGGCATATAAATAAACATCTGCTATTGCTCAGTGTTCTTGTTTAATTACTATATTTTCTGTAGGTATACATGTGTCACACACACACACACACACACACACACACACACACACACACACACACACACAACACACCACACACGTGTACATGCATACATTGTAATACACACATACAAGGGACAGACAAACGCAGGTAATCCTGTACGCACACTCCAAATCTTCCATTCCTTTTTTGTTGTTGTTGTTGGGGTTTTTTGTGTGTGCATATTTGCAGAACATACATGCCGTTGCGTAACTGCATGGATACAAAACAGTCAAGCCATTATCATGGTGTAACTTTTCCGTCTCCTTTACTTCTCACCTCATCTCGTGTACTTAATTTTGGGATCTGTGACCCTGAAAACAGATTTCTTCCACGCCTAAAAAAAAACAAAAAAAAACATCATTCGATTGAAAACAAACTACTGACAAATGTGACTCGGAGAGGTATTTTCATTAGAGGAAATACCTTACCCAAATTTAGATGAAATTCGTCGACAACATCTGACTGAACCATTTTCTCTTTTCCGGTCACTGTGGCCCTAAGAACGGCCCACTCACATGTTTGCATAATCGATTATCTGTTGGAACGAACGTAAAACGATCTAATAGGTAAACTTTAGAATATATCAAAAGCATAAGAAAACGTCGTTGATGAATGCTTTTTGTTTTGACACATACACACAAACGAGCAAGCAAGCAAGCGCGCACACACAAGCCATAGTTCGACCTGAAGTAATCTCTTTTCAAAGAAACCGTTTAAAAAATCATCCTAAGTGTTTTTGAATACTGGCATGTTTTCTTCAATGTGGATTTTAATGAGGCAGCAGCTGTAGAAACAGATGTGACTGTTTATAGGAAAAGAATGGATTTGGAAAACGAGAAATGCACGTTCACCGTACGATTTCCTGTTTGCAGATGGGATACCATACAGGCAGCTGTCAGCTGGCGATGTCTGTGCGTGTTCGGTAATTGGGCTTCTTAACGACACACTTTTTAAACAAATCTTGGTTACCTTTTTGGCCCATCAAGAAGTCTTGCCCACTCTTCATGTTCGACGAAGATTGGTTTAATTTCTAGCTCAGCTGAATGACAATGTCAGATGTTTTTATGTGGCCCTGTGGTTGAGGACAATGTCAGATGTTTTTATGTGGCTGAGGATAGTGTCAGATGTTTTCATGTGGCTGAGGACAGTGTCAGAGATTTTTATGTGGCTGTGTAGCTGAGGACAGAGAGAATCCGAAATGACAAGAATGGTGACTCCGAATTGCTAAAAAAACAACAACCCCACCTCTGTTGGTGTGCGAGTTCAAGTCCCGTTGAGGGCTGGCATTTTATTTTGTATTATGTGAAAACATGACACTTCTGTCAGGATACTTTGGGATTTCTCCGCACTCTCTTCTTTGATGGTAATTGCGGTTTACATTAAGTCTGCTTATGGAAGTTTGGATCCCGTAGTCTGAAAATAAATAACAGTTCCTGCGAACCTGTTTGTTGTGTACTGGGTTTCGTTTCTGGAATTACGTGTTGTGTTTGTGCACTGTTCGACTCTAATTCTGCCACTGCAAAATCCGACCTGTTCTTCAGCATAAATGGCATCTGCTTGCGACTGTAATCTACTCAAAATGAATTTGAGCACTACTTTGCTGGCATGGCTGATCAAACTGACAGTGCAATGGTTGGACATTTCCTTTATTAAAGATTTGTTCGATGATGGTCACGATCCTCAAGGAAACAGTCGGCATGCAGCACAGCGTACCTGTTGACAAAATCTCACTCCATGTGCGTGTTTGTCCTCTTGTCCACTGTAGTATACGACAAGCCATTCTTCTGTCTGTACTATTTCGCTGTTCTTTCCTCTAACTCCGCGGCAGAGATCGAGAATGTGCCAAGAATATCTGTCTATCTCATTGGTCAAGTCGTTCAGTTTTCCAACCTTCCTGAATGTTCTTTCGTGACCAGGTAGTGAAAGTGAGATGTTCCTTTTATACACGTTCTGTGATTTTCCCCCCACAGTACCACATTTTTCGCGTCTGCCTTGGTGGAGGTCGACTGATGGCGCGATCACTGGCAACCCCAGCTGCGACTGGTTTCTGTATTTTTTTGTTTTTTCCTTGTCATGTGGTTTGTCTTGAGCAACTCGAATTGTGTGTGTGTGCATGCGTGCGAGCGTGTGTGCGTGCGTGCGTGCGTGCGTGTGTGTGTGTGTGTGTGTGTGTGTGTGTGTGTGTGTGTGTGTGTGTGTGTGTGTGTGTGTGTGTGTGTGTGTGTGTGTGTGTGTGTGTGTGTGTGGGGCATGTTACATAATGTAGCAGTTGTCGGATGTTGACATTGGTCAAAGGAATTGCCTAATGTTGACAGAATTTTTTTCGCCTCCTCTCTTATCTCTCTGTCTCCATCCAAGTACATTTTCCAGATGTTCACACTGGGTTAATAGTTTGGATTAAGCTGACATTACGAAAAGCTTTCACATGAGGCAACTGATGGTGAAGGAGAGAGAGAGAGAGAGAACTCAGAACTCAGAATTTTTTAATGTACATCGGCCTTAGGCCACAATACAGTAGTCGGTAGGGGTGGGGGGGGGGGGAGATAGGGTTTTTGTGGATTACACCAATATTGCAATGCGTATGATTGCATCGTCGAACATTGACACTTTCCGCGCTTTCCTCAGTTGAATACTTCGTTGGTGGAACAGTCAACAGATCTTTCTTTTGCTGACTAAATCTAACATTTAATGAAGTAATACACTAAACAGTACTTAATTATAATTAAGCTTCATCAGTCATTAAGGCATCAAACAAGTCATAAAGATATTTATATACATATACATATAACGTTCCATTCCTCCATCTACTGGTCAAGCAATTAGTCTCTCTGTATAGCCAACAGCCGGTCAAATAATACAATCATCACACAATCAACAAATAATTGGTAAATCACCTTGCTTGCGAAACATACTTCACTTTATCCATCTATTCAAACAAATACTTAGTACATTCAGTGTACCGTGGCAACGGTAATCAATCAATCAATCAACTACCATTCTATCACTTAATTAGCCATCTAAATCCGATCAGTTAAAATACTGAACCGTTTCTCTACCAGTTAAGTTAGTCACCTAATACAATTACTCATCTATAAACCAAACTAGTTAGCGAGTCACCGAACAATTTGATCAGTTTCATATAAATCATTTTCCCGATCAGTACTTAGTCAGCAACTAATCAATGGATCAATCATTCAGTCAGTGCATCCATCAATCAATCAATAAATTAATCAAACAGTCAGTTAAGCAGTCAATCAATGAATCATCAATTTACCAAATATTTGTAAATCAAGTATCAATACACAATTCGATTTTTCAAAATTATCTTTACCCCCGCGTTTTTGTGCATAATTTACAGTCTGTACTCAGTGTTATCGAAATGACTACAAAAATATAATGGAACAACCGTTAATAGTTTTACCATTTATTATAACTATACAGCATTGTATAATTATAATGTAATACAGTAATATAGTACTGGTGATGACTTATTTCGTTAGTTTATTCATTCATGATTTTTTTGCGTCTGTTGATGGCATGAAAAACAAATCTGGACACATTGTATCTATGATGAGAATTTTCTGCTTTGAGCAGTAGATAAAGTGGCATTCTAGCTGAATCTTTGAGGAATTTTACTCTAATATCTGTATAAGTGGGACAGTCATATATAAGGTGATATTCATTTTCGATATGTGTTTTGCAAAAAGGGCATGCCCTTTTGTGAATACTCTCACTATAACGATGTGAATTGTTATTCAGCGGTAGTACATCAAATCTTAGTTGTGTGATTGCCACTCTGAGACAATATGTATCCATGTCAGAAATATATTTTCTTTTTCAAAAATTGTTTTGAATGATCTATAGCACTCATATCTGTCACCATCTCTAATAATACTAGTGCATTCTTGGATAAACAGATCGACAAGTCTTTGTCTAAATATGTTTAAAAATAGTTTTACATCCCCAACTCCCTGTTGCAGCCATACAATGTTGAAACCTGTATCACACAGGATTTTTCTTACCTCTGATGCCCAACAATCCATTTCCATTTCTATCTAATTCCAGAAGCATTTGGTAAGCTTTATGCGGAAATCTTTCGGCACTCATTTGTAGCAATTTAAACCAATATCTTAAGCATGCGACCACAGAGTTAACGAATAATGGATATCTTCCCAGATCAGCGTACACCATCTTGTTTGGTGTCTTAACAGGCACGCCTAAAAATCTTTTGCACGCCATCATATGTACCTTTTCTATGTGTTCTATTCGTTTTAATCCCCATACTTCTGATGCGCACAACAGAATGGGTTGTACCTTTGCGTCAAATATTTTAAAGAAAGTATCCATTGTCATTTCCTTGAATTTTTGGAGAACCCTATTTAGCTGTATGACAGCTTTCTTTCCCTTGGTTGCTAAATGTGCAGTACCTTTTTTGACACTTACCATTGTTGTGAAATTAAAACCTAAATAGCAATAATTATTCACCACTTCCAACTATTTTCTTCATATGACCATTTTTCACGTTTTCCGAGGAACCCTCCGTTTCTAAACACCATGACTTCGTTTTGTCAATATTTACTTTTAATTCATGTTGTTACAACACGTACTTAAAACGTTCAGCTGATTTCGTAAACCATTTGGTGTAGTTGAGAAAAGTACCACATCATCTGCAAAGAGTAAAACAAATATTTCCAACATCCCAGGTAGTAATTGGATGCCATGTTTTCCTTTATCACCCATACAATTTGCTAACTGATTTATATATATCGAAAACAATGTAGGACTCAAGACACAACCTTGTCTTATCCAACCGGACATTGAAACATCTCTGAAAATTTATCGTTAACTCGGATACATGACACCAATGACTTGTACACTGCCATTAATGATGCGAGAAATTTCCCTTTAACACCCTCCTTTCTACTACAATGAAGGAGTTTATCATGTCTGACCGAATCGAAAGCCTTTTAAAGTCAACAAAAGCAACATATAATTTCATCCCTTTCTTGTGCATGCATTTCTGAATGATAGCATGTAGTGTGAATATATGATCAACAGTTGAGTATCTATTACGAAAACCTGCCTGGCTCTCTGAGATCAAATTATTAGCTTCTAACCAGGTGTATAATCTCTTGTTCAGTATTGTTGTGTAACATTTAGATATCATGCTTAATAAAGATATACCTCTATAATTATCTGCATTTTCAGGATCCCCTTTCTTGAAAATGGGGATGATAATGGCTTTGGACCACTGTTTTGGATAAATCCCCGAGTCAAAAATTATTTTGAACAGTTTTGTTAGAAAAGCTATGACATCGTTTCCCCCATTTTTTAACATTTCAGCTGAAACGCTGTCAATTCCGCTTGCTTTACCAGTCTTAAGTTTACCAACTGCTCGCTTAACCTCTTCTTCAGATATATCTCTATTTAGAGTATGCTCCCTTTCCTCAGATAGATCTACTTCAAAATCACAATGTTCACCAACATGTCCCCCATAATTTTTCATTGTCATGTGGTTTGTCTTGAGCAACTCGAACCATTTGTGTGTGTGTGCATGCGTGCGAGCGTGTGTGCGTGCGTGCGTGCGTGCGTGCGTGCGTGGTTGTGTGTGTGTGTGTGTGTGTGTGTGTGTGTGTGTGTGTGTTGTGTTGTGTGTGTGTGTGTGTGTGTGTGTGTGTGGCATGTATGTAGCATTGTCGGATGTTGACATTGGTCAAAGGAATTGCCTAATTTTGACAATTTTTTTCGCCTCCTCTCTATCTCTCTGTCTCCATCCAAGTACATTTTCCAGATGTTCACACTGGGTTAATAGTTTGGATTAAGCTGACATTACGAAAAGCTTTCACATGAGGCAACTGATGGTGAAGGAGAGAGAAAAAGAGAGAGAGAGAGAGAGACAGACAGAAATAGAGAGAGACAGACAGATAGACAGAGACACAGAGACTAGAGACAGAGAACTTGATAAGGTCCATACGCCTAGCAGGCTGAGGGTATCCAAGCTCAGCATCCTGTCTCTATGTGTATGCACACACATTGTTTGTTCTGTTCCTGTAAAGTGCAACAAGCATGATTTTCACACGGACTGTTTGCGCTATAATATAAGTGAAATTGTTATAAGTATCTAGTCTGAAACAGGAGTGTGAACATGAAGCCCCGCTTAGGTGGAAAACTCTTCAACCTGCAGAGACTCCGAGCCAAATCCAAAGTGATCAAAGCCGTCCTGCAGGAATTTCTCTTTGCAGATGACTGTGCATTGGCTGCACACTTACACGACAACATCCAGCACCTCATGACCTGTCTGCTGCAACCTGCAAACGCTTTGGACATTGCAGTTAGCCTCAGCCAGGCAGAGGTTATGTTTCAGCCGACTTTTATCTCAGGTTTCTGACGCTTTACCACCTTCGATCGTCACCAACCAGAGATCAAGAGAGGGTGGGCGCCGCCCTATGGTGCTGGCCCCAGGAAAAGTTGAGATGTCTGCTACCTCGCTCCCCTACAACCTCAGCGTTATGGGACTATCTAGGTAGGAGCTCAGGACCTGGCAAGCTCGTGGGTTTATGTGTATGCTTAAGGCTTGTGTCGTGATTCTGGATCTTCTCCAGCACATGGCACTTGTGACGTTAGTGGATATAGAATTTGTTCCGAGCGCTGAGACGTCATCTTGAGAAATTGAAAACAAAAACTGAAAGGAGATCACAACTGTGGATAAATTTTGCTACTTGAGCAATACAGTGAAATTCTGTTACTTGAGCATAAGTGAGAATTCTGCTACTTGAGCATACAGTGAGATCTGTTACTTGAGTGTATAGTGAATTCTGCTACTTGAGCAGTACAGGGAGCAGTAATGGATCTTTCGACGGTGAGGTTGCGCTGCGCATCTCCAGGGTAACTCTATCTAATATAATAAATAATAATATTTATAAACTCTATCTTTGGAAGATTAACCCTTTACCCAGTACACCCAATCCAGAAAGTGTAAAAATTTAAGCCTTTGACTCTCTCACCCTATCCACAAGATTCTTGCAGGACCGTGGCTTCGGTCTAGCCACTAAGATTGTCGTGTACAGAGCAGAAGTCTTCAGCACCCTGCATTACTATTTCGCGACCAGGATACCTACCGACAGCACATTCAACAGCTGGAGCGCTTTTGCCAAAGGTTTGCACCATCATGTGTCCAACCCTCAAGTTCTGCAGAAGTGTGGCTTGCAAAAATATAGAGTTCATACTCATCAAACGCCAGCTTTGCTGAACAGGACACGTTGTGTGTATGGAAGACAACCACATCGTCAAAATGCTTCTGTGTGGGGAGCTAAAGTACAGATACCAAGACAAGGGCGATACAAGAATACTCTGAAATGGCCAACGTAATGGGCTGTGGCATCAGCATCACCAAATGGGAAGACATTGCCCGGAACACAGCAATCTGGCGACAGCAGTGCACGCATGGCATAATCACAAATGAACAGAGCAGAACAGCTGCTACTCAGCCGCCACACTATTCAAAGGTAGAGGGATCGGCGGGAACAGACCCCAAAACCGCAGGACCCCTTGCCGTGTGATGACATCTGTGGAGAAACACGTGCCTTCAGGATAGGTCTTGTAGAAGATCTATACCAGACATCAGAGGACCAGTATGCACACTCATTCGCTGGACCTGCGGGAGATTCCATCGTGCACTGGATTCTCGTACAACTCAGTAATACTTTTCTTATATGGCTTGACTATAATATCTATTTCAGATTTATTCTTCATCTGTCTGTCTGAAGACTCAATTACCTCGCATGCACCCCACCGCACTCCATATCGATCTCCACTTTCACCAGGTCCTACCTTTAGAATGCCAGCTGCTACCCTTGTTTAGTCACTGTCACGATAGTAGATACCCATTATAAGTCGTTCTGCCTGTGATATTATTCCATAGTGTCTTCCCCCCTTCCCAAGAAGAACCGTAAATTGTATTGAGCACCTGTGTTTCTGATCTGGGATTTTCTTTACAGTAATGCATTTCCATACAGTAATGCAGTGCTTCAACATCCAAATTAAAGTGACTGTCATCGTTCAAGCAAAGAGGAATAAAAAAAGAAAACACAAAAATAGAACCAGACACGCACTTGATAAAACAAAACAAGACAGGTACAAATTTTCGGCCAACTGTTCTTTGTCAAGCGTATACAAAAGACAACAAATAATAAAAAGACAACACTCAGAGAAAAAAAAATTAGACAACTTCCCTGACGTGGCATTCAGCAGGAGAGTTGCCTCCTCTATTCCTGCTCAACGCCACTTTATGGAAGTTGCCAACTTTTTTATTTTCCGTTAAGTGTTGTGCAGACAAAGGCCAGTTGGCCAAAAATTTGCACTTGTCTTGATTTATTGTATTGAATGTGCGGTCTGACTCTATTTTTGTGTTTTTCTGGTCAACAGTCTGTCAGTTTTCTATACTTGAGAAGTTTGGTGTTTTTGAGAGCGCACTTCTAAGACTGATTGCTTTAGTCAGTGCTGTTTGTTGTGGAATACACACACCTAAGTTCTTCGTATCATTCTTTAAGCTCCTCGTGTCATTGCAGACACCTTGTGTTAGGTGTGAGCTGTCTAAAAAGAAATCAATCAACTTAGTCTTCGCTCTGTAATGCTGTGCTATGCTGTGCTGTGCATCATGATTTTGCTATGCTATGCTATGCGGCTTGCTGTTTTTATGCAGGCTGGTTGGTTCTGTTGACCGAGCCCTGATCTCAAGTTCTGACATTCCAATCCTAGCTCGCTGCCCATCTTGATGCTTCAATCATGTTGGTGGTGTTCCTTCCCTCCCCTCTCCCCCATTTCAAGACCTTGCCGGACATACATAGGCTTAAGAAGTCTGCCAGATAACTGCTGGAAGATTTGAAGGAAGCGCATATGGAATAATTCGAATGCGACGAATCTCTCTTGAACAAACTCCAACTTTCCATGCTACAGAATGAAGAATTGCAACATCATGTCTTGCCAGATTACTACCACAGTTTGAAAACAAGTCCAGAAAAAAAGGGTTGTCGGGTTGTATCATTCTGAATGATCATGGCGCATTTTGAATTTCAACATTTCAGAGGTGACCCAAACAACTAACATTACAATACGTATATCAGAAAATAGTCTCCTCCACCTGTAGAAAAATCAGGGAAGCCAACAAAATCTTTGCTCCGTAATTTTGTTCCAATTTTGCTGAATTCGTTCGTTTGTTGCCCTTTACGCACGTCTGACAAACGAAAGCTGACCAACAATTTGTACCTGTCTTGTTTGGTCAGTAAGTACATTTTTTTTTATTCTTTGTTCATATGTTCTTATTTTCTGTTTGCTTGAAAACTGGCAGTTATTTTTGTTTCATACTGACTGCTATTCTATTTCGATAAAAACAGCGATGAAATATATCTCTTTTGGATCAACAAAAACTCGGCCATTTTCCTCAACTATTTCGTCCGATTATTCTTCAAATCATCTTATCGATCTGATATAGTTTAAATGGAATAAGTGACCATCCCAAATAATGATGAGCCTCTGACTCAAAGAGAACCTCGCACTGACTGGAGATGGATTCAAACAGCACCCAC
>JAPXFY010000012.1:30669283-30701783 GCA_030674185.1 Monoplex corrugatus
ACGCAATCATTTCGCATTCATGTCTATCTTCACCACCTACATCAACCCAGCCCCTTCCAACCACTAAGGAAGACTTACAAAATGTTATGAAGACACAGACCTTAAAGGCAGGCCAGGTGGCAGAGTTGAAAAGGGGTGAGAAAAAAAAAAGGGGTGGCGAAAAGCTCAACATAAACAACACACACACGCACACACACACACGCACACACACACACGCACGCACGCACAAAACACATATATATAATATATATATATACATACACACACACACACACACAGAGACACACACACGCACAGAGAGGCACACACGCAAACACACACACAAACATAGACATACAGAGAGAAGGACAGGCGCGCACACACATACACCCACGTATTTATACACACACGCGCGCGCGCGCCGCGCATACTCTCTCTCTCTCACAGACAACACATACACACACACATATATTATTTCCAAACATGCACACGAACAACCACATACCTACTCACGCACAATCACACATACATTTACACAAATAAACACACACAGAAACACAGACACACACTCTCTCTCCCTCACACACACACACACACACACACACACACACACACACACACACACACACACACACGCACACACAAGTGCGGGCACACACATTCTCGTTCTCGATACCTCTCTCCCACCATCTATACTTTACCTCCCCTTCCTCCCCACCTCTCTCCCTCTCACACGCCAACGTCTGTCACAATGTTTGTGTTAACGCATATGTAATAGATATTTATCCAGTATCTCAGCGCGCCATTCGTCTGAAGCAAAAAGTGCATCCCTTCCGCCATCAACCAGCGTGATAAACCCGTCTTTATTACGCTTGGCTGCCTTTTTTTTTTTTTTAAGCTATCGAGCCGATTCGGGTTTTTTTGTTTGTGGTTTGTGGTTGTGGTTGTGTGTGTGTGTATGTGTGTGTGTGTGTGTGTGTGTGTGTGTGTGTGTGTGTGTGTGTGTGTGTGTATGTGTAAGCAAGCGATGTATGTTTAAATGTGTATATGTTTGTCTGTCTGTCTGTCTGTCGTGGTGTGTGTGTGTGTGTGTGTGTGTGTGTGTGTGTGTGTGTGTGGTGCGCGTGCGTGTACAAATGATGCATGTGTAAATGCGTGTGTGTATATATGTTTGTCTGTCTGTCCGTGTATGTGTGTGGTTGTGCGTGTCTGGTTATGCGTGTGCATATGTGCAAATGATGTGTGTGCATGTGTAAATGCGTGTGTATATGTAGTGTTTGTCTGTCCGTGCATGTGTGGTTTCTCTGTGTGAATCGGGTGCGTGTGTGTGTGTGTGTGTGTGTGTGTGTGTGTGTGTGTGTGTGTGTGTGTATGTGTGTGTGTTGTGTGTATGTGTGTCTGTGTGTGTGTGTCTGTGTCTGTAGTCTGTGTGTGTGTGTGTGTGTGTGTGGTGTGTGTGTGTGTGTGTGTGTGTGTGTGTGTGGTGTGTGTGTGTGGTGTTGTGTGTGTGATTTGTCGTGTTTCCTGTTTTGTCTGTGAGCGTCGTTTTTTGTTTCGTTTTTGGTCATGAAAGAATATTCTGTCTGTCTGTCTATCGATCGGTCTGTCTGTTTGTCCCACTCTCTGTCTGTCTGGCTCTGTCTTTCTCTCTCTCTTTGTCTGTCTGTCTCTCTACGTCTCTCTCTATCAGTCTGTTTCTGTCTGTCTGTCTCTATCTCTCTCTCTTCCCTCCCTCTCGCTCTCTGTTGTGAGTGTACATGCGCTTGCGTGTGTGTGTGCGGTTGCATATCCTTCGTGATCTCATGTTTTTATTGTCTCTGCCAAGCTTGCTACTTCATAGGCTCAAACCCAATACTGCAGTGCATGTATGTTTGTTTGTTTGTTTGTTTGTGTGTGTATGTTGTGTGTGTATGTGTGTGTGTGCGTGCGTGCGTGCGTGGTGTGTGTGTTGTGTGTGTGTGTGTGTGTGTGTGTGTGTGTGTGTGTGTGTGTGTGAGTAGTAGATGTGTGCATGTACGTATATGTCTGCGGTGTATATCTGTGCGGTGTATATGTGAGTGTACGTTTGTGTATTACGCACGTGTAAGTGCACATGTGTGCAAGTTTGTGATAAAGTGTGTGTGTGTGTGTGTGTGTGTGTGTGTGTGTGTGTGTGTGTGTGTGTGTGTGTGAGTTGTGTGTGGTGTGTGTGTGTGTGTGTGTGTGTGTGTGTGTGTGTGTGTGTGTGTGTGTGTGTGTGTGTATGCAAGTATGCGCCTGTATATATATTACGCATACGCACATATGCATGGGTGTGCCCACGCAAGACTGTGTATATGTGTGCGCGCGTCGGCGTGTGTGTATCTAGTGGTCTTTGATTTAATTTCTATTTACTAAAGTGATTTTATCTGTGTGTGTGTGTTGTGTGTGTGTGTGTGGTGTGTGTGTGTGTGTGTGCGTGCGTGCGTGCGTGCGTGTGTGTGTGTGTGTGTGTATGTGTGTGTGAGTGTGTGTGTGTCTGTCTGTGTCTCTGTGTGTCTGTGTGCACTGGCGCGCGCGGCGCTCATGTCTGTATGTGAGCGCGCGCACTCTTGCGAGTGTGTGTGTGCGCACGGTCCTGTGAGCGTGTGTGTGGGAAGGTGGTAGGTTCGTTCGTTATTTCTTTTAATATCTATTCACATATGTGCTTTTAGACAAGTGTGTGTTGTGTTGTGTGTGTGTGTGTGTGTGTGTGTGTGTGTGTGTGTGAGAGAGAGAGAGAGAGAGAGAGAAGTGAGTGAGTGAGTGAGTGTGTGTGTGAGTGTGTATGTGTGTGCTCTTTCCTACACGCTCAACATGTCAGTAATGACATCACGTGTTTTACAAGCACATGGATCGATCGTCTAATGTGGATAAAACGAAACTGTGAATGAGTTAGTGTGTATGTACCCAGTTTGCTAGTCAGAATGCTTGATAATAATAACAACAACAAAAACAATAATAATAATAATGATAATAACAACAACAACAACAATTATCATCATCATCATGATAACAATTATAATAATCATTTAATGATGATAACAACAACAAAATAATAATAATGATAATAATAATAATAATAATAAATATCTACAGCGGTTAGTTTATATAAAAAAGTAGCGCTCACAATAACGAAAATACGAGTAAAGTGAACGAAAATGCAGACGCGAAGCCGTACCAACACTATGCATTTACCCATTCATGCAGTTATATCTACGCGCGCGCACACGCAGACAGACAGACGCGCGCGCACACATACAGACGCACACACACACAGAGGGAGGGACAGAGAGAGAGAGAGAGAGAGAGAGAGAGAGAGAGAGAAGACAGACAGACAGACAGACAGAGACACAGAGAGCATGGGCAACACGATTAAGAATGAACGGGCTGTTTATCAATATGTGAAAACAACACACACACACACACACACACACACACACACACACACCACAGAGGACAGAGAGAGGAGAGAGAGAGGGGAGAGAGAGAGAGAAAGGGAGGAGAGCTGGGCAACAGGAAAGAGAATGAATGAAGGGATGTTTATCAGTAAGTGAAAAGAGTAGTTTTTTGAAGAAGATTTGGAAGGATTACAAAGAATCAGGACTGCGGAGTGAGAGAGGAAGATTGTTGCAAGGGGATGGGGTCTGGAAAGAGAATGAACGTTGGCCAGCGGTCTTGACACAGAAGCGAGGAATGCAGGAGAGATGAGTATCGAGTGAGGACCCCACAGTCCTGAAGGAGTGTAGAGGTAAAGAAGATCAACAAGACAAGAAGGAACCAGACCATTCAGAGATTTAAAGCAAAGCATAGTGAGTTTTTGGTCATTCCGTTTTTCGATTCGAGCCGGTGAAAAGAAAAAGCAATAGAGTGATGTAAGTGGATTCCGAGTATCTGAGGATTAGTCAAGCAGCGATTCTGAGCATTTGAAGATTAGTTCAGCAGCGATTCTGAGCATTTGAAGATCAGTCAAGCAGCGATTCTGAGCATCTGAAGATTAGTCCAGCAGCATTCTCAGCATCTTGAAGATTAGTCAAGCACATTCTGAGCATCTGAAAATTAGTCCAGAGCCATTCCAGATCTGAGCATCATAGACCATTGCATGAATAGCAAGCAGCATCTGGCATTTGAGATCAGTCAAGCAGTCATTTGGCTGAGGATTAGCCAAACAGCCATTCTGAGCATCTGAAGATTAGTCAAGCTTCTATTCTGAGCATCTGAAGATTAGTCAAGTAGCGATTCTGAGCATATAAAGATTAGTCAAGCAGCGATTCTGAGTATCTGAGGATTAGTCAAGCAGCCATTCTGAGCATGAGGATTAGTCCAGCAGCGATTCTAAGCATCTGGAGATCAGCCAAGCAGCCATTCTGAGCATCTGGAGATTAGTCTAGCAGCCATTCTGAGCATCTGAGGATTAGCCAAACAGCCATTCTGAGCATCTGTAGATTAGTCTAGCAGCCATTCTGAGCATCTGGAGATTAGTCTAGCAGCGATTCTGAGCATCTGGAGATTAGTCTAGCAGCGATTCTGAGCATCTGAGGATTAGCCAAACAGCCATTTTGAGCATCTGTAGATTAGTCTAGCAGCCATTCTGAGCATCTGGAGATTAGTCTAGCAGCGATTCTGAGCATCTGGAGATTAGTCTAGCAGCGATTCTGAGCATCTGGAGATTAGTCTAGCAGCGATTCTGAGCATCTGGAGATTAGTCTAGCAGCCATTCTGAGCATCTGGAGATTAGTCTAGCAGCCATTCTGAGCATCTGTAGATTAGTCTAGCAGCCATTCTGAGCATCTGGAGATTAGTCTAGCAGCGATTCTGAGCATCTTGAGATTAGTCTAGCAGCGATTCTGAACGTCTGAGGATTGGGCAAGCAGCCATTCTGAGCATCTGAAAATAAGTCAAGAAACCATTCTGAGCAGCTGAAGATTGGTCAAACAGTCATTCTGAGCATCTGTCGGAGGAGAAGATTCCATGAACAGCCAGCAAGGAGAGAATTAGAATAATCTAGTCTTGAGAGAACAAAAACAGAAATGTGTGTTTTGTTACATCTTCAGAGAGGAGATGACAAACAGAACCAAGAAGACAAAGCTCCAAGTAGCATGCACCACAGAGGAAACAAAATGTTAATATGAAAGTGTTTGATAAGTCTAACGCCCAGACCACGCACAGCCAAACGGTCTAAGACAATTTTCTGCAGAAGTGGGGACAGATTCGGTGAGAAAAAAATCTTTCAGGTGCAACCAAAATCATCACTGTTCATCTAAAGTCAAGTGTTTGTCGTCCATGCTTTTATATCTGAGATAGGTAACTATGTGTGGTGACTAACAGAAGGAAATTGAGAAACATTACCAGACATGTAGAGTTGATTACCATCAGGAAAAGATATTAATAATAATAATAATAATTACAATATTTATATAGCGCAAAATCTTGATAAAATCAAATCTAAGCGCTGAAGCAGACACACACGCACGCACGCACGCACGCACACACACGCACGCACACACACACACACACACACACACACACACACACACACACACACACACACACACACACACGCATGGCTATAAATGGGGAGAAAGAATAAAAGCAATAAAAGCAAGAATAAAAGCAATGGAAAATTATAGAGAGCATAGTATATACAATTATATATTATAACCATGTGACTCCCCTCCGAGCGGAGACAGGCTGCAGAGGGGGGGGGGGGGGGGGTTGAGTGAGGTTAGGATTTTATGCGGAGGAGAAAAGGTGAGTTTTGAGAGCGGACTTGAAGGAGACAAAAGTAGGTTGCTGACGGACTGAGAGAGGAAGTTTGTTCCAGGAGAGTGGACCAGAAACAGAGAAGGCTCGTGGACCATAGGTATTGAGCTTAGTGCGTGGAAAGCGAAAAGTCAGAGGATCGGAGGCAGAGCGGAGGGTACGTGAGAGAAGATAGATCTCAAGTAGGCTTGACAGGTAATCGGGGGCTGCGTTATTGAGGCTTTTGTAGCACATGGTGTCTAGTTTGTACTGTATGCGCTTTGATACAGGGAGCCAGTGAAGTTGTGCCAGGAGAGGAGATATGTGGTCAGCTTTTTTCTTTTTGAGTACAAGGCGTACAGAATTGTTTTGAATGCGCTGTAGGATGTGAATGGTGGAGGCAGGAAGACCAGACAGGAGTGAATTGCAATAGTCAATGCGAGACATTATGAAGGAGAGAACGAGTTTTGCAGTTGTTTCGACAGAGAGATACTTCCTGATCAGGCTTATACGATGGAGATGATAGTAGCAAGATCTGGCAGTTTGAGAAACAAAGTTGTTCATGGAGAGGGTAGAGTCAATGCAGACACCAAGGTTTTTAGCTGAATCAGAAATTGGGACTGATGTGTTACATAATGGGAGAGAAAGAGGAGGCAGCTGAGAAAGTTTCTGACGGGTGCCAATGAGGATAGCTTCTGTCTTGTCGTCATTAAGCTGAAGTTTGTTGAACGTCATCCAGTTCTTAATGTCCGAGTAACACTCAGTGGTGCGAGTCAACAGGCGCTGTATATTATCAGGTGAGTCACTGTCTTGAAGTTGGGTGTCATCAGCATAGAAGTGGTGTTTTATAGAGTGGGAGTTGATGATGGTGGACAGGGGGGAGGTATAAAGAGTGAAAAGAACAGGGCCAAGGACAGATCCTTGTGGAACACCACAGGTCAGGTATGCAGGTTGAGAGTAAGTGCCATTGATGAGAACAGTTTGTTTTCTGTTTGATAAATACGAAGTGAAAAAGGAGAGAGCAATGTCAGAGATACCAAAAGTATGATGAAGTCTAGAAAGGAGAATACCATGGTCAATGGTATCGAAGGCTGCAGACAGATCAAGGAGTGTGAGGAGAGAGACTTTGCCAGTATCAGTTGCAAGGAGGAGATTGTTGAGAATGTGTAGTAGGGCAGTTTCAGTGCTATGGCACTGGCGGTAGGCTGACTGGAAAGGATTGAGGAGATTGTTGGCAGACAGGTGAGAGTTCAGCTGGTTGAGGACGACTTTTTCAAGGAGTTTTGACAAGAAAGAGAGATTAGAGATAGGCCGGTAATTTTTCAGTTCATTTGGGTCTAAATTGTGTTTCTTGAGGAGAGGGTGAACAATAGCAGACTTGAAAGAATCTGGGACAGTTCCAGTTTGAAGAGAAGTGTTGATGATGTCAGTGATGAATGGGAGGAGAGTAGGGAGACAGTCGGAGTAGAGAGAACCTGGAAGAGGATCCAGTTCGCAGGTTTTGAACGACATGGATCTGATTGTGTTGAAAATTTCTTCTTGTGAGACTGGGGTAAAAGTAGTAAGAGGTGTGGCCAGAGAAGGAAGGGTCAGGTGGGCATGGTTGACAGGGTGTCCTGTCAAGCCTGTCACGAAGAGTTTGTATTTTGGTGGTGAAATACTTGGAGAATACAGATGGGAGTTCTTCATTTGTATGTTTTGTTGGGAGAGGTAAATCTTTTCGTGTGCCAAGGAGATGATTCATGGTTGTAAAGAGTTCTTTTGAAGAAGAGGCATTCAGGATTTTGGTTTGGAAATAGCTTGTTTTGGCTGATGCAATGAGGGTGGATACTTTTGTTTTAGAGGCTTGGAAAAGTTGCCTGTGTACAGTAAGTTTGGATTTGCGCCAACGGCGCTCTGCTCTGCGGCGGGCACGTTTTGCACAGGCAATCTCATGAGTGAGCCAGGGGGTAGGGGGGCGGTCAGGTAAAAGATGGGCAGCAACGTCGATGATAGGGTGTGTGTGTGAAGAACAAAAAGAATGTGACCCAGCACGGATCCTTGAGGGGACTCCTTAATGTAAGGTAGCTGGAGGAAAACAAAGACAATTAACAGAAAGAACTTATATGTGACCAGGGAGAGAGACCGAAAGCATGACAATGCTTCATCAGAAATGCCAAAAGTGTGATGAAGATGAGACAGAAGAGTAGAATGATCGGTGGTATCAAAAGCGGCAGACAGATCCAGAAGAGACAGTAGAGAGATTTGACTGTCATCAAGGACAGCGAGGAGATCAATGACTATTTTCAAGAGAGCAGAATGTTTTGTTCATATCAGATATGGGGAAGCTACTGAATTAAGGAGAATTAATTCAAGCTTTATACACACACACACACACACACACACACACACACACACACACACACACATACACACACACACACACACACACAACACACACACACACACACACACGTGCTGCAATATTTTCCCCAAGATACGAGTAATTTATTTGCTTTGGCTTATGCCGTTGGTTGTGGTAATGTTATAGTCATTGTTGCCCCCCGACTGTAAAACTAACAGACAGATTTTCAGTATAGCTTGATTATTCGGCCATTCTGTGGGCGAGTGCCAGTGTTCTTCCCTGATAATGGTGATTGTTTTTACGTCGTTAAAAGATAAAACAAACTTATAGTGGTTGTATTTTCCCAAACTTTTTCTCTTCATTCTCTTTCGTAAAAGATGGGAGACTGATTAAGAAGTTGCGATCTCCCTCCTCACCCTTCTGTCTGTTTGTCTGTCTGCCTGCCTGCCTGCCTGTCTTTGTGTGTGTGTGTGTGTGTGTGTGTGTGTGTGTGTGTGTGTGTGTGTGTGTGTGTGTGTGTGTGTGTGTGTGTGTGTGCGCGCGCGTTGCGAGTGCGGGCCTGTGTGTGTGTGTGTGTGTGTGTGTGCGCCCCCCTCTCTATCTTTCCGCTTGTGTGTGTGTGTGTGTGTGTGTATGTGTGTGTGTGTGTGCGTGCGTGCGTGCGTGCGTGCGTGCGTATGGCGTATGTGTATGTATGTATGTGTGTGTGTGCGTATGTGTATGTAAACGTATAGGTAATGCTCGTAGGTTCGTTCAAAAGCACCTTACGTAGTATGTAAGGTTGTGGGGGTGAATAAAGAAACAGGCAATAATGGATTTATCTCCACACTGTGTATGGATCAGTCTTTACTCGTTCCTCTACAGCATGATTATATCGCGCCACTGCGCAAATAATGCTCGCCAGAGCTCGTTGCTAAACATTGTCAGAGCCAAATTTTCACAACAATTGTCTAAACGCACTAAGAGGCAGAGTATCAGTATGGCCTGATCGTTGTGTTTCATGTTTGTTTTTATATCTAGGGGTGTGTGGGTTAACACATGCTTGGTTTTGCTGCTTGGGGTGCCGGATAGTTTGATGTTTGGTTTTGTATCTTTAGGTGTGGGATAACACAATATTTTGTGTTTGTATCGTGGGCTGTGGGTTAATAACCTTTGTTTGTTTTGAGTCATATGGATGTGTGCATGTGTCTGTCTCAAATGTGCGTTGTCTGTGTTTGTTTGCGAGTACTTTTTCGTTTTCTTTTTGGTCTCAAATATCTATGGATACAGCAGATAATTAAGCAATTTGTCCCGTTCTTGTGGTGCCAAATGTTTTTATCTTATTATAGATCATAGTTTTATTATACGAAAATTTTGCTGCAGAATTCCATTTGTCACAGAATGTTTATTAAGTTCTATTCAAGGACAAACCATACTCAAACATAAGTTAACAAAAGTTATGAAAAATTACAGCCCAATAAAATACGATGTTCCCACCCTCTCCCAAACAGCTACCACAGCATACAACTTTACAGAACGTCTCAAATCAGAAACAATATGAAAAGTGGGCATCCACCTTCAGGATCACACATGTAGTCTACAAAATTCCATTTCTATAAAACAACAGCAACAGCAGCAGAAGCAACAACAACTACATCACCACCACCACCAACGACAACAACAATTATGCCACCACCACCACCACCACCACCAACAATGCCAACAACAACAACGACAACAACAACCAAAACAAAACAAAACGAAAAACACCTTTTCTTGTGATGGGGAAAGGAAATAAAAAAGGGAGCAATATAACGCTGTAGAAAGAGGAGATATAAAGTGCTTGTGGTGTTTGTTTCTCCTACGTTTGACTTGGAGGGCGAATTTGCTTGCTTAATGCATTAGGCCTGTGCCTGTGGCACAGCTTTGCATCTCCTGGCCATGCCTATATAGCTTGCTGAACACCTGATACTGTCGTACACGGGTAGGATTTAGCACGTGCGAAAGCGCAGGCATGTGTATATCAATAAACCCAGCAACGTTCTGGGTAATGGTTGATGGAGGGGGATGGTACTTTTGATCTGCTTTTTTTTTTTTTTTTTTTTTTTTGTCTTTCTTTTTTCTTCCCCTTTCTCCTTTCCTTTCTGTATTGGTTTTCTCACTGCGTTAAGACATTCTGGAAACTGCCTGGAAGTATTCGATTTTCTGTTAAGGGACGGATCTTTTCGTTTGCCGCCGAGAAGGTTTTGTTTTCTATTCCTTCAGAACGGTCAGACGTTGGGGACGGATTTCCTGACTGGATAAGAAGCAGATTCGATCAACACTGAACGGGATTTGATTAGGTGAAGAAAGTCTTAATCTCGTGAACCCCCCCCCCCCCCCCCCTTATCATTCCACAGATTTGCCCCTCAGACGTGGTGTGCGCCAGAAATCCATCTTTAGGACTGACGCTGAAGTTGGGGGAACTAATGTGCAGATATTTGTTTACGTTATCATTAGCACTGCGGTAAATCAATAAACAGAATGAGCTGAAATAGTTCTCCGGTAGAACAGAAGGTGGGCACACGCCGCAAAACGCTACTCTGTCCCAAAATTCGTCCACTGCAGTAGGTCTTGTTTATAGGTTAAGTTACAGTTAGTCATTTTTAGTCCTCATGTACTTTGAAAGAATTTTGATAAGAATGTTGAGTACTTTTTCTCATTACGTTTCGTACATTATTCTTTGTTGTCTTTTATACATGCCTGACAAAAGCCAGTTGGCCGAAAATTTGCGAATCTTGTCTTGTTTCGTATCAAATACGCGTTTTGATTCTATTGTGTTTTTATGGTTCCTGTTTGCTTGAACGCTGGCAGTCACTTTAATTTAGATTTCTTATTACTTTAATGACTGCATTTAATTTGTTTAAATCGTGTGTGTATTACATTGTGTTCGCATTGTGTCATTTTTGAATGATGTCACGTTTTCTGGCAAATTTCCTTTGAGTGCTGTTTTTTTTCCATTACGTTTTGTGCATTTATCCTTTGTTGTCTTTTGTATACGCTTGACAAAGGCCAGTTGCACGAATTTTGCGCCGTCTGTCTTGTTGTTACATGAAATACGCGTTCTGATGTGTGTGTGTGTGTGTGTGTGTGTGTGTGTGTGTGTGTGTGTGTGTGTGTGTGTGTGTGTGTGTGTGTGTGTGTGTGTGTGTGTTGTGTGTGTGTGTGTGTGGTGGTCTTTCATTTAATGCTTCTTATTCACTTAAGTGGATTTTTAAGACAAAAAAAAACAAAAAAAATTCATGAGGAGTGAAGAGTATACTTGGAAATGGTTAGTCTTCAGGAAAAAGAAATGAACCAGAAAACAACTGTGCCGAAGACGAGAAGAAACAAAATCACAAGACGCTATCATAATTAACGATTGAAACAATAAAATTGGCTAACCATAACATTGAACATGTGAAATAACGGCGTGTTAAAGATATTTTGCTATAGGACTTTTTGACAGGCTAACAAAAAATTCATATGTTAAGGATGGTGAGGCAAATATATCAGAAACTGTCTTAGATAGTGTAGGAATATGTCTTTTAACCCGAATGCATGAAAGAATGTGTGTGTGTGTGGTTGTGCGTGTGTTTTGTGTGTGATTTCTTGTTCCAATTTGTTTGAAACTAGCAGTCATTTTGCTTAAGCTTACCTACTGTGCATGTTAATTGTGTCCCTAAAACATCGACCTAATTTGACTCACTGCTCAGACGCCGTTCCATTTGAAATACAGATAATTTCAACAGTTAAAACTTAAAGTTGATAACTGGCGTCCCATAGCTGTAAGGTCCAGTGAAGTGAAGTAAGTGGTGAAATCAGATTTGAAACATGGGAGCTCTCCCCATACGTCTTCCGGACAAGCTTGTATACTTAATCATCCAGGCCTCTATTTTGTGAGCTGTGTAAGTGTCCTAAGGAAAAAAAAACCACGGCGTCTGAAAATTAAGCCATTGAAGAACATGGGAAGCAGGAGATGGCGAAAACATTTTCATATTTGAAGTCCATAATTTTCGGATCTGAGATTATGGCGAGTGGAACTGATAATAGTATATTCATTATCGTCATCTCATTATTTATTATGTGGAAGTTTATGGGGCGTAAATCTGACAGTCTCCGTCTCAGTCTACAGCACCTCTTCTTGAAATGTTGGCTGCCCGCACTGCTCGCCGGACATCTGTCCTCCACATCTGTCTTTCCTCAACTGGCTGAAATTTCTGGACTGTAACGACCTGTCCACTCCTTGATGTTTCCCAGGTAATCTGTTCGTGGTCTTCCCCTTCATCTTTTGCACTCCATTTTTTCCTGGTTGACATCTTTCATGAGAGTGTATTTTTGTTTCTGCACACATGTCCAAGGAAAGGTCAATTTCTTTTTAAAGATGACCTGTAAGTACAAATCCTACAACTCTAAGCAAATTTCTTAAATGTTCAGCCTCACACGCACACAAAACGTGTAACCACAATGAGTCAGTTATACATTACGATGCGTACATAACAAAGGTATGTGTAGGCATGTCACTCACACTCACACTCATCTCTCTGTGAAGAGTGAGGGGAGAACTTAGAAAGAAATTAGGCCACGTATTGGGGAAATGGACCACAGCCTAAGAAATCGAGGTGAAAACGTAAGCACTAACAGAAAATTGATGCGAATCAGTGTCTTGAAGGTCTAGCTGCTGTTTTTTTTTTTTTCGGCTGGAGCTTATACAGCAAGTTCTTGTAATACTGGCTGATAACTTGGAGTAGCTGTTGTCAGAGTTTGCTTCTGTGTCTTGCTTAACCCTGTCTGTCGGTTTTTGATAAGGGTCAGGGTTAGGGTAAGGGGTTAATGGAATGTGGTGGAGATTGTAAATAGACCGAGGGACAGACGTATGGAGTGTAGCCGTCACGTCTACTTGGTATGGCTCTCTTTTCCAACCTCTCTCTCCTTCCTCTGTCTGTCTCTCTGCCTCGCTCTCTCTGTGTCTGTCTTTGCCTGTCTGTCTCTCTCTGCCCCCCCCCCCTCTCTCTCTCCACCAAGCCATAATTTTTATTGAGTATTCCATATTCTGAGTCATATCTTCTTAAGTCACGTACGCGCGCGCGCGTGTGTATGTGTGTGTGTGTGTGTGTTGTGTGTGTGTGTGTGTGTGTGTGTGTGTGTGTGTGTGTGTCTGTGTCTGTGTGTGTGCGTATGGAAGTGCATGCACACATCCATGTCTATATGAACAACAGGACTTCGATAAACACTTTTCTCCTGTTTACGGATGGATTTTTACCAAGTTTAGACAAACTTTAATCACAGGTATGGCTTTACAGAAGATCGCAAATACATACGTTTTATATGGCATGCACTTTTACTTCCTTTTTGACGACTGTGATCTGAAGTATGACATTATCTGAGGAGGAATTACTCAAATATTTATCAACAGATTTTGTGTACCAAATGTAGATAATATTCATTTGAAAAACAAATATATAAATAATAAACATAAATAAACAAACAAACAAACAAATGAATAAATAAATAAATAATAGTCTCTGAGTAACGTCACAGGCTACCATAAGACACACCCTATTTGAACACAAGAGAAACAACTTTACGCTGCTTGTCTTAGTATTTGTGTATTTTTCAAAAAAAGAAAGGTCATTAGTGTGGCCGGACCATCGTTTTTATGGCAACACATCCTCAAACATTTGCTGGAGTATAAGTGAAGATATCACCACAACAAAGCATTAAGTAAAAATTAAACATTAATTACCATCAACAGCTCCCTCCAGCTTTCCTGTTGTGTCCAGGTGCTCAAATTTCTCTTGCCTCATAAAATGTCCTATAAATGTTGCTTAACAGGTGGCCTTGTCAGGTGCACTAATTTCTCTTGCTTCATAACATGTCCTATAAATGTTAACAGGTGGCCTTGTCCAGGTGCTCTAATTTCTCTTGCCTCATAAAATGTCCTATAAATGTTGCTTAACAGGTCGCCTTGTCAGGTGCACTAATTTCTCTTGCTTCATAACATGTCCTATAAATGTTAACAGGTGGCCTTGTCAGGTGCACTAATTTCTCTTGCTTCATAACATGTCCTATAAATGTTGCTTAACAGGTAGCCTTGTCAGGTGCACTAATTTCTCTTGCTTCATAACATGTCCTATAAATGTTGCTTAACAGGTGGCCTTGTCAGGTGCACTAATTTCTCTTGCTTCATAACATGTCCTATAAATGTTAACAGGTGGCCTTGTCCATGTGCTCTAATTTCTCTTGCCTCATAACATGTCCTATAAATGTTGCTTAACAGGTGGCCTTGTCAGGTACACTAATTTCTCTTGCTTCATAACATGTCCTATAAATGTTAACAGGTGGCCTTGTCAGGTGCACTAATTTCTCTTGCTTCATAACATGTCCTATAAATGTTAACAGGTGGCCTTGTCAGGTGCACTAATTTCTCTTGCTTCATAACATGTCCTATAAATGTTGCTTAACAGGTAGCCTTGTCAGGTGCACTAATTTCTCTTGCTTCATAACATGTCCTTAAATGTTGCTTAACAGGTGGCCTTGTCAGGTGCACTAATTTCTCTTGCTTCATAACATGTCCTATAAATGTTAACAGGTGGCCTTGTCAGGTGCACTAATTTCTCTTGCTTCATAACATGTCCTATAAATGTTGCTTAACAGGTAGCCTTGTCAGGTGCACTAATTTCTCTTGCTTCATAACATGTCCTATAAATGTTGCTTAACAGGTGGCCTTGTCAAGTGCTCTAATTTCTCTTGCCTCATAACATGTCCTATAAATGTTGCTTAGCCGGTGGCCTTGTCAGGTGCACTAATTTCTCTTGCTTCATAACATGTCCTATAAATGTTAACAGGTGGCTTTGTCCATGTGCTCAAATTTCTCTTGCCTCATAAAATGTCCTATAAATGTTGCTTAACAGGTGGCCTTGTCAGGTGCACTAATTTCTCTTGCTTCATAAAATGTCCTATAAATGTTAACAGGTGGCTTTGTCCATGTGCTCTAATTTCTCTTGCCTCATAAAATGTCCTATAAATGTTGCTTAACAGGTGGCCTTGTCAGGTGCACTAATTTCTCTTGCTTCATAACATGTCCTATAAATGTTAACAGGTGGCCTTGTCAGGTGCACTAATTTCTCTTGCTTCATAAAATGTCCTATAAATGTTAACAGGTGGCTTTGTCCATGTGCTCTAATTTCTCTTGCCTCATAACATGTCCTATAAATGTTGCTTAGCCGGTGGCCTAGTTAATGTAAATCATGGGAGGGTTTTTTTCGTTCGCCGTCAGGCCACATCAAGCTATGAATGAGGCTTTTTTTTTTGGTTTTTGTTTCTTTTTTTCCCAATTCCTGCTGTCTGCTATAGAACTCGGTAGTCAGCTGAGACTGGAGCCCGTTAAGGCTTGGACCCGCCACTTCTCCACCCAAAAGGGACCTTTATGTTGATAATGGTATACAAACTACTGACTTTATATTACATGGTACCATTGTCAGTACAAAACCCATTCGTAAGGTACGACCTCGGGACCTGGCCAGCTCATGGATTTCTTGCTGGCTTAAGGCTTGTACCACCATCATTTTGGATCTTCTTATCACATGGCACCAGTGGCATCAATGTACAGAGAATTCATTCGAGCGCAGATTCGTCATTTTGAGAAATGAAACTGAAAGGAATCACTATCCATCTTCAGGTTAGTTATATTCGTGTTATCCATCTTCAGGTAGTTATATTCGTGTTATCCATCTTCAGGTTAGTATATTCGTGCTATCCATCTTCAGGTTAGTTATATTGTGTATCCATCTTCAGGTTAGTTATATTCGTGTTATCCATCTTCAGGTTAGTTATATTCGTGCTATCCATCTTCAGGTTAGTTATATTGTGCTATCCATCTTCAGGTTAGTTATATTTGTGCTATCCATCTTCAGGTTAGTTATATTGTGCTATCCATCTTCAGGTTAGTTATATTCGTGCTATCCATCTTCAGGTTAGTTATATTTGTGCTATCCATCTTCAGGTTAGTTATAATTCTTTGCTATCCATCTTCAGGTTAGCTATTTTGTGCTATCCATCTTCAGGTTAGTATATTGTGCTATCCATCTTCAGGTTAGTATATTTGTGCTATCCATCTTCAGGTTAGTTATATTTGTGCTATCCATCTTCAGGTTAGTTATATTCGTGCTATCCATCTTCAGGTTAGTTATATTGTGCTATCCATCTTCAGGTTAGTTATATTCGTGCTATCCATCTTCAGGTTAGTTATATTTGTGCTATCCATCTTCAGGTTAGTTATATTCGTGCTATCCATCTTCAGGTTACTTATATCGTGGCTATCCATTGCAGGTTAGTTATATTTGTGCTATCCATCTTCAGGTTAGTTATATATACTTGCTATCCATCTTCAGGTTAGTATTGTGCTATCCTCTTCAGGTTAGTATATTGTGCTATCCATCTTCAGGTTAGTTATATTCGTGCTATCCATCTTCAGGTTAGCTTATTCGGGGCTATCCATCTTCAGGTTAGTATTGTGCTATCCATCTTCAGGTTGTATTGTGTATATTTCGGTTGCTATTGTGCTATCCATCTTCAGGTTAGCTATTCGTGCTATCCATCTTCAGGTTGTTATATTCGTGCTATCCATCTCAGGTTAGTTATATTCGTGTTATCATCTTCAGGTTAGTTATATTCGTGCTATCCATCTTCAGGTTAGTTATATTCGTGCTATCCATCTTCAGGTTATTTTGTATTTGTGCTATCCATCTTCAGGTTAGTATATATTCGTGCTATCCATCTTCAGGTTAGTTATATTCGTGCTATCCATCTTCAGGTTAGTAATATTCGTGCACCTCCAGGCCTGTCTACTGTATCAGTGAGAAATCCAAAACAAATATGACTGTCCATGTGCAAGCCGATAGGAACCAGACAGTTGCAGAAATAGAATCAGAGCGTATATATATATGATACAACAAAACAAGAGATTGTCTATTTATATCAAATACACATTCTTATTCCATGTGTGTGTGTGTGTGTGTGTGTGTGTGTGTGCGTGCGTGCGTGCGTGCGTGCGTGGTGGTGTGTGTGTGTGTTGTGTGTGTGTGTGTGTGTGTGTGTGTGTGTGTGTGTGTGTGTGTGTTGTGTTGTGGTGTGTGTGTGTGTGTGTGTGTGTGTGTGTGTGTGGTGTGTGTGTGTGTGTGTGTGTGTGTGTGTGTGTGTGTGTGTTTGGTTCCGATTGTATCAGTGAAATTCTGTTACTCGTAAGAGTTGAAGACAGAGATTCACATCATGTATATTTGAAGTATTTGTTTTGCTATGTTATGAACCTTATTCTTCTCCTTGTATATCTATTTTACTTACTTGTATCTATTTCTAAGCTGATGAGATCTGTTTTTCCTTACTTGCCCATTGTTCTACGGAATATTTTACCAATAAAAATTTTTTTATGTAGTGGGGGAACAACTTCCCTTCTCTGAAGGGGAAAAACTGAAGACATCAAGCGTTTTATGTATGACAAAAATGTTTACACATGGATTGATGTATATAATAGGATTATGCTGAATGTATAATTTATATGTAATTCATTACGCAAAATAAGATACATATTGCATGCTTTGATAATTTAATGAAAAGAAGTGAATAAGCAAATATAAAAAGTGCATATCAGCTCAGCTATGCATAAGCTTTTAGCCTCGTATACCTCGTCAACGGTGAGTCATAGTTCGCCTGGTCCCCTTTTTAAAAACTGGAGACTAATTAAGATCGACCCGTATTATCCAAATCTCCACCCATGAAATAGCCTTTACAGTCGGACGAAACGTAGACATAAATTCTTGTCGGCGTACACAATGGTTCAGGAAAGGTCTGCGTGATTCTCGAGCTCGAGAGGGATTCATCAAGCTCAAACAGTTCCATATACGCTCCACCAAAATCTACCGGTTTCAATTTGGCAAACTCCTTAAATCTGTGCAAAACCCTATGCCTTGGTAAGGTCTTGAAATGGCAACGGGTATGTGGGGAGGAGGAGAGAGGAGACTATAAAGCACTAAGCTGACAATACCAGAATAATTGAAGTATAAAGATGGCCAATGAACGGGCCGGGTTTTATACTGTGGGCTCAGACTAAACTCCAGACATCAGGTCCTGAGTCTACAGCTCAATAAACAGAGCCAGACAACCCGTGATTGGACTCCGTAAGTACTGTTAAGGCACTACTTAAACAAACAGATCAAGCTTTGAAATATGAATTCCAGAGAGAGAGATTAGGACTCACTGGATCTGTCTCTTACAGCTAGCTGGTCCTTGAAGAGGAAGGGAGAGAAAGAGAGAGAGAGGAGGGGGAGAGAGGGGGAGGGAGGAAAAGAGAATAAACGATAAGAAGAGTGAGAGAGAGAGAGAATAAATGATAAAAGTGAGTGAGTGAGTGACAGAGAGAGAGAGAGAGAATAAACGATAAAAGTGAGTGAGAGGAGAGAGAGAGAGAGAGAGAGAGATAAACGATAAAAGTGAGTGAGAGTGAGTGAGAGAGAAGAGAGAGAGAGAGAGAGAATAAACGATAAAAGTGAGTGAGAGTGAGAGAGAGAGAGAGAGAGAGAGAGAATAACGATAAAGTGAGTGACAGAGAGAGAGAGAGAGAGAGAGAGAGAGAGAGAGAGAAGAGAGAGAGAAACAGACAGACAGACAGAGAGAGAATAAACGATAAAAGTGAGTGAGTGAGAGAGAGAGAGAGAGAGAATAAACGATAAAAGTGAGTGAGAGTGAGAGAGAGAGAGAGAGAGAGAGAATAAACGATAAAAATGAGTGACAGAGAGAGAGAGAGAGAGAGAGAGAGAGAGAGAGAGAAGAGAGAGAGAATAACGATAAAGTGAGTGACACAGAGAGAGAGAATAAACGATAAGTGAGTGAGTGACAGAGAGAGAGACAGAGACACAGAGAGAAAGAGAGAGAGAGAGAGAGAGAGAGAGAGAGAATAAACGTAAAAGTGAGTGAGAGAGAGAGAGAGAATAAACGATAAAGGAGTGAGAGAGAGAGAGAGAGAGAGAGAGAGAGAGAATAAACGATAAAAGTGAGTGACAGAGAGAGAGAGAGAGAGAGAGAGAGAGAGAGAGAGAGAGAGAATAAACGATAAAAGTGAGTGACAGAGAGACACAGACGACAGACAGACACAGAGAGACAGACAGACAGACAGCACAGAGACAGAGAGACAGACAGATGACAGACAACAAACAGACACAGAGAGCCGGCGTCTGGTGGAACAGGTGGCCTAGTAAGATATAATCTACAAAAACTGGCAGAAAACGAACGCGCGAGTGCAAAAGATGGTCAGATACAACTACTGTAGAGCACTGGAGGCTACATACAGTCTCAAAGAAGAACAGCAACTGTTCCCACCACTTACTACTCTAGGAAGATTTTTTTTCTGAACAAAATGAAAAGATCTTCAGAACTTGGAATGCAGTAATAATTAAATAATTGGTATGTGGACCCCATAACGGGCAGTGATTGCTTGCAGGCACTCCGCTCAGCCCTATCCCTTCCTCCCACCAACAAACAAACACACAAACAAACAAACAAAACCTAACCGCAGTCATTTAATATCATGCAATCTTTTGTCATCCCCAACCCAATCCAGGCATCTACAACCTGCTTCTGGCCTGCCTCCGCCACCCCCCTTTCCACACCTCATCCCCTTGTGGTTACTAGAAAACAAACACAAACAACACACAAACAAACAAAAAAGACAGTCAGGCCATACTTTAATATCATTTTTGCCGTTAACATATTTCGTGCTATATTTAAATAATAATGATAATAATGATAACAATGATAATAATAATAATGATTACAATATTTATATAGCGCAAAATCTTGATAAAAATCAAATCTAAGCGCTGAACATACACATACGCACGCATGCACACACACATACACATGGCTATAAATGGGGAAAAAGAAGAAAAAGCAATGGAAAATTATAGAAAACATATTATATACAAATATATTATATTACAATGTGGTTCCACACCGAGTAGAGACAGGCTGCAGTGGGGCAACAGTGAGGTCAGGATTTTATGCAAAGGAGAAAAGGTTGAGTTTTGAGAGCGGACTTGAAGGAGACAAAAGTAGGTTACTGACGGACTGAGAGAGGAAGTTTGTTCCAGGAGAGTGGACCAGAAACAGAGAAGGCACTTGGACCATAGGTATACAGCTTAGTGCGTGGAAAGCAAAAAGTCAGAGGATCGGAGGCAGAGTGGAGGGTACGTGAAGGAACATAGATCTCAAGTAGGCTTGCAGGTAATCGGGGGCTGCGTTATTGAGGCTTTTGTAGCAGATAGTGTCTAGTTTGTACTGTATGCGCTTTGATACAGGAAGCCAGTGAAGTTGTGCCAGGAGAGGGGAGATGTCAGCTTTTTTCTTTTTGAGTACAAGGCGTGCAGCATTGTTTTGAATGGCGCTGCAGGATGTGAATGGTGAAGGCAGGAAGACCAGACTGGAGTGAATTGCAATAGTCCATGCGAGACCCACACCCGTTCCCCATCCACCCTCTTAGCAACTGATCTGAAAGAGGTCTTCGTGGATTGGTGTTCCAACAGCATCAAGCACTATTTATTAAGATTGATTCATTTCGGTTCAGCATTAACTACAGTATAAACAAAGCTCTACGTAGAAAGATCAAGTATTAACTTCCGAAGATAGCAGTGGAGTAATGTCCCCTGATTGGATCGTGCTGTTCACGTAAGTATGAAATGGCGGCTCGAACGAAACAAGATGGTGAGTTTGCAGTGCTTTGCCTATAAAAAATGAGGGTGTCCACTGCCATGTCTCTTTTTCTTTTCTTTTTTTTCATTCCTCCCCGGCCAAAGATTCGTCATGGTTGTCTCTAGCAACATAACAAAGTGTTTGTGTCACAGGTGTACTATATCAAATATGTAGGGTAAGATATATATCATGTTCTACCCTAAATCCACTGTACGAAACATGAATGAATACTTAACTAATACTTTTACTGATTGACAAACTCCCACGTCTTGAGATTCCCTGAGGACAAATCTTCATTAAATAAGGGACGAATGTATAGAGAGAATAGTTGTTTAAGTTAGTAAGCGTCATTAAAGATGGTCAAAGTTCACGGTCATTTCCATTGCTGCCCTTCCTATCCATAGCGCATATCGAGCAGTCATGACGCAAGCTAGAGCCTTACAGCTTACGCGGTCATTAGCAATCTTTTGTGTCACTCTAGCGTCTGGGAAACGTCAGCAGATCCCTTGATAAATGGTTTGAATTCCTTCAGAATTAATCGGTGAACGACCGAGAAATCCGTGCTGACATTTGTACACTTCTTTTGCCGTATTGTGGCATCGACATTTTTTTTTTTTACCATCACAGGCTATACTTTAATCACCTTTTGCCGTTATGCTCATTGTATTTCACTGGTAGCTGACTTACACCAGCTGATGCCTGCAAACAGATCAGGAAGTAAAAGCTGTTATCCTCCTTGACAAAGCAAAACAGACTGAATCAAATAAACAAAAAAAACAAAAAAAAAACAGACAACTGTAACAATACTTCGCTTGTCTATGTATGATTACACACAGACACACACAGACACACAACACAGAGAGAGAGAGAGAGAGAGAGAGAGAGAGAGAGAGAGAGACAGAAGAGACGAGAGAGAGAAACACCACACACACACACACAAAAAAAGAAATTGAGACACATGCAACATACTATGCCGTGCTCTGGTGTCGTTTGTCTGCCGTGGGCTCTTCCAGCGTACAAAGTATCCCCACCTTCTGGAAATTCTGAGCTAGACATTTCCTTTTTCTGTTACTCTTTTCGTTTCTCCCTTGCGTCCTTTTGCTTTCTGTCATCTCTTCCGATCATTTTCTGCCTTGCTGATCCATGCGCCTGTATGTTTTCATAAAGCATTCCATACTCTCTCTTAGACACGTGTATTAATGGCCATTTTGACTCCAAGGAAATATGATGCTCAGAAGTAATTCTAAGTAACAGACCAGTTTTTATGTGTTTTATGCGCTTAGTTATGTGTATGTAATTGTATTCAAGTTTTTTATTCCCCCCCCCCCACCCCCTGTTAATGGCCTGGGCAAGGTGATCAATACCACGGGCGTATCTTAGACTATGTGAGAAAATGCACTGATATGTGTACCTTATTTTCTTTCCCGGTTTAGTTTTCAGGTTCAAAGAGGTGCTGAGATGGACGTAGCCCTTATATGGCTGTGCGCTCGGCTGTGCTTGAAACAATAATGATAGTAATAATAAAAACAAAATATGACCACTGGATCTTTAGGGTAAAACATAAAACATTGAAAAGTAGCTTGTTTGTGAAAAATCCTTTGGAGTAATATTTCAATAACCCTCAACACAGCTACGTCCATGCACAAATTTCAGCAGTGTGGTAAAACACCAGAGACAGACAATACAGGAAATACATGGAGAACTGCATTATCCAGCGACTGGGAACAGTCCAGCTGGTGGGCCTGAACACCCGAACTGCCGACGCGTAGCCCTCTCCTTTTCCTACTAATCCCTACTGTTTCCCCCTCTTCTCCCCCACCCCACTCCCCACCAGTACTGCTCTGTTTTTATTTTCCACGTCATTTTTATTTTCCACGTCACTTTCATTTACCACTTTTCGTTCACTTGACAAAGAGCCTGGGCTCGAAACGTCGTGCTTATAGGCCTATTACTCCAAAGGATTTTTCACAAACAAGCTACTTTTCAATGATAGTAATAATAGTTTCGCTGGCTGCCAGTGCTGACTTACTTGCTTATTGCTCAATACACACTGTGAGTTTGGTGACCTTGACTTCTTCTTCTTCTTGGCGTACACTGCTACATAATCATCTGAGTCCGGACGATGAATGCAGCCGTCTTTTCTAGCTCCTGTCTGCAGCCATGGAGTTTGGTTGTCAGCGGAGTGTCTGTCGGCCACACGTCCTGTCTTGCCACCTGGTGAAGGGGACATCTTTGGAGTATATGCTCCGTGGTTTGGTCTTCTTGACCGCAGGGACAGGTTGGGGATGGCGCCAGCTTTTTTTTTTCCGGTACATGTGGCTGTTCAGCATATTGTGACCAGTGCGCAACCTCACCAGGGCAACTTGCTGCTCTCTAGACAACAGGTGGTAGTCATCCCTGTGTCGTCTCGGCATGGAAAGCGCCCTGATGATGGCTTCACTTCTCACTGTAGCTGACGCTGTTGTTAGGTCGTTCTTCTCTGGCTCCCACCTCAGCACGGATATCAGCTCGCTCATTCCCGGAGACCCCGCAATGGGCTGGAATCCACTGCAGAACTGCTCTTCTGGTTGTGGCAACCTGGTGCAGAGCTCTAGGCAGGAGGGGGAGCGTGTTGTTCTGGCATGCCTGCAGCACGGAGAGGGCATCAGACAAGAAGACAACTTGTCTGCAGTCACAGTCTGTAGCCTGAATCATGATAGGCCGCCTCCATGAGTGCTTCTGTCTCAGCACGGTAGTTTGTACAGTGTCTTCCAGTGGCGACACTTGCTGTTGTTGTTTGTCCTCCTGGGAAAAGGACAAGGATGCCTGCACCCCCGTTGGCTACGGCGTTGGTTGCTGACCCGTCGGTGTATACATGTATCCATGCCTCCTGTGGGTACCTCTCAGCAATCATGGCCATTGTTAGGTAGTTTCACCTTGTCATCTTGTGTGTCTCCCGGTATGAGGTATGGGACGGTGGTGTGGACCTTGATATCAGGCTGGTCTAGTGTCCAGGGTTCTGGCATGTCTGTTGGGCAAAGAGGGAGCGTGTCCTTGGGCAGACTTTCTTGGAACTGGCGAGTCAGCCTCTTGCTCTCGTGGACAAAGCTGCTCCTTTTCAGTCGGTTTTTGGTGAGGCTGTTCAGTTTGTGCTTCATGGGATGGTCTGGCAAACACCTGAACTTTTCTGCTTGCATCAAGACCTTGGTTTCTCTCCTCTGACTAAGAGGTTGGATTTCTGCAAGCTTTTCCATCTCCTTGATTGGTGTTGACCGCATCGCACCTGTGATTATGCGGAAGGCCTGGTTCTGAACCTTGCTAAGCGTCTGCTGGTTCGTCTTTGCCGGTGACCTTGACGACAGTGACCATGGCATTTTAACATCTTTAATGACGCTTACAAGCTTAAACAAATATTTCCTACTATTCAGTGGTCCTCAGTTTTATGAAGATTCGTCCTCAAACAACCAAGATATCTTCAGTCATATATCTTTTGCATGCGAAACACCTAGGTCCAAAGATTGGACTGTTCTGGTCCGTATTCATGCATTAATAACAACTCATTACTAGAACATATAAGTAATTACCTAACTTTTGATAAAAAAAAATCCACCCCAAAATTGCTGAGAAAACCTGATGACACACTTTCTTCAGAAATACAAAGAGGCAGAGAGACAGATATCCCTCTAGCTCATATTAGATGACAATCTCAAAAAGACACAAATACACAGTGCTTACAAGAAGACGAGGTTGGCTTGAGGTGGTGGTGGAAAGAGGGTACGAATGGAGGGACGGGGGTACCCACAAAAACATTCTAAAATTCCATTTCTTTATTTTTTCCTTCTCTCTCTCTCTCTCTGTCTCTCTCTGTTTGCGTGTATGCGTGTATGCGTGCGTGCGTGCGTGCGTGCGTGCGTGTGTGTGTGTGTGTGTGTGTGTCTGTTTTGTGTGTTTGTGTATATGTCTGTGTGTGTGTGTGTGTTCTTCTCTCTCTCTCTCTCTGTGCGTGTGTGTGTATGTCTCTCCCCCCCCCCCATCTCTCTCTCTCTCTCGCTAGCACGTCATTCTCTGACACAATGTTAGTGTTAACACATATATTATAATATTTATCCCTTTTTGCGATACGTCGGAAGCAAAAAGTGCATCTCCTTCCGCCATCAGGAACGCGATAAACCCGTATTTATTACGTTTGGCTTTTTTCTTTGGCTGTCGTATCCATTGGTGATTTTTGTTTGTTTCTGGGTTTTGTGTGTGTTTGATTTTGTTTGAGTTTCCTGCTTGTTTGTGTGCTGTGATGTGTTGTTTTGCTCACGAGATTTTTCTTTCTGTCTCGTCTGTCTGTCTGTCTTTGTCTGTCTGTCTGTCTGTCTCTCTCTCTCTCTCTCCCCTCTACATTGCATTTGTAATCTTTATACTATGTTATTGTCGCTGCTCATAGTACTGATTTTGTCATAAAAAAAAAATCTACACTGGTGAGAGAGAGAGAGAGAAAAAGAGAGAGTGTGTGGGCTGTATGTGTGTGTGTGTTGTGTGTGTGTCTTTGTGTGTGTGTGTGTGTGTGTGTGTGTGTGTGTTGTGTGTGTGTGTGTGTTGGTGTGTGTGCGTGGTGCGTGGTTGCGTGTTCGGCGCGGTGTGTGTGTGTGTTGTTTGGTTGTCCATGTCTGTGTCTATGTATGTACGCCCCGCTTGCATTTGGTGCATTTATGTGTTAGCAATATTTCACAGCTATTTGAAGACAGTCTTTTTCATGAATGCGGATAAATGAAAGCTATGAATGCATAAGCTTATAAAACATCGCATTACCATTTTGGAACAATGACAGAGAAAGTTTTGCTTTATTTTTTTTATCAGATGTGGATAGCTACCAAACTACATCAAAATGAACGCTAGCTTTACAACACACACAACACACACAAAACACACTACACACACACACACACACACACACACACACACACACACACACACACACACACACACACACACACACACACATACAACACACACACATAATTGCACGCACATACAGACACTGTCACAACTGGTGGAAATTATCCTGAATAACATACAAATATTCTGTTAAATTCCCATCACCTCCAAAACAGCTACCAAAGCATAATAATCATTAAAGGACAGCATCAAACAGATCTAAACAACACGTCAAGTTGGCATCCGGCTTAGGGATCACACAAGCAGTGAACGACATTCCTTTTCTGTTAAAAAAAAAAAAGTCTTTTCCTCTGCTGGAAAACGGAGATAAAAAAAAAGTTTAAAAAAAGGGAGCAGTGATGCGGTTGTGGTATTTATTTCTCCTAGATTTGACTTGGAGAGAAAGTTCGCCTGTTCAGAACGTCATGGCAATGCCAGTAGCGAGGCTTTTCATCTATCGGCCATACCTAAACCCGCTTGTGAACGAAATACCGATGTATTCTGATGAGATTAAGCACGTGCGAACGCAGAGGGAATGTGCATAAGAATATACCCCGCGGTTTGTTTGTTTGTTTGTTTGTTTGTTTTTGAAGGGTGGGGGGTTAGGAGGATCACACTTTGATCTGCTTTGTTGTTTAGTTTTCTTTCTTTTTGTTTGATTTTTCTTGCCATCTTTATTATTTTGTGTTGTTTAATTTTTTCCGTTCTTTTATTTGAATTTTTCTTTTTATCTTAACCGTTTTGTGTATTTTTTTCTTTTCTTTTCTTTCTTTTTTTTTTTTTTTTTTTTTTAATTTTTCTTTCCATCTTTATCATTTTGTGTTTTTAAGTTTTTCTGTTCTTTTGTTTATTTAGTTTTTTTTCTATCTTCATTATTTTGTGTTGTTTAGTTGGGTTTTTTTGTTTTGTTCTTTTGTTTACTTCATTTGTGTTTCCATCTTTACTATTTTTCTTATTGTGCTGAGACATCATGGACAAGGTTCTTTAAGTATTCGATTTTCAGTTCCAAAACAGATCTTTTTTGTTCGCAGCCAGCATGGTTTTATTTTAGTTTCCTTCCGAAATGTTACACGTTCAAAATGGATTTCCTGACTAGGGAAGAAGCAGGTTCGATCAACAGTGACAGGGATTTGATAAAGCGAAGAAGTCAATCTCATGGACACTTCCTCTCCAAACCTCCAGTCCCAGAGAGATCTGTCCCCAAAAAGGTGGTGTGTGCCAGAATGCCATATTTCAGATTTGAGATAAAATTGTGGAAAACCAGCTGTGCTGATAATGGTTCTGTGGACATTAGCACTGCGTTTACCTCAGTCATAACACATTCAGTGGTTCTCCTGTACAACTGACCGTGTGCAGATATCATAAGATGCAACCGTTTCACATAATTCGACTGGTGCAGTGGCCGTTGTTCATGCTGGATTAAAGTTTCAACTTTGGTCTCTATGCTCCTCGAAGGAATGCTAAAGACTTGTGGCTTCCCGTGTGTACTGTCCTACTGCTCATGTTAATTCTGATCTCGAGACCATCCTGTTGCTCTTAAAAACATGGACTATGTTACAGTTTGTTATTGTTATTGTTGTTTAAAGCCCAGCCGACTGCGTAGAGCCATATCAGGACTATAACCGCTTCAAAACATACAAAACTCCAACAGGGGGGGAAAAAAGAAAGAAAAGAAAATTAAGTACACATATCAATGCATTCGCGCACATAATCTAAGGACATGCCCCCGGCGTTGACCAATCCGTCCAATTTATCGCACAGGGGAGATTTAAAAAACACACCTAAATACAAATATAAGCATACATAAGGACACAAAAACGTATATAAAAACAGGCATAAATTACCGAAAATTGCTTCCGCATATCTCACCTCCCTAGAGCCAAAAATGCATTTAATGCATGTACCCAATTATCAATCCTAAGAAAAAGTATACAAGACTTTATCGAACTCATACAGGTGAATGAACCATTAAGGCAGAAAATGATAGGTAGAAATGACAGAAAGCAAAGCAAAAGGGCAGAAACAAAGAGAGTGACAGAAAAGAGGAAATTTCTAGCACAGAATTTCCAGAAGGTGGGGATACTATTTATACTGAAAGAGCCCCCGGCATCTCCACACGGGGGTACGTTACACTTTGAAACGCAGTTGAAAAGGTTGTCCCATAACGTTACGGCTGTCGGGAAGTGAAGAAAGTGGTACAATCAGACTTGAAAGGTGCTAGGTCTCCCCTTGCCTCACCTACACACTCACCCTACCCTTATGCCACCCTGGTGTGTGTGTGTGTGTGTGTGTGTGTGTGTGTGTGTGTGTGTGTGTGTGTGTGTGTGTGTGTGTGTGTGTGTGTGTGTGTGTGTGTGTGTGTGTGTGTCTGTGCGTGTGTCTGTGATCCACGATGTGAAATTCATTGTGCAGGAATTTCTCCTATATTTATCAACGGATTTGTTTGTATCAAAGTTGGGTTATGTATTAAGTATCGAAAAATGGCCAGTTTTAAAGACATCGAGCAAATTCATGGGGATGACACATCTATTACATAAACTGTAACGCATGAGAAATAATTGTTAGTCCATGCTGAGAGTTTTCTTGTTTCAGCCATATAGGCGTTACTTAATTTTATGACCATTGTTTTGTGAAATTATAATAGGCACAATCTTATTATAATTTACACATATATCACGCCTAAACGAATATTATCCATCAAGGAATTTCACTTACTTTTTGTTAGGCCTGATCGGTTCAGCGAACCCTCGTCAGACTGAACCGATCAGGCCTAACAAAAAGTAAGTGAAATTCCTTGATGGATAATATTCGTTTAGGCGTGATATATGTGTAAATTATAATAAGATTGTGCCTATTATAATTTCACAAAACAATGGTCATAAAATTGTTAGTCCCTGGGGATTCTATATATACCAATTACAAGCATCTTCTCTGTGAGACAACCAATGTTTTCCTCTTTTTTCGTTTGCTGTGTACATGATCAGGCGATGAATTTGGCCATTTGGTTCCCCCCCCCGAGTTCCTGCCGAGTACTACAGAGTCTGGTCATCAGCGGAGTGATGGATGGCCACACCTCCTACCGTTCCACTTGATAGAGGTAATATCACTGTAATATGTGTTCATCTGTCTGGTCCTCTAAATCGCAGGGCAGATTAGTGAAGGTATCACTATGGAAACAACGGTCGCGTCAAAAATGTACGTCAGCGATTGACGGAGAATCTTGCTCTACTTTATCTGTTTCCAACAGTTTGTCTTAATAAGAAGAAAACCGGTCAGTCATACTCATCAACTCACCCACGTCCTCATTCCATTTTAGAAACTTTTTGCCCGATTTATACACATTTCTATACTGTTATATTCTGGTACACATTAGTCCATATGTAGCCAAGACACCTTTTTGTTTGTTTTTGGTTTATGAGACCTTTGCCAGTTCAGACTAAGTTATCCTTTCATTATCTGCCGCTGATCTGATGTTTGAATTAAAGCCTGTATTCGAGCAAAGCTTTTAATGTGAAAATGACGAGAACGCCTCGCCTCGCCTCGCTCTCTCTTTCTGTTTTAACGAAATTAGATGCAGTCAAAACTGCTGCCTTACTTCCGACAACAATAAATAGATAACGCTGCGACAAGGCCATGGCATTCCAGGTATGTAAACCAACCCCACCCGTGACTGTATGTAAATAAAAGAAGGATGTGGCAAATATTTCACAGATGAGCTATCTGCCCAACGGGACAGCCAAATAAACTGGATGTTGCACTTCGTCTCAGTGGCTTTCAGGAAACCACCGGTAAAAGTAAATGTTTCCCCATACGCTGAGTGGTTTCCCCTTGGGGGGCAAGGCAAAAGAGACCTCTTATCTGTCCGGGCTAGCAAGGTGTCTCGGCCTCTCTGTTTTACCTTTCCCATTGCTAAAGAAAACAAACGAGACAGTCGCGAAGGAGGCAGACACAAGAAGATCATTTATAAAGAAGATTAGGAGAAGACAAGCAACATTTAGAGGACATTTTATGAGGATAGAGAAATTAGAGCTCCTGGTCACAACAGGAAAAGCTGGAAGGAAAGAGAGCACCAGGTAGCCCTAGGGAGAAAATATTGGACGGACTTGCAGGGTGGCTGAGGACAGAGAGGGTGGGAGATTGCTTGCAAAGACGAAGGACAGATTCATATGGAAGGCCATGATCGGCAGGGCACATGGTGATGATGATTGCTAAAATGGGACAGATTACCCAGGTAAGTTGATGGAGAGCTCTTTAATTTTCTCTTTGGTCCAGTAGCTGGGCTGGACCTAACTGGTGCGCGTTGTGTGGCTATGTCCCAGGGTTTGTTATCTCCCCACCCTGCCGTTCAACTTATGAGCAAGGTAACTGATGACTGGGTCCGAATTGTTCATGCAGCGCATGGACAGCCCCCTTTTCGTGTGATCGACCACAAATCTGGTCATCCATTCGTTCAGGAATCAAGCTCAACTGCAGGCAACCTTGGCTTTAAGGAGCGACCGACTTAAAGGCTAATGAATGCACAGACCCGGTAGTGCCTGGACAGTTCGTAAAACACGAAACACATGCACGTTAAAGATCCTGTGAACCATGTCAGTGATCGGTGGATTATTGGAATACAAAAATACCCAACATACACACACCCTAAAGCGGAGTATGACTCCTTTTTAGCGGAATAAAAAACAAAGAAAAGAAAAAAAAGAACAAAACAAACAAAAAACAAAAACGAAAAGACTATACACGTGAAAACTTACTTGAATATTCGAGTACACGTGCGACATTCATCCGAGGGACGGGGAAGGGGGAGGGGGGAGAGAGCAAGTGCCCTAACAGTATCACGCCATCCTGGCAATCACCAGTATTATCATGTCAAAATAGGTAGTTTCGCATAATAACACTACTACGATTACTGCTGCCGCTACATATTACTTTTATTACTAATACCAATCTCCACCACTGAGACTTACTCTGACAGAGTAGTTCACTACTGTTGATACTACCTATTATCATCACTATGTATACTGTTATATCTGCGACTTATCATCATCATCATCTTCTTCTTCTTTCTTCTTCTTCTTCTTCTAAACCCGAAACAAGTGTGGTCATTAGTGGGGAAGGGGGGGGGGGGGGTTAAGGGACGCAAACAACGAACAGGATCTTCCATCTGTTCGTGATGCGGAAATTAGCAGGTAATTCACGCCAAGATTCGTTATCAGTACTACGTATACTGTTACAGCTGCGAGTTATCATCATCATCATCATCATCATCATCACCTAAACCCGAAACCAGTGTGGTCATTTGGGGAGGGGGTGGGGTGGGGCGCTAAAGGGACGCAACAATGAACAAGGTCTTCCATATGTTCAGGATGCGGAAATAAGCAGGTAATTCACGCCAAGGTTCGTTCATTCTTCCTTTCTTCCTACGTCGACTTCGGTGACGATCTCCTTCCAGGATATCCTGAAGGGTGGTCTTGGAAAGTGTGTCGAGGTGGGTGACTTGCCGAACTAATCTAGTTTAGGTCGTTTCACTGTGGCCTGAGGCGGTTTCTATGCCGTGATCCTGGAGCGAAGTCTCCTCATAGGATATCTTTTGGGATGCGGCTGTCCTGTATATGGCGGACGTCACCAAGCCAGCGCAGTCGTTGTATGAAAAGGGTGTACATACTTGGTATGTTGACCTGGTTCAGGATGTCCTTAATCGACACTCGGTTTTTCCAGTAAATGTCCAGGTCTGGCACAAGCACCGTGGGTGCAAGCTGTTGAGGCGGTGCCTTGGCGCACGTTAAGTTCACCAGCTCTTGCTGCTATAGAGAGTTGTATTCAGTATGCAGGCTCTGTACACTCTAATCGTAGTGAATGTGGTGAACTTGTTATTTTCCTACACTCTGTTGGACAGCTTGGCCATGGCAGCAGCAACTTTTCTAATTCATTTGTTGAGCTCTGGGTCGAGGGACAGATTGCTGGAGACTGTCGATCCTAAGTTGGTGAATCCATTCACTAGCTGCAGGGTGAGATCACCTATGTTGATGTTGTTTCTTTGCCGACGTTCTGGCCCATGAACTATGTCCTCTTCTTTGTCTGATAACGAGACCGAACTCTCGGCAGACATGCACTAGGGAACGGGCCAGTGAGTGGAGACCAGACTGTATGTCTGCTCTAAGACATGCAAGTTCAACAGCTTGCCAGTGGCCCAAGCGTTGGCGCATTCCTGTCATCAGCTGCTTTGAAAGCGTATGTCAGTGCAACGGGGAAGAAGATTCCGAAGAGTGACGGGACGAGGATGTTCCCTGCTTCACTCTGCTTTGAATGGAGAATGGCTCTGACAACGATCCTTTAAATTGCACTGCCCCCTGCATGTCGTCATGGAAAGACATATGAGGTTCAGCTGCTTCGGTAGGTATTTGATCTTTTCAGTGAGTGCACAGATGTCTCTTCTGCCAACCAGATCGTTGTTGAAAGTAATGCATAAAAGCTGCTTTTATTCCAGGGCTCTTCTCCAGTAGCTGCCTAAGTAAGAAGGTTATGTCCTCCTGATAATGGCTGCACTTACTTTGAGAACCCATTCCATTTGATCGCTGAGATATGTGCGAAATTCTTATTTGGCCTTCTTATACGAGCTGGTGTGTGGGCATCCTTTCTGCTTGATGTGGTAGATCCTCCTTGGTTTCAGTCGGACTTTGCTGTACATCTTAGAATGGTTGTGTCTTTACAGTGGTGGATCAGCACCTTATTGTCTAGGGTCTGCTGGAAAGAGGCAGGCAGACGCTGACAAGTAAGATGACCTCTCCCACCGTTGAA
>JAPXFY010000012.1:30704283-30711783 GCA_030674185.1 Monoplex corrugatus
CAAAACCATCTGATATCTTTTGTTCCACTTACATTGTGGGTGGTAGCCATTTCTCTGAGATATACCAACACACACACACACACACACACACACACACATACACACACACACACACACACACACACTCACACACACACGAACACACACACTCGCACGCGCGCGCGCGCGCACACACACACACACACACACTCGCACGCGCGCAAAAACATCCCAGTTCCTCCGCACACGCACAAGCTGGCGCGTTCACATCAATAGCCGCGCTGCCCATCAGTTTTTCTCCACACAAACATACAGACATTCACTCTCTGACTCTGGATGTCTCCTTACTTAGTCTCTGTACAGTGCTGCTGGTCGCCATCCCTTTCAAACACACACACACACACACAACACACACATGAACGCACGCACACATGCATGCAAGCCCCTTTCCCCATCCACTCTGGCACAGAGAGAGACAGAGAGAGAGAGAGGAGAGAGAGAGAGAGAGAGAGAGAGAGAGAGAGAGCAGAGAGAGAGATAAACGTGCGCACACATGCATGCAAACCCCTCTCCCCATCCACTCTGACACATACACACGCACACACACACAGACACACACACACACACACACACACACACACACACACACACACACACACACACACACACACATTTAGCACACTCGCTCGTGCGTGCATGCACGAACAGTCACATACAGCCTTTGTTTTCTGGGCGTTTCCAAAGCCATTTAGAATCCTTGCGGAGTGATCTCTGCTTTCTGCTTTCAGAGACGAAGGCGGATGGATCAGTATTGACTCAAGAAATGTAGTAATAATAATAATAATGTTTATAATGTTTATTTGTTAGCGCATATTCCATATAAAAACATGCTCACCAGCGCTTTACATTTCGCAAGAAAGGCAAAAGGTGATAAAAAATGTTCACAATTACATACACAATAAGATAACAATTAACATTAAAGCTATACAAGTAAGAAGACACATAAGAAACCACAGAATATTAAAATTTAAACACTGACTTATATAATTATATAATTATGTAATGAAGAAAGATTAACAGATTTTTCATATGAATAAAGAGGCATACTGTGTTTATATATTGCTGGGGGTGTGTGCTTGCGCACGTGTGTACGTGTGTGTGCGTTGCTGTGCGCGTGTGTGTATGTAAGAATGTGTGTGTGTATGTAAGAATGTGTGTGTGTGTGTGTGTGTGTGTGTGTGTGTGTGTGTGTGTGTGTATGTGTGTGTGTGTGTGTGTGTGTGTGTGTGTGTGTGAGTGAGTGTGTGCGTGTGCTATGTTTGCATGCGTGTGTGTGTGTTTGTGCATGCAACAGTTGTACATAAAAGTATAATCAATACTTTGAATGAAGATAAAAACAGAAAAATTCTAATTCATATACAGGAAAAAACATTATAACTTCAGTATTACAGCATTAACACCTTGACAATCAAAATTAGGCCTACCTCACAAATTATAAGCTATTCGCATATCATACATCACAATTTACATACAAACAAAAATTTTAAAAAAAGGTTTTTAAAGTGTTTCAGTCTCTTTCCCACTCAATTTCTCCCCTATCCCCTCCTCAGCTGTACACATACAGTGATACACACACATGCTCACTCATGCACACACACACACACACACACACACACACACACACACACACATTCTTACATACACACACACATTCTTACATACACACACGCGCACAGCAACGCACACGCACGCACACACACGTACACACCTCGCACACATACACATGCACGCACACACACACACACCTCGCTCTATAGGCCCTTATACAAAATACTGTTATATAGGCAGGAGAGATTAGTCTGATGACAGATTTGCAAACTAAGGCCCTTCAGGTTAGATGAGTTTGAAAGAGGTGGGTTTTCAGGTGCCGTTTGAAGGTTGAGAAACACTTAGTTTTCCTGAGAGACAGTGGTAGAGAGTTCCATACATTTGGGCCAAAGACAGAGAAAGACTTTTTACCAAAGGTGTCTAGAGAGAAGCGAGGAACAGTCAACAGTGAGGTGTCAGAAGAGCGGAGCGTTCGAGAGGGTTTGTAACCCTGCAGGAGGTTGGCAAGATAGGATGGCATGTTCTCGTGATAGATACACTGAAAGCAGAGACAGGCAACTTTACATGTATATTGAATCCTAGCCTTTACCGGGAGCCAATGAAGTGTTCTAAGCAGAGATTTTGCACTCTCACGCCTGGGCTTGCGGAGAACACTCACGTAATCGCAAACACCATCATTATAGATCTAACAACTGGTCTCACAACACATAGGCGCGCACACACGAATAGGCACGTTCTCACACACACGCACGCACGCATGCACGCACTCACGGACAGGTTTAAAGGATGGACAACTCTGATGACTAGTTGAAGATCTGGGCACGATGGCACAGCCGATGTGTTTAAGATCGCGTACGAGCTTTGATAAGTTTGCTTTGGGCTTAACCAAACTTAAAAAGGTTCAGGTCCATATTGCTTATAGCCATATCAGGACTAACACCACGTCAAAAACGACAACCAGATTAAGATAAAATAAAAAGACAACCGTCAAAAAACCATGATTACCGTTATTCTTGCAAGTCTTAAATGCAATTAAAGAAAAACATACTCTGACGTAAAAATCTATCCATCCCATCCATCTATCTATCTATCTATCTATCTATCTATCTATCTATCTATCTATATCTATCAAATCTATCTATCTGTCTATCTATTTATCTATCTATCTATCTAATCTATCTATGTCTGTCTATCTATCTATCCATCCATCTATCTATTTATCTAATCTATCTATCTGTCTATCTATCCATCTATCTATCTATCTAATCTATCTATCTGTCTATCTATCTAATCTATCTAATTATCTGTCTGTCTGCCTGTCTGTCTGTCTGTCAATCTGTCTATCTATTTATCTATGTCCATCGCCGTGAACGACCGTGGGAGCTCCACTCTTTGTCACGAAAGATCGCCAGTCGACACGGTCTCTGCTCCTGTGTATGATGTCATGGAGCCCCAGTTTGCAGGCGTCAGCGATGTTGTCCATGTTGTAAAAATCGTATCAGGTGAAAGACGAGCTTTGCATGCGTTCACTCAGACGGTAAGTATGCCTTTTAGGAACCGGTTTCCTCCTTTTAGGAAAGTTTTTATCGATAAGCACACTTCTTAGAGTGCCCTAAGTTCTGTTGTGCAGTCACGTCATGGTCTCTGTAGTAAAGAACACTTGGCATCACAATGTCACTGTGTATGCACATGTCGTCACTGGACACCCATCTTACTTGTCGTCTGTGTGTAGACAAGGCTTAACGTACAGGACGTAAGGTTTATGCTGTGAGCATTTTGGATCTTCTCCGTTACATGGCATCGGTGGTGTCAGTCGGTGCATGTGGAATTCATTCCGAGCACGTAGACGTTATCTTTGAGGAACTCAAATTTTTTAGGTCACATCCGTTTCTTATACAACAGTCTGCACTGATTGTCTGGGTAGCAGTCTGGTGTTTTTGACTTGGGATGTTTTTGGCTCTTTTTGGTTCATACAATTCTGCCCACTCCCTCCCTCCTTCTCACATACACACCCTTAGTTCCTGGGGTCTTTGGTTAGTTTTCCAAAAACAGGCTAGCAGTAAACGGTTTCCATGAATATTTTCAGATTGATAAAATGATGAACATGCTCATCTCTTGCGATTCAAACAGGCGCTCTCTCTCTCTCTCTCTCTCTCTCTTCTCTGCGTAGAAAACATTGTGATTCAAGAATTACTTTCACGTTTTCTGTCTGATTGAACCGGGAAGGTCTTGGAGAGATGAAGCTGCCAGTCTGCAGCTGAACAGGATGCCTGGCACACAGAGTCACCATTTAGATATGGAGTGTGTCTGCCACTCTTCTACCCAGCTCTTCGTCTGGCTCTAAGGCCTTAGCATCTGGTGTTATAAGCTCGAAGGGCTGACAGGTCGACTGACATCCTGGTCAGGTGGCCAAACCACTAGATCCGCTGTTGAGTGATGTGTGTAATGGTTGACAGGTGTTCTTCCAATTAATTCTCTGATCTCTTCGTTTCTAATCACGTCTCTTTTGATCTTGCCCGCATCTCTTCTAAGACATTTCAAGTGTTTTGATAACTGTGCAGACCTTGCTCATCATGTTTCGTTTAGTACAAGCATTATTATAGCTACTTACTTTCTATGACATTCGCAGTTCCAAATATGGTTGATTGCATGCGCCTTCTCTTGTTGTATGGCTTCTCTTGACATTTTCATAGTTTAATACTACGCACGAGCATTCTGATCAAATCATGATTCTTTGCTTTTTGTTGTACCTAAAACATGTATGATTAAATCAAGATTTAAACATTAAACGAGAAAACGAATAGGTGAAGATTGCGTAATGTCTGATTGCTCTATGCGAAGGCGTAGAATGATTTCAAAAATGATTTTCAGCATTTTTATTTCATATTTACTTTAGGCCTGTGTTTCGTCACAGCTCTGACAAAGTGAAAACTGAGAACGCACAATCCCGAAAAAAAGAAATACAGAAAAAATCTCTCTCTCTCTCTCTCTTTGTCTCTCTCTCTCTCTTTGTCTCTCTCTCTCTCTCTCTCTCTCTCTCTCACACACACACACAAGCACACACACACACACACACACACACACACACACACACACACACACACACACACACACACACACAAACGAAGAAAAAGAAGAAGAGGAAGAGAAGCTGCAGTAATTACTATACCATCACAACTGCATGTAACCAGTACTAGTACTGCTGCTGTAAAACTGATACAACCATCACAACAACATGTAACCAGTACTAGTACTGCTGTTGTAAAACTGATACAACCATCACAACAACATGTAACCAGTACTAGTACTGCTGCTGTGAAACTGATACAACCATCACAACAACATGTAACCAGTACTAGTACTGCTGTTGTAAAACTGATACAACCATCACAGCATGTAACCAGTACTAGTACTGCTGTTGTAAAACTGATACAACCATCACAACAACATGTAACCAGTACTAGTACTGCTGTTGTAAAACTGATACAACCATCACAACAACATGTAACCAGTACTAGTACTGCTGTTGTAAAACTGATACAACCATCACAACAACATGTAACCAGTACTAGTACTGCTGTTGTAAAACTGATACAACCATCACAACAACATGTAACCAGTACTAGTACTGCTGTTGAAACTGATACAACCATCACAACAACATGTAACCAGTACTAGTACTGCTGTTGTTAAAACTGATACAACCATCACAACATGTAACCAGTACTAGTACTACTGCTGTTAAAACTGATACAACCATCACAACAACATGTAACCAGTACTAGTACTACTGCTGTAAAACTGATACAACCATCACAACATGTAACCAGTACTAGTACTGCTGTTGTAAAACTGATACAACCATCACAACAACATGTAACCAGTACTAGTTACTGCTGTTGTAAAACTGATACAACCATCACAAACATGTAACCAGTACTAGTACTGCTGTTGTAAAACTGATACAACCATACAAACATGTAAACCAGTACTAGTACTGCTGTTGTAAAACTGATACAACCATCACAACAACATGTAACCAGTACTAGTACTGCTGTTGTAAAACTGATACAACCATCACAACATGTAACCAGTACTAGTACTGCTGTTGTAAAACTGATACAACCATCACAACAACATGTAACCAGTACTAGTACTGCTGCTGTAAAACTGATACAACCATCACAACATGTAACCAGTACTAGTACTGCTGTTGTAAAACTGATACAACCGTCACAACTACATGTAACCAGTACTAGTACTGCTGTTGTAAAACTGATACAACCATCACAAACATGTAACCAGTACTAGTACTGCTGCTGTAAAACTGATACAACCGTCACAACTACATGTAACCAGTACTAGTACTGCTGCTGTAAAACTGATACAACCATCACAACATGTAACCAGTACTAGTACTGCTGTTGCAAAACTGATACAACCATCACAACATGTAACCAGTACTAGTACTGCTGTTGTAAAATTGATACAACCATCACAACATGTAACCAGTACTAGTACTACTGTTGTAAAACTGATACAACCATCACAACAACATGTAACCAGTACTAGTACTGCTGCTGTAAAACTGATACAACCATCACAAACATGTAACCAGTACTAGTACTGCTGCTGTAAAACTGATACAACCGTCACAACTACATGTAACCAGTACTAGTACTGCTGTTGTAAAACTGATACAACCATTACAACATGTAACCAGTACTAGTACTGCTGTTGTAAAACTGATACAACCATCACAACATGTAACCAGTACTAGTACTGCTGTTGTAAAACTGATACAACCATCACAACATGTAACCAGTACTAGTACTGCTGTTGTAAAACTGATACAACCATCACAACATGTAACCAGTACTAGTACTGCTGTGTAAAACTGATACAACCATCACAACAACATGTAACCAGTACTAGTACTACTGCTGTAAAACTGATACAACCATCACAACATGTAACCAGTACTAGTACTACTGCTGTAAAACTGATACAACCATCACAACATGTAACTAGTACTAGTACTACTGTTTGTAAAACTGATACAACCATCACAACAACATGTAACCAGTACTAGTACTCTGCTGTAAAACTGATACAACCATCACAACATGTAACCAGTACTAGTTACTGCTGCTGTAAAACTGATACAACCATCACAACATGTAACCAGTACTAGTACTACTGCTGTAAAACTGATACAACCATCACAAACATGTAACTAGTACTAGTACTACTGCTGTAAAACTGATACAACCATCACAACACATGTAACCAGTACTAGTACTACTGCTGTAAAAACTGATACAACCATCACAACATGTAACCAGTACTAGTACTACTGCTGTAAAACTGATACAACCATCACAACATGTAACTAGTACTAGTACTACTGCTGTAAAACTGATACAACCATCACAACAACATGTAACCAGTACTAGTACTGTTGCTGTAAAACTGATACAACCATCACAACAACTGTAACCAGTACTAGTACTGTGCTGTAAAAACTGATACAACCATCACAACAACATGTAACCAGTACTAGTACTACTGCTGTAAAACTGATACAACCATCACAACAACATGTAACCAGTACTAGTACTACTGTTGTAAAACTGATACAACCATCACAACAACATGTAACCAGTACTAGTACTGCTGCTGTAAAACTGATACAACCATCACAAAACATGTAACCAGTACTAGTACTACTGCTGTAAAACTGATACAACCATCCAACAACATGTAACCAGTACTAGTACTGCTGCTGTAAAACTGATACAACCATCACAACAACATGTAACCAGTACTAGTACTGCTGCTGTAAAACTGATACAACCATCACAACAACATGTAACCAGTACTAGTACTGCTGCTGTAAAACTGATACAACCA
>JAPXFY010000012.1:30716783-30761783 GCA_030674185.1 Monoplex corrugatus
ATCAAACACAGACTAGTCACTGAAGCAGACGAAATGAAGACTTACGGCCACTGCGGTGTCGCGATTCCGTGACTTCCCTGTGAACTTTGCAGTCATTGACCAACACTTATTCGTTCTAAACCAGTTTGTTTAACCCTTTGACTCCCGCACCCTGTCCACCAGCATCCTGCATTGCCAACCATAATAGCAAAGCAAAAACTTAATCCTTTGATTCCCTCACCCTGCAGGAAGCTGGTGGATCGGGTGATGGAATCAAAGAGTTAAGTTTTTGCAGTTGGTGTCAAGGGGTTAAAAATAATAATAATAATAAAAAAAAAAAAGACGACATAGTGACTGGTTTTTCTGAACCCATGTTTCACTGACATGTGAATGATAATGGTGATCATAGGTCAGTGTCTGACAGTCTGGCAGAATCTGAAGACTGTGCAAACGCACAGAGTTTATGCGTAGCTGTATATCTGCCACATGGCGGCTTTGGGGTAGAGCACATGAAATCATCTATACGCACCAAATAAAACTCGGAAGAGGCGGCCTTCGTGTGAGGTGTGCAGTTTTGTGCGTGTAAAAAACTGTCATGTTTGTCTGCCTACGTGTGTAGCTCCGGTTTGTGACACACACACACACACACATACATACATACATACATACATACATACGTACATATATCTGTGTAAATATATATATATATATATATATACACAAATATGTATACATACACACACACACACACACCATTCTCACATTGTCAGCATCAATTTATCATCATTTCAAATGACCTTTTTTTAATCCTTAACCCCATTTTTAAAAACTGCTTAACAAAATGAAGATTATTAGGCCTACGTTAGTTCACAACTAAAACGCTGAAAACTATGCTTAAATGAAAGTAGCATTAGGATATCTTATCTAATAATTCTTCCAACTTCTGATTCCTATGTAACATTCTCACTTGACACAGACGAACTGCTAGGCCAACAATCTCTTTCAGAGTGACAAACACATAACCCAAGTTCAACAATCTCTTTCAGAGTGACAAACACATAACCCAAGTTCAACAATCTCTTTCAGAGTGACAAACACATAACTCAAGTTCAACAATCTCTTTCAGAGTGACAAACACATAACCTAAGTTCAACAATCTCTTTCAGAGTGACAAACACATAACCCAAGTTCAACAATCTCTTTCAGAGTGACAAACACATAACCCAAGTTCAACATCTCTTTCAGAGTGACAAACATAACTCAAGTTCAACAATCTCTTTCAGAGTGACAAACACATAACCCAAGTTCAACAATCTCTTTCAGAGTGACAAACACATAACTCAAGTTCAACAATCTCTTTCAGAGTGACAAACACATAACCCAAGTTCAACAATCTCTTTCAGAGTGACAAACACATAACCCAAGTTCAACAATCTCTTTCAGAGTGACAAACACATAACTCAAGTTCAACAATCTCTTTCAGAGTGACAAACACATAACTCAAGTTCAACAATCTCTTTCAGAGTGACAAACACATAACTCAAGTTCAACAATCTCTTTCAGAGTGACAAACACATAACCCAAGTTCAACAATCTCTTTCAGAGTGACAAACACATAACTCAAGTTCAACAATCTCTTTCAGAGTGACAAACACATAACCCAAGTTCAACAATCTCTTTCAGAGTGACAAACACATAACACAAGTTCAACAATCTCTTTCAGAGTGACAAACACATAACCCAAGTTCAACAATCTCTTTCAGAGTGACAAACACATAACTCAAGTTCAACAATCTCTTTCAGAGTGACAAACACATAACCCAAGTTCAACAATCTCTTTCAGAGTGACAAACACATAACCCAAGTTCAACAATCTCTTTCAGAATGACAAACACATAACCCAAGTTCAACAATCTCTTTCAGAATGACAAACACATAACCCAAGTTCAACAATCTCTTTCAGAATGACAAACACATAACCCAAGTTCAACAATCTCTTTCAGAATGACAAACACATAACCCAAGTTCAACAATCTCTTTCAGAATGACAACACATAACCCAAGTTCAACAATCTCTTTCAGAATGACAAACACATAACCCAAGTTCAACAATCTCTTTCAGAGTGACAAACACATAACCCAAGTTCAACAATCTCTTTCAGAATGACAAACACATAACCCAAGTTCAACAATCTCTTTCAGAGTGATAAACACATAACCCAAGTTAGAAAAAAGGAGACACCGAACTTCAGGTCACAAAGGTTAAAAAACACGATTTATACCAGTTATGACATGTACACCACAGTTTCAAAATACACTAAAGTCCCATTTCATTACGGTGTAAAAATTTGTCGTGCTGCATGATCAACCAGTCATGACATGTAAACCACGGTTTCAAAATACACTAAAGCCCCATTTCAATACAGTGTGAAAATCTGTTGTGTTGCATTATCAAGAACTGTGAGCCTGTAATGACAGGGAGGAGACACAGGAAGATGATGAGATGTCAGCTGAGACCATCTAAACCGCAGACTGCCATGCTTCCTCTGAGTTTCTTCACAACCGACAAATTGCCGGAAAGGCACCCTAACGACAGACTCTCTCTCTCTCTCTCTCTCTCTCTCTCTCTCTCTCTCTCTCTCTCTCTCTCTCTCTGACCTTGGACTCACGGTTCAACAACACCAGAAAGAAAGACGACAGACATGAATCAACCGGTAAAAAAAAAAAACACCTGAACTAACAATCAAGATCCAGTCAAAGAAAGTTGAAAACATACACCACACAACTTGCTGAAGGCTACAATGTTCTCTATAAGGATTGTGTGACCGTCAGTGTTCGTGGACGGTCAACGATACAAAAGACAACAACCCTGGGACTGGCATAAAGATGGTAACGTAATCCTCTCATGCTATCGGAGACCTGACAGGATGTTATTTACAAAATGTCAGAAAGCCCGAGGATAAGAATAAGAATAAGTTTCACGAGCAAGCACGGGAAAAAGGTCTTAGAGATGGCAAATGAAGTTATTTAGGGATTAGTTTACATCAGTATTTTGAGGAACATTTCCATTCCCCGCTCTGTCCCCCTCTCTCTTGTTCACTTACACACACACACACACACACACGCGCGCGCGCGCGCGCACGCACGCACGCAGACACACCTGAATTTCCCATTGTGACCATACACGCAGACACGTATAATAGAAAGAATAAAATACAAATAGAAACAGACAAATGAATACAAATGTAATGTAAAATTAATCATGAAAAAGCAAGATATTAATGTCCAGTGAAAAATAACAGAGAAATGAAAACGTCGTTCAGATTAACATGTCACTGAGAAAAAAAAACACACCCTTTTGAACAAAAGCAAGATCAAGAACAAGAGTAAAACAGAGTCATCTCTAATTGCTGGCACATACAAGGGAGGAGTTTTGCTTGAGACATTGAAATCACTGCTCCTTTCTTGTTAAACGTGAACAACTTCCCTCGTATAGATTAACATAGTATCAATGGACCATACATCTCCAGTATATCTCACTTCTGCTGTCTGCAACACGAACATAGTGATACTGACACAGAAGGGGAGGGAGTGTTTGGCAAGAAGAATGTAAGTTGACATTTTGTCAGTCTAATCTGAAGCGGAGGTGGTTCTGTTTATTTTTACATCAATTTTGTTTACATTTGTATCGAAATGCATTTGGTGCATCATTCATCTTACTCTTTGTATGCACCAAGTGTATTGCTCATTTGTTGCCATGTACGATACGAACTCGCTCTGAATGAGAGCTCTGAGTTGGTATCACATGCAGTCTTGTCCATGGTGAGTACCGAGTGATCGGATCAATCGTCTTTCAGTTTCAAGCATCAGTCATCATTCCTTGGAAACTGGATGATTAATCAAACACAGACTAGTCACTGAAGCAGACGAAATGAAGACTTACGGCCACTGCGGTGTCGCGATTCCGTGACTTCCCTGTGAACTTTGCAGTCACTGACCAACACTTATTCGTTCTAAACCAGTTCGTTTAACCCTTTGACTCCCGCACCCTGTCCACCAGCATCCTGCATTGCCAACCATAATAGCAAAGCAAAAACTTAATCCTTTGATTCCCTCACCCTGCAGGAAGCTGGTGGATCGGTGATGGAATCAAAGAGTTAAGTTTTTGCAGTTGGTGGATAGAGTGCGGGAGTCAAGGGGTTAAAAATAATAATAATAATAATAATAATAATAAAAAAAGACGACATAGCGACTGGTTTTTCTGAACCCATGTTTCACTGACATGTGAATGATAATGGTGATCATAGGTCAGTTGTCTGGCAGAATCTGAAGACTGTGCAAACGCATAGAGTTTATGCGTAGCTGTATATCTGCCACATGGCGGCTTTGGGGTAGAGCACATGAAATCATCTATACGCACCAAATAAAACTCGGAAGAGGCGGCCTTCGTGTGAGGTGTGCAGTTTTGTGCGTGTAAAAAACTGTCATGTTTGTCTGCCTACGTGTGTAGCTCCGGTTTGTGACACACACACACACACAATACATACATACATACATACATACATACATTCATAATACATACATACGTACATATATCTATGTAAATATATATATATATATATACACAAATATGTATACATACACACACACACACACACACCATTCTCACATTGTCAGCATCAATTTATCATCATTTCAAATGACCTTTTTTTAATCCTTAACCCCATTTTTAAAAACTGCTTAACAAAATGAAGATTATTAGGCCTACGTTAGTTCACAACTAAAACGCTGAAAACTATGCTTAAATGAAAGTAGCATTAGGATATCTTATCTAATAATCCTTCCAACTTCTGATTCCTATGTAACATTCTCACTTGACACAGACGAACCTGCTAGGCCAACAATCTCTTTCAGAGTGACAAAAACATAACACAAGTTCAACAATCTCTTTCAGAGTGACAAACACATAACCCAAGTTAAAATCTCTTCAGAATGACAAAAACATAACCAAGTTCAACAATCTCTTTCAGAGTGACAAACACATAACCCAAGTTCAACAATCTCTTTCAGAATGACAAAAACATAACCAAGTTCAACAATCTCTTTCAGAATGACAAAAACATAACTCAAGTTCAACAATCTCTTTCAGAGTGACAAACACATAACCCAAGTTCAACAATCTCTTTCAGAGTGACAAACACATAACCCAAGTTCAACAATCTCTTTCAGATGACAAAAACATAACCAAGTTCAACAATCTCTTTCAGAATGACAAAAACATAACTCAAGTTCAACAATCTCTTTCAGAGTGACAAACACATAACCCAAGTTCAACTATCTCTTTCAGAGTGACAAAAACATAACACAGTTCAACAATCTCTTTCAGATGACAAACACATAGCTCAGTTCACTATCTCTTTCAGAGTGACAAACACATAACCAAGTTCAACAATCTCTTTTCAGAGTGACAAACACATAACCCAAGTTCAACATCTCTTTCAGAGTGACAAACATAACTCAAGTTCAACAATCCTTTCAGAGTGACAAACACATAACTCAAGTTCAACAATCTCTTTCAGAGTGACAAACACATAACCGAAGTTCAACAATCTCTTTCAGAGTGACAAACACATAACTCAAGTTCAACAATCTCTTTCAGAGTGACAAACACATACTCAAGTTTAACAATCTCTTTCAGAGTGACAAACACATAATACAAGTTCAACAATCTCTTTCAGAGTGACAAACACATAACCCAAGTTCAACAATCTCTTTCAGAGTGATAAACACATAACCCAAGTTAGAAAAAAGGAGACACCGAACTTCAGGTCACAAAGGTTAAACACCACGATTTATACCAGTTATGACATGTACACCACAGTTTCAAAATACACTAAAGCCCCATTTCATTACGGTGTAAAAATTTATCGTGCTGCATGATCAACCAGTCATGACATGTAAACCACGGTTTCAAAATACACTAAAGCCCCATTTCAATACAGTGTGAAAATCTGTTGTGTTGCATTATCAAGAACTGTGAGCCTGTAATGCCAGGGAGGAGACACAGGAAGATGATGAGATGTCAGCTGAGACCATCTAAACCGCAGACTGCCATGCTTCCTCTGAGTTTCTTCACAACCGACAAATTGCCGGAAAGGCACCCTAACGACAGACTCTCTCTCTCTCTCTCTCCTTCCTTCAAAAACAAGATAACAAAATGGTCATTTCCCTCTGACTTTCTCACTCTCTTTGCACTTTTGGGGGTTAAAACGCTGTTGAAAGAAATAACAAAGCAAGCAGACCAATTTATACGACCACAAGACAGCATTTGATTTCGAAGTAGACAATTGTCCCTTTGAGAGAGACGGCTGAATAGCAGAGAAATACAACGGCACTGCCAGCACATGGGAACAACAAAAGCAAACACAACTGCGAGAAGTAATAGTGATGATGGGGGCGAAGAGAAGACACACGAGACAGACAGAGAGAGAGAGAGAGAGAGAGAGAGGGGAGAGAGAGAGAGGAGAGAGAGTATGCCTGAAAGCAAGAAAAGAACTGCAGGAATCAGATTTCCTTCAGGTCCAAACAATGGGACTTCCCTTTCTCGCAGACAACCAGCCATTTCTATTAGGAAACACATATCCATGAGATTGAAGGAAACCCCAGTGGCGACTGTGATTCCGCGATTTGGCATCTTGCCAGGGGACAGGCAGTGGCACAGATTGGTCAGCCAGTGATATCTAGCACAGACAAACTACTGACAAGATAGTCAAGCTATACTGATACTCTGCCCTTTCCTTAACATTTGTACATGTTTCGTGCGGTTTCTTCTGTCTGTTTTTATTTTTTCCCTGACAGTGAATTGATTTGTTACATTATAATAGATTTTACGGCAAGAAAGCTGTGTGTATTTGTGAAGTGAGGGTAATATATTGCTTGGAAGTTCAACCGCTGGATTATGTAAACAACAAAAAACAAAACAAAACAAACAAAAAAACGACCAGGATCAGTCGAAGGATTTCAAGGATTAATTATATTAAGTCAGGCGAAAAATGTATAAACAAGCAAGCAAACAAATAAAGAAACAAAGACACAGACAAACAAACAAACGAACGAACCAACCAACCAAACACAGAGACAATCAATTAAAGAAACAAACAAACCAACAGGAACCAGGAAAAAAAACCTCGAAAGAAGAATAAGAACGCGTATTTAATACAACAAGACAAGACAAGCGCAAATTTTCGGCCAACTGGCCTTTGTCAAGCGTAAGATCACTAACAAACACCAGGTACAAAAATTAGGAGAAAAAGACAAACTTCCCTGCTGCTCCTTTCAGTGTGAGAAAAGGAATAAACAAACCAACAAACAAAACAGTAATGACTTGCTGTGCTATTGATAACCCTGTCTTTTTTTTTTTAGGAAAGGGGTGGGATGGGGTGGGAGGAGTGGGATCATCTTGATCTGATTAAAGAATAACTCCATTCCTTTCTCTGGCTGCTGACTTCACTCTTCACTTCGCCCCTCCCGGTTCCCTCCCCTGTCTTGATCTGATTGCACAGTGTCTGCATTCCAGTATTAATCTGTTGTAATCTGACTGGAATGTCCTTTCTCTAAAACATTTCTGTTGAACTTAGTTCTGTTTGAGGGAATTCAGAAATAGTTTTCGTGTGGCTGACAAACACGAAGTGTTGCTTTCGTTTCTTCTTTTCCCTGAATGTTTCCAGTGGACAAAAGAAATAAAAGCCGTGCCTCGTTGTATCGGGAACATGTTATTTGCAATTATCATCATTAGTTTTTCTTTAAGCGTGAATGAGAGTTCGTGTGTTTTTTAGAGCTGGTTGCATACATCATGGTTATTGGATATAACAATCGCAGTTTACATTGTCGCCTGCAATTGTATTTGTATAAGTGAATGTATGAGTAGGCATATGTACAGCATTTATGTAACTTAACCCTGTTGTTGATCACAGATGAATGATTTCCCAGTTTCCTGCTTGTGACATAAAAGTGATTTTGAATCTAGCTAAACTGAACACACAGAATAATAATAATAATAACGATGATGGATGATGATGATGATGACGACGACGACGATGATGATGATGATGATAATTATAAGGCTCGAAAATCTTAATGAACAAATCAAATCAAAGAAAACGCTTTCATTATACTCTAAAATATTCACTCACAATGACAAAAATTCAATGGAAGAAAGCAGATGCACACCGATAGGGGGAGGACAGGAGGGGAGTGGGCGAAGGGGGTGATGACAAAAGGTAGGATACAATTTTCAGCTGTTATTTTGATCTGTTTGAAACTTTAGACATGTATTTAATCACCTTTTATAAGAAATGACCGTGCAAATGTTACTAAATGTGACATGGAAGATGAAAGTGGTAACAAAGCTCAAACCACTGATTACTTCTGAAATTAAATTTGAAATGCTTATTCGTATGATTATTATTGTTCTTGTTATATTCTTCTTTTTCTTAACCTTCTTCTTCTGGTTACTATACTACTACTGCCACCACTATTGTTGTTGTTGTTGTTGTTACTATCATTCTCTTTTAGTTCCTGTTGCTATTGTCGTTATTCAGAAAACTTAGACATGCTTTGGGTAACTATCTCTGAAGATTGAACTCATTTACGAGAGTGGATTCTCTAAGCTTTCTTTCAACCAATGTGAAGTTTAATGGAAAGAACTATGCGCCAGCTGTGCGGTGTGCAACAGACACTGGTCACTGGGTCAGTCAGCTGGCCTGTCCCCTACACACCATCGGCCATTTTCTTGCTCCTCACCACTCACACCACCCAAGGGACCACCCTGACCACACCAGACCTCATGTGATGAATGGACACAGGGTGTTGAGAAGACGCAGAAAGAGATCCAATTACCAAGACTAGGACCATTTCTTTGTTATGAAACCCCTTGTGAGTCTAAAGGCTCAAAATACATTTGAAAAGTAGATATCTGAAAGGTAAAGTGAAAGATTCAATAGGTTAATGGTTTTGCACATCACATCCTTACTAATAATGGGAATATCAGTACAAATTTAATCGTTTCAGTTTCGGATTTAGTTTCTCAAGATGGCATCTCTGCTCGGTGAATAAATTCCATATGCACAGACTCCACAGATGCCATGTGATGGATAAGATCCAAAACGATCGTAGCGTAAGCTCTATGCAATGGCACAGTCCTGGGGCTCTCCTTAGCATACGTTTTCATTATCTCTCCGTGTGTAAAAAAAATGTATGACTGCACATAATAACACCCTATACATTCATGTCACAGCCATGTACGGGCAACACCCCCGCTTCTCCCTTTCTAACACAACTTATCATTCCCATCATCTTAATTCTCCTGGTCCACCCTAAAGCCTTGATCCACAAAAACAAAACACACGTACAAACAAACAAACAAACAAGCACACCCACACATATCCCCCCTCTCTCTCTCTTTCTCTCTCTCTCGTTTTATGTCATTTATACTTCGCCTACCGCCTTTTTCTTCACTCTCCATTTGTCTTTTTCTTTTCTTTTTTTCATTCTTTAAATTTCTTTATCTGTCGTTCAGGAAAGGCCCCAAAACAGCCATCTTCACGGTGCAGGAGTCTGCGCAATGTTAATTTCAGCCCGGCTGATGACAGCTCTTGTTTTTCTTTTCAATGTGGATTTCCACTTTCTCTGATTATTCCTGTTTCAGTAATACGATGATGACCTAAAGTTTGTTTGCGAAGGTAATTTTCGATGCCTGAGGTTCTCAGACCTTTTAAGAGGTACTTGATTTATCATATCAGATTTACTACAGGTTTGTCAGCATGTTCATTTCACTTCACACCAGGTGTCCAGGACAGCAAATCCAAGTCATCTTTGGTAGACTGATCCTGTTCACTGCTTCGTGCTAGTCTGGGGTTCTTATTCCACTGTCCACTTTTTTTCATCGAGTAAATAAGGATGTAGGCATGACTCTTTTATCTCATCATTTAGTTAATCATTTCAAAGAAGCGTGACTACCTCAGTTTCCATCGTTAGACCGGAGGTCGTGATATTATTTGCAGCATTTTCAAGTGTGGTGGCTCCATTCTGTTTGGCAGTAAGCCCTTCCAGATTTGTTCTTGGTGACTGAGCCATCAATGTAGTGATGTTATCTTTGGGGTTGTAGCTTATTTGCTCGATGAGTAGTCTGCTTCTGCGTCAGTTTCACCTTCCGGCCATTCATGGCAGTGTCTTCTCACATTTTTATGATGCTCATGATCAGTTGACGTATGGAAATCGATGCTTTTGTTATAGATTATTTTTATAACTTTTTTGACGTTGCATGCGTAACGGTTCATCTGTTTTCATCATAGCGCTAGTTGGTGCTTCTCCCGTCTCCCTTTTCTTCATTTGTTCTTCATGTTTCCTTTACTTTCTTCTTGTCATTTGATTCTGTCTGTAATTTGTTTTACGTTTACAGAAATAATATATGCGTCACTGCTGCTGCTGCTACTACTGCTACTTATTACTACTACTACTGCTGCTGCTACGACTACTACTATTATTGCTGTTATTATTGTTTTTGTCGTTGTTTTGTTATGGACTGACATGTGTTTGTTTTATGTGTTTCTGCCTTTATCCCTCATGCTTTTGTAAAACGCTTGATCGATTGCATATATAGAAGTCAATATCTTATCACAATTTATTTTCTTAATTTCTTTGACACAGTATGTTAAGGTTCATCTGATATGGTGTTTTTTTTAATATGGAACATTTTATTGTTGGATAGATAGGACTAGCTGCAAGGCGGGTTCAAAAGGACCTAATGCTACTAGCTTTGAGTTGTAAAGCGTTTTTGATTCATAAAATGTTGTAACAGAGCATGATCCATGTGTTCATTTGGTTTAATGTGGTTCTGTCTGCGTTTCTGATATTAGGGATCAAAGCAGCGTTTGTGGGGATTCTTTCCATTTGCCGATAAAATTGCCAGAACTGTATTTGTGTTGTACCCACACTTAGCCTTTCACAGAACTGTTGCCATGTCCTGTTTTCGCTTCCTTAACTCACGTTTTGAAGCACTTATGTTGTTGTTTTTTTGTGTTTTTTTTGTTTGCTTTTTTTCCGTAAATATTTATTTAAATATCATCCACTTTTGTTATACTCTATAATTATAATCTGAACGAATTTTTACTTACTGTGGCCAGACTTTTACATCAGCATGTTTTAAGAAAGAAATAGTGGGTGACTTTTTCAAATTAAGGCAAGCAGTACTCAAATTATGTCATACGAGCCAAGTCTGCAGGCATTTCTCGACAGGCATGGACAGGTCGCTACAGTATCTGAAGCACGGGTCTCAGTTGTAAGATAAAAATATGAATTTGAAATATGCAACCTATAAAGTTGGTCACAACAGTCGAACATATTTCAACATTAATGTTCAAATACATGTTTCTTTGCTATCTGTTAGTGCATGGTAGTTAACACCAGGTGAAACAAACGAAATGCTGTCTAGTCTCTTTACACTGCTGACAAATACGGGCGATCAAACATTATCTTTTGAGTATGGATGCGAGAAAAAGGAGATGCTTATGTGGTTTTACCGTTCTGCTTTCATTTTCTTGTGGTAAATAGCTGATACCCTCTGATATGACTAAATCTGAGGGCATGATTCTGTTGCTCAGGAACGCTCATGCACTTGGATGATTTCATCTGCTTTCCTTCTCATCATCCTGATAGGATCTATAGGAGCAGAGAAAATCCCAACAGACGTCTTAAGCCTACGCAGAATCCAAGTAAATCTGTGAATACGTAAAGAAGATGACCAAGATGGACGTAATAATCATCTCGTTGTCATGTCATTTTTGTGACAGTCAGTGATTGCATGTTTACGTCGTGTACGTAATGTGACAGACAGTGATTGCATGTTTACGTCAGTGTACGTAATGTGACAGTCAGTGATTGCATGTTTACGTCGTGTACGTAATGTGACAGTCAGTGATTGCATGTTTACGTCGTGTACGTAATGTGACAGTCAGTGATTGCATGTTTACGTCGTGTGCGTAATGTGACAGCAGTGATTGCATGTTTACGTCGTGTCGTAATGTGACAGTCAGTGATGCATGTTTACGTCGTGTACGTAATGTGACAGTCAGTGATGCATGTTTACGTCGTGTACGTAATGTGACAGACAGTGATTGCATGTTTACGTCGTGTACGTAATGTGACAGACATGATTGCATGTTTACGTCGTGTACGTAATGTGACAGTCAGTGATGCATGTTTACGTCGTGTACGTAATGTGACAGTCAGTGATTGCATGTTTACGTCGTGTACGTAATGTGACAGTCAGTGATTGCATGTTTACGTCGTGTACGTAATGTGACAGTCAGTGATTGCATGTTTACGTCGTGTACGTAATGTGACAGTCAGTGATTGCATGTTTACGTTGTGTACGTAATGTGACAGTCAGTGATTGCATGTTTACGTCGTGTACGTAATGTGACAGTCAGTGATTGCATGTTTACGTCGTGTACGTAATGTGACAGCAGTGATTGCATGTTTACGTCGTGTACGTAATGTGACAGACATGATTGCATGTTTACGTCGTGTACGTAATGTGACAGTCAGTGATGCATGTTTACGTCGTGTACGTATGTGACAGTCAGTGATTGCATGTTTACGTCGTGTATGTAATGTGACAGTACAGTGATTGCTGATTTGTTTGACAGTCGTGTTGCAGTAATCGTGTACTAATGTGACATCAGTGATTGCATGTTTACGTCGTGTACGTAATGTGACAGTCAGTGATTGCATGTTTACGTCGTGTACGTAATGTGACAGTCAGGACTGCAGTTTACGTCGTGTACGTAATGTGACAGTCATGACTGCTGTTTACGTCGTTAGTAATGTGACAGACAGTGATTGCATGTTTACGTCGTGTACGTAATGTGACAGACACTGATTGCATGTTTACGTCGTGTACGTAATGTGACAGTCAGTGACTGCATGTTTACGTCGTGTACGTAATGTGACAGTCAGTGATTGCAGTTTAGTCGTGTACGTAAGTGACAGTCGTGATTGCATGTTTACGTCGTGTACGTAATGTGACAGTCAGTGATTGCATGTTTACGTCGTGTACGTAATGTGACAGACACTGATTGCATGTTTACGTCGTGTACGTAATGTGACAGTCAGTGATTGCATGTTTCACGTCGTGTACGTAATAAGACTACAGTGGCAAAATTCTGCTGCGCTACCTCCGATTTCTCGAAGAAGTTTACGTCAACCCAGTATGTTTTATTGCCCTGAAAAAGAAAACAAAACGAAAACAAAAAGACAGCAACAAAAACAAAACAAAAAAGTGAACCGAGCGACAAGAACTGCTTCTCTGTTAGTGTTTATTTAATTTTCTATTCAATTCGCACAGGGTATTAACCTTCTGATCCCTGTCCACCAGCATCCTGCATTGCCAATTATGCTAGCAGAGCAAAAACTTAACCCTTTGATTTCCTCATCCTATCCGAGGGCTTGAAAAACACAAAAAATAGAATCATAACGCGTATTTGATGTGACCAGACAAGACAGGCGAAAATTTTAGGCCAACTGGACTTTGTTAAGCTTACACAAAGGACAAGAAAGAAAAATACACAACACTTTGGGCAGAAAACAAAACATCCCTGATGTTTCGAACAGCATCACTGTTTCGACGAAACATGAAAACATTTTGCTGTTCCCTCACTAAATGTTGTGTATTTGTTCTTCGTCCTCTTTTCTATACGTTCGACGAAGGCCAGTTTGTCTAAAATTTGCATGTCCTGTCTTGTTACATCAAATACGCGTCCTGATTCTGTTTTGTATTTTTGTGGTTCCTATTTATGTCGGTGGTCATTTTTGTTTTGGATTTGATGAGAGCTTGGTTGTATCTTTTTCAGTTTCAGTTTTTCAGGCTCTTTCTGCATAAATAGTATCCCCACCTTCTGGAAATTCTGTGCTAGAAATTTCCTCTTTTCTGTCACTCTCTTTGCTTCTGCCTTGTTCCTTGGCTTTCTGTCATTTCTACCCGTCATTTTCTGCCTTGTTGGTCCATTCACCTGTATGTGTTCAATAAAGTCTCACGTACTTTCTCTTAGGATCGAACATTGGGTATATGTATTAAGTGCATTTTTGGCTCTTGGTAAAAGAGATATGCAGAAGGAATTCTATACAATTTAGGCCTGTTTTGTATGTTTTGGTATCCTTAGTTATCCTTAGTTTAAATTTGTCTTAAGAATGTTTTTTTAAATCCCCTGTGCGATAAATTGGAGTGTCTCCTTAGATTATATGCGCGAATGTATTGATATATGTACTTAATTTTCTTCTTTTTTTTTCGCTTTGAAGTATTGTATATGTTCTAAAGAGGTTATAGTCCTGATATGGCCCTACGCAATCGGCTGGGCTTTAAAAAAAAATTACAATAAAGTTTCTCAAGATGGCTTCTCCGCATTCGGAATACATTCCATATCCACTGACGCTGCAGAATCCATGTGATGGATAAGATTCAGAATGATCAAGCATAAGCCCTATTCCTGTGTAAATGGCCGACATGCTGGCAAGGTCTTGACGTCATACTTTATAGCATATGGGTTCTGTATCTATCCTTGTATCAATCTGTCACAGAAACAACTTAGGTTGTATTGCAGGGAAATACATCTCTTCGTCTTACTGTTATATTGTAGGGGAACGATCTCTTCATCTACTATGTCCTTATAATAAATAATAATAAATAAATAAAAAACAAATAAACAAATAAATAAATAAATAAATAATATGTAAATTAAAAAATTCAAATAAACAAATAAGTAAATAAATAAATAATATGTAAATAATAAACAGAAATGAATATAAAAAGTATCGTAAACAATAGATATGTAAATAAATAAGCATAAACAAACAAACAAATAAATAAATAAACAAGATGGTCGAACCACATTTACAAGCTACTCATTTTCTTTGGAAAAAGACAAGGCTCTTTTTTCAGTTACTTTTCTAGAAAGAGATAAACATGAACAGGCACTGTGTGTGTGTGTGTGTGTGTGTGTGTGTGGTGTGTGTGTGTGTTGTGTGTGTGTGTGTGTGTGTGTGTGTGTGTGTGTGAAAGAGAAGAGAGAGAGAGAGAGAGAGAGAGAGACAGACAGACAGACAGAGACAAGACAGACAGCACAGACAGACAGAGAGAGATCTGCCAAAAATCAAAATGATCGAAGTATAAACAGCTCAGAAAATTCAGCGCTGAAAATTCTGGCTGCTCAGAAGACAAGAAGACAATCCAGATGTTGTTCTTCTCCAGATCAGCGAGACCTTAAAGAATCATGAACTGTAACCAAACCTGACATGAAGCTAGGACAATGGTGACTGTAATATCAATGACAACAGAATGTACGTATTCCGAAAAGGTCCTCAGAGTTCATGAAAAAGTACGATTATCAGGCACTTGTTTTGCCTATGTGACCTTGACCTTAGCGCCATGGTTCCCAGACTTAGCGCTTCTCAGCAGTCTACATCTTTGGCCCAGATTTAATAAGGATCTGTCCATAATCAGCACACGCATTTTTGATAAAGGAACAGACACAAACAGACACATCGACAAACAGACACAGACAGACACATCGACAAACAGTATGAAAACATATGATACGTAATAATGTCCCATTTTCATGGGGAACAAAAAAAGAAAGGGAAATTAAGAAAGGGACAGTATGAGTGTGCTATGCTAGCACAGAAACACTGCGCAACGCTTGTCTACTCACAGGTTTTCTGATCAAAGAAATTCTTCCCATCACCTGTCAGATCAATTACAAACACTTGAAGCAGACTTTTACCCAGCACAGCAACAGTTCACAGCGCCTGACACGCTACAGACACTTAAAGAAGAAAGTCACTTATCACAAAAATGCAGTACCTGCGCGTCCACTCAAAAGGTTCTTAACCCTTTGACCCCCGTACCCTATCAAACAACTGCAAAAACTTAACCCTTTGATTCCCTCACCCTTTCCACCAGCTTCCATAAAAAAACTTAACCCTTTGATTCCCTCACCCTTTCCACCAGCTTCCAGCAAAAACTTAACCCTTTGATTCACTCACCCTTTCCACCAGCTTCCAGCAAAAACTTAACCCTTTGATTCCCTCACCCTTTCTACCAGCTTCCTGCAAAAACTTAACCCTTTGATTCCCTCACCCTTTCCACCAGCTTCCAGCAAAAACTTAACCCTTTGATTCCCTCACCCTTTCCACCAGTTTCCAGCAAAAACTTAACCCTTTGATTCACTCACCCTTTCCACCAGCTTCCTGCCTGCAAGGAAGCTGGTGGAAAGGGTGAGGGAATCAAAGGGTTACGTTTTTGCTTAGCTAGCATGCTTGGTAATACAGGATGCTGGTGGACAAGGTGCAGGAGTCAAAGGGTTAAAGCAGGCATGGTCGTACCTATCTGACATATCTCTCCTTTTTGGATGACTCTCTCTCTCTCTCTCTCACCCCCCGCCCCCCTTACCCCAGTGGGGATCCTGGGAGCTCTTTCAGTATAAATAGTATCCCCACCTTCTCGGAATTTCTGTGCTAGAAATTTCCTCTTTTTCTGTCACTTTCTTTGTTTCTGCCTTGCTCTTTTGCTTTTTGTCATTTCTTCCCACCATTTTCTGCCTTGCTGGGCAATTCACCTGTATGTGTTCCATAAAGCCTTGCATATTTTATCTTAGGATTGATAATTGGGTACATGTGTTAGGTGTAATTTTGGCTCGAGGGCTCTATTTCAAGAGAGACTTTGTTCAGTCACATGTGTTGTTAATATAGTTCGGTCTTTCTGAACGTCTCGTTTTCTTTCTTTCCTTCTTGAATATGAATAAAATGTGGTAGACATGCTGTTCATTGCTTCGTGCCAGTCGGGGGTTCTTATTTCACTGTTTACTTTTTGAAGTAGGTTCACCAAGTGATTGAGATTAAAGATTTTTTAATCTCACGTGTTTTGAACTTCATGTAAGCCAAGGCAGGAGCCCCTTTTAAACTCCATCAAGCACTATAGTTTCTTCACTCTCTGTTAGTTCACCATCGAGATCAGACATCGCTAAACTAGTTAAGTGAGTCAGTCAAATATCGTTTGCAGGGGGGGGGGGAGGGGGGAGTTGAGGGGGTGCATGGGTGTGGTTTTGGACTTTCTAAAACAGGTGGTGTCATACCTGTTCAAATTCATGTCATAAACATGTGTGTGAGAGAGTGAGAGAGAGAGAGAGAGAGGCAGCAAGGGAAAGGAGAGGGAGAGAGAGAGAGAAAGAGGTGGGGGCAGAAAGGGAGAGAGGGGAGAGGGAGAGAGAGGCAGAAAGGGAAAGAAAGGGAAAGAGGGAGGGAGAGAGCGAGACAGAGAGACAGACAGACAGAGACAGAGAGCAACAGGCAGATGACTACGCCAAAATACAGGACACATAAAGTTGATTTAAGACGAGATATAAACTAATGTTTCAATCTTTATAGCAGATCAGAATAAGAGAACAACGGAATAAAAGGCTTCGGTAATTTATAACAGAAACGCAAGCATGTTATCATGAAGGCCCGGAAAGAAACACAGAAATGTGAAACATGGTCAGTAAGACTCTCACGTGAAATCTGACATCGAAAACATGCAAGTCTCTATCTCCATCTACTTTTTTAATGTACAAAACAATTCAGTCGCATCGGCTGAGTCTGAAAACGATTTCTTTCATCACGACACTGAAAACTTTCATACTTTCCAAACAAGATTCTCGACTTAAACTTATTTTTTACACGATAAAAACTATGAAACTGACAGTCGAGCCATGCTTACAGCTTTCCTGGCGCTGCGAAGTCATTTTCTTCCGTGCTAAAGGCAACATCAGGGAAGTCTCTATAGTTTTCTATCAAGTAATGTGCATTTGTTCTTTGATGTCTTTTGTACACTTGACAAAGGTCAATTGGCTGAAAAAATTGCCATTGTCTTGTCATGTTATATATTATGTACGCGTTGTGGCCTAAATGCTGAAAGTCACTTCAATTTAGATTTCATAATACTTTGGACAGTGATTTTTTTCCATAACCTTTACTTTCCTAATAGTGGAACGAGGACCATTCGCCATGGCTACAGTGGTTAGTGCAATGGATTACTGACTGGAAAGTTCAGGTTCAGTTCATTGCTTATAGCCCAGCTGACTAATACAGCTATATCAGGGCCAACACCACGATAAAAAAAAAACACCCAAGTTTGAGTAAAAAGACTACAGTTAAAAACCAAGCTTACCATTATCCTTTCAAGTCTACAATTCATAATAAAACAAAATCATTCCCATACGTAAAATTATATCAAATGAAATCACGATCCCTTGTAAAAACTTCAAAATTGCATCTAGAGGAATATCTCTAAACAGAATCTTTGAGGATTCTGCCGTATAGCACTTATGTCTCACATCGTGCAAGTCCAAGCAGTCAATAATAAGAAGGTGTCTGATGCTCAGCGGCTCATCACATGGTACAACACACCACTGTGCTTCTTCATTTTTGTTCAAAGGTAGGAACGAGTTAAAATGTGTGACCTATGTATAACCTACAGAACACGGTCTCTTTCCTACAGTTCCCAGGAGCATATGGGAGAATCTCTTTAAGGTCGGGGCGGATTGGAAACAAGTTTGTTTATTTGTTCCAATCCTCTTGTCAGATATTTCTCACATAATTATGTATTTTGGCTTTAAGATCTGTGTAAGGAATAAAGGATTTAGACATTTTTTCCCTTGTGGTATTCTCGCTGAAGCAGTCAGGATTTTATTGCCCCAATAACCAACATGGCCAGGAATCTAGGCAAAAACAACGTGGTAACCTTTTATTAGACGGTTGTGAATTTAAATCCCATTAGTCCTGTGAAAATCCCTGTGAGATTTTTGGGTTCAACAGCTCCATCCAGCGGTGAGTATGATACAGGTCCCCTGAAAAGACTCACATCTCGGCCACTTCATGGATGCATCATGGAGAGTGTTACTCAAATCTCCTGACCAACACAGCAAGTGTCTGTATCTCTCAGGTCTGGTTGACACCATGAATGTATTATGAAAGTAAGCGTAGAGTACAGCCATGTCAAGCAGGTATTATCGCAGAATCTAGCTTCACAGCATCATGATTTCATCCCATCGTCATCATCACTATAGCATTATGAAACATCGTCCAATGTTTCTGCAGTCATGAATGTTTCATTGGAAATGAACACACACACACACACACACACACACACACACACACACACACACACACTCACTCTCTCTCTCTCTCACAGCAAGCACGCCCACACCGCCACACAGCACGCAGCACCACACACACACCACACACACACACACACACTCACACACACACACACACACACACACACACCACCACACACACACACACGAGGAAAAAGAAATAATTCCATCTCATTTTAAACCCACCACGATGAGGTAATTAAGAATCAGGCGATGCTTTATCTTTGCTGGGAAGGATCTTTTACCACCACGAGGGTCTCAGGGGTCAACCTGATTGACATACCTTAGAGCACCTGAATGGCGGGGACCGCCCTTACAAGCCTGTGAGAGAGATCCCCATCCAATCAGGAAGACAAGAAGAAGTGAAAGAGATCGTTGTCGCTTGAGCGTGGGCTAAGATGTGGGTGTGATCGATTTCTTGCCGTTTTTGGCTTGTTTCGGTCATCGAGCTATTATCAATGCTGTATCGGTTTGATTTTCCCAGTCTCCATCCGAAAATACAAAAACGCAGTGTGTTTGGAGGTTTTGGCCTCCCAAAAAAGAAGAAAAAAAAAAAAAAAAAAAACGAAAAACAAAAAAAAAATTTGTCTTTCTTAACTTTCGTTTGATCATAGAAATCAATACGTCCTGCTATCTGCAAATGTTTCAATACGGACATATTGTGAACTGCATCATTATTTATTACCTGTTTATTCTGATTTGGAAATAGAGTTACACTAATATTTGGTCTTCGTGTCTTTCTCTCTGATGCCATTTATGAATAGAAGAAAGTAGTAGCGTGTGCCCCTCCCTCTCTCTCGTTCTTCGTTTGCTGCTGTGGTGTGTGTGTGTGTGGTGTGTGTGTGTGTGTGTGTGTGTGTTATACGTGTGCGCGTACTTGTGTGTGCGCGCGCGCACGTGTGTGTGTGTGTGTGTGTGTGTGTGTGTGTGTGTGTGTGGTGGTGTGTGTGTGTGTGTGTGTCTATTTATGTGAATATATGTGTGAGAGAGCTCATCCGTGTATCTGTTTGAGGTTACAGTCACCTAGAGATTAGTGTAAGTGTGTCTCTCTTACGTGTTTTTTTGTATAATATTATATTGACTGTAACAGAAGACACCGAGTGATTTTTATGAAACAATTCTCTCCTTAACACAAGTAGAAAACACATGAAAGAGAAAAGCGCCCAAACAGTTGTAGTATCACAACAGGTGTGAAATCTACACACTACTGCAAGTTGCAGACAAGACAGATGTAGAAACAGTGCAGATGATGCTTGGCACAGGTATTCATCACTTCAATTAAAACCATTGAAGTAAAACTTGCTATGACTCAGACAATAAAGTGTGTTATTTTAAATCCTGCCATTCAACACTTCTCTTTAAAAATCATTTTCTTTGTAAAGATCTCGACGAGTAGGCATGGGATGTTTAACATCCAGCCTTTACTTGTTTTGCAATATCATTTGCATCTCGCCAAGGTCCAAGTTTGTGGTTGCCATGCTACAAGAGTTGACCTATTATTACCAGAAGACGGAGTACTTCCCCCGTGGGGATGCCGGGGGCTCTTTCAATATAAATAGTATTCCCACCTCTGGAAATTCTTTGCTAGAAATTTCCTCTTTCCTGTCACTCTCTTTTTTCTGCCTTGTTCCTTTGTCTTTCTGTCATTTCTTCCTATCATTTCTGCCTTGCTGGTCCATTCACCTGTATATGTTGGATAAAATCTTACGTACTTTTTCTTAGGATTGATAATTGGGTACATGCATTAAGTGCATTTTAGCTCTAGGAAGGTGAGATATGTGGAAGCAATTTCAGGTATTTTATTCCCGTTTTTATGTATGTTTTGGTGTCCTCAGGTATGCTTAAATTTGTATTCAGGTGTGCTTTGTAAATCCCCTGTGCGATAAATTGGACGGAGTGGTCAACGCCGGGGGTATGTCCTTAGATACATGTACTAAATTTTCTTTTCTTTTCTATTTTCCTGTTAAAGTTTTGTATGTTTTGAAGCGGTTAGACCCTGATCAGGCTCTACGCAGTTGGCTGGGCTTTAAACAACAATAGCAGACGGAGTACTAGTATAGTCTAACTTACACTTTTTCTGCATACTTGCATTTCTTAATGTTCTGTTTGCCTTCCAGCAATCTTCCGCTGAGACCATGCAGTCTTTTAGGAATTGGAATGTCTTTCGAAATTATTCAAGGTGGCTTCCAGGTTTAACTATGTGTTTCATGTGTAATCGTTGTATCTTTACCTAAATAATTTAGAAAAGTCATTACGATATGTACATCACATGCATAATTATATGCATACATACAGGTGCTTGCGTGCAGCTATCGGCAAGGCCACTCCTGATCTCACAGGTTCTGCAGCGGGTTAATTATTTTGATAACAGATCTGTAAGAGTAATTATTGATTTGGTTTATCTCCCTTAGAAGGAGAGGATGCACTTTCCATCACTTTGGTTTATCTCCCTTAGGAGATGATGCACTTTCGGTCAAAAGTAGGTTCTCCACCACTTTTAGTTTTTTACAGAAATATGTGAGGGCAATTATTACTTAAATTTCTAACCCTGAACAGGAGATGATGAACTTTCAATCAAAAGTTTATCTAGATGTTCCCCAAGAAGTTTATCAGCTCACAAAGTTTTTTTTTTTAAAAAGTTCAAAAACGTCAAGAAGTAGATCTGATGAAAAACCGATTTCCCGTTAAAACATATAAAACGTACGACACAAATAAAAGAACAGAAATCTGTACCATTGAAATATAAGAAAAGCTTTTTTGTGTCCCCCACCAACTGGCGAAAAACGGATATAAACTTAAGTGTTGTTACATTTAACAAAGTATTAAGAAAAGAAATAACTCTGAAATTTTTCCATCTGCGTGCCTGGTGCCTGTCTGTCTGTCTGACATGACACCACCACTATCACCACCACCCCAAAAAAGAAGCCGCATGATTATTCAGTTTTTAGGTATCCCCGTTCCATCATGATATTTGACTAAGTACATACTATGCACGCACTGAATGCAGGTCTTACAGGCAGTCACAACTGCTTAATGGAATACGAAAAAATAAAAAAAATAAAAATAAATGGCATAATTCAAAGTAAACCTTCACGAGAAACAAAAATGATATTCCCATTCAATAACACTAACAGAAGGTTAGACTAATTTCTGGTCTGTGAAATGTGCAGTCCGTGTGGATTGAAACACTGAAACCCGTCTTTCGTCAGTTGTGATAAGTCAGGAAATTAATACCATGGCATAAATTAAAATAGCATCAGATATTTATAACTGGTACACCATTCTATCTTGCACACATCAGCTCTTCAGAGTAATGATGATACAACACAATAGAATACACAGAATAGAGGAATGTTCCTGGGAAGAAATATCCGTATTCGCTATTTTCACTTCTCGGGTGTACCGGTACTTAGAATGCAACTAGCGCATTATTCAGTTTTCCCTGTTGTATGCCTGGTGTGTTATTTTTTAGCTGCAATGTACAAACTCAACTCGTTGCATGTAAGAGGTCTGAGCTATGTAGATGCAGATGTCCGCGTTGGGTGCCAAGCGACTCAAATCGATTGACTCAGTTTCAAGCATCAGTCTTCACTTCCTGGCAACTGGATAATCAAACACAGACAGGTCACTGAGCAGACAAAGTGAAGAAGACTGACAGCCACAGGGGTGTCGTGATTATTTCATTTGCTTGTCACTTTTACGGTTAGAGAGTTACGTCTTCTTGTTCTTCACTGGGCAAGATTGAAAACAAAAATGTCCCCTTTTCCATGAGTAGCAATGAATAGTATTCAGATGCCAAAGTTCATGCGGTTCCACTGTCACGAAAACTTTAGTGCCAAGGGGGAATGAATGTGCTGATGATCCTGCAGCTAAAAACCACTATCGGTATAACAAGCGGAATGGCCTTCGTAACTTGAAATCATACCGCTGCAAACAAATCCTAAACCATCGAACCACTTATCGGTTTACAGAAAACAGATTGTCCCAGGAAACAGCCGAAGATTCGTCATGAAGGCAAAAAGCACATTTTCATAAATCAAACAGGGGTAGTAAATCAAGTGACAACGTGCAGGCTCCTGCCACGGTCAACAGACGGTCTTGTTTGTTTCTTTATGTATTTTCTCTCTCTCTCTCTCTCACTCTCTCTCTTTTTTCTTTTTTTTTTTGGGGGGGGGGGGGAGAGAGAGGCTGTTTTCGAACTAGAAATTGCGGAGACATCAGGTGGTGAGAGTGACAAGGAGACTAAATCACCCGTACCCGTTCCAATTTTTTAAACTTAAAACTACTCACCTATGATTTACATTATTCATTCCATATGTGTAATTGTACATTGAACATTGAATTATTGCAGCATGTTTAATATTGTCATGCTTACATTTCAAGGAAAAGAACCTTCTGAGTAAGGGTGAAAAAAAGGAGAGGGAGAGTGAAGAAGAGGCGAGCACGGAATGTAAGTTGGGGGACAGGGGTTTGGGGGGGGGGCGTGATGGCGAAACTTTAAGGTGGTGGATCCATGGATGGGAGGATGAGGTCTGATGCACGGAATAATGGAGGCGAAGAAGTATTTTGGAAAGATGGAGGGAGGCGGTGATTTGTATTGTACGGCTATGAAGGTCTCTGGTGCGGTCCTCTGAGACATGTGTGTGATCTGTTTTTGAGAGTGGTCCCGATGTAGGTGCATTGGAGTTTTGTTTTAACTTGGACGAGGATTTCTATTGTGTGTAGTTGTGTGTATTGGTGTACTGATACTTCAGGTGGATCGGAGGGGTTGAGCTGTAAAATGATTTCAGACTTGGTGGAATGCAGATGTCCAGCTTTGGCAGACTGTCACTGACAGGGGTGCTCTCTGGGTCAGTTGGTAACTTTCTTGGGCGGAATTGTTGGTGGTCAGGCTTATCTCGGTCCAGATGGCATAGACTGACAGTCCGGGGAAGGGAAGGAGAGCATGTACTTTCCTCCTAGCACGGAGCCTGTATGTAACGTGACGCTTTTAAAGACACGCCGGCGCACTAATGATTCAGTCTTAGTCAATTACGTTGACAGCATTCATAATAATGGCTACCTGGTTGAACCTGGCTCTCAGTTACAAAAAAGGCTACTTACTGCGCAGCTTTCATAATGTTTTTCTTTATGATGGGGTACTACGGATAGATATTCGTTTTAATACAATATAGTGTCATTTTGCTTCAATAAAGATGGTCACAATGATAGACAACATTATGTTGACCCCATAAGGTAGACAGACTTTCAAGACCTTGTCGGCGGATAGGGTTTAATTAAGTAGCTTATATCATGTGCTATGATTGGCTTTTGTCCTTTTCCTTTCTTTTACATGACATTTGCGACATTAGCAAGTAATTCTTTAGCATCTCTAATGCTTGTATGGGCTTTCTCAAGGTTTACCAGGGTCTTGTTGGAGCTTATAGATGTACAAGTCCTCACAGTAATCAGTCCATATGTTAGTGCAGTGGTTCTTTCCGTAAGGGGATTTCCGTTACTGTCTTCGATGACCATGGTTTTATGTTGGGTGTTGATGAGATTTGTCTTTCATAGATCTGCTTGTTGTTGCCTGTCTTCTTCTCCTCTCCAATGCTCTGTCACTTTCTTTGATCCAATTTTTTGGGGGGTTTATTCATCCTCTTCCTGATTTTGCAACTTTTTTCACTCTTTACGATTTCTGTCTTTATGCGACTTCAGGTACGTATTTTCATCACACTGATCTAAGAATTTAATTTGCAAAGTGGAGACTGATCCAATGATTCTGTCATATCCAAATACTCATTTAGCTGCGCCTGCATTTACTTTTTGTGATTTTGAGAATGTGTCCGTTCCAGAATTAGTCTGTTTTAAGTTGATTTAAAATCTGATTTTAAAGGGCATTCGCTGAAACATTCGCATTTTCTGAAACATTGCTATAGAGCACTGTTCCATGGCACGTGTGTTGTGTTCCTTTCCCTTGAGTTTCTCATTTAAAGCATGCACCATTGTTGACAATCGCATTGTTTAAATGTTGATGACTATTCTTTTTTTTTAAATATGGTAACGTACACGATGGTAATTGTAAGTAAGTATAGCAGTGTACCAGTCTGGATGATATGTTTTGTATGCATGAAAGTATGAGCATGGTTATCTTTTATAACAAATTTAGTCATAGATTGCCGTATCCCAATTTCCCATCGAGGACAGTAAAGTAATTTTAAACTCAATTTATTTAAAATGAATTGAAAATATAGAAGACCACAATATGAATGCATATCAAGAGACATAAAGCTCGCTTTCATCATATAACTGGGGCTGATTAAGACTTTCCTAATATTTTGAAATCGTATTTTGATTCTATTTTATATCAGAAATGTTACTGAATTTAATATGGAAGACCAAAGTGGTTTTCTACTGAAGATGGAAAAAGGACATGAAAATTGAGACTATAGTCCAAAAGGCAAATGCAGTGATTGCCAACATTCACCTCTTCTAAAACACTCAAGCATCTGAATGGAAACAACTGAAGGCTTATCAGTATAATCTTTGTAATCACACTGACTCACTAATGCCAGACCTGAACACAAATTATAAAAAAAAATAAAAAAACACTTCACAGACAGATCACACAGTCTGTGAGATGAGATGTCTCAGAAAGGCAGCAGGCAAGATCAAAACAGACATAATCAGAAACGAAGAGATCTTAGAGATGATTGAACAACACCTGTCAACCATTACATCACGCAACAGTGGATCGTGTGCTTTGGCTATCTGATCAGGATGCCTGTCAACTAGCCAGCCCTCCAAGCTGACAGCAACAGATGGTCGGGGTTCAAAGCCAGAGGAAGACCACGGTAGAGCCGGACAGATGGAGCGGCTGACACACTCCACATATGCAAAAAGACTTTATGTCAGGGTTCCAGTTTATATACGGACCAGCAGCGCCATCTCCTGACTAACCTCCCAGTTCAAGCGGACAAAAAAGTAAACGTTGTAGTGGTCGTGATTTATTTAAATTAATCAATAGATAAGCTTGAAGCTGCTGCATCAAGTATCATCATCATCATCATCTTCATCGTCATCATCATCATCATCATCACCATCATCATGTGCCTGTTGCATGACGATGGCGATCATGGCCCTCCATGCGAATCCATCGTTTGTCGCTTCAAATACATCTTCCACCCTCACTGTCTTCATCCTTTCCGAAAATCCGTCCAATATTTTCTCCTGGGTCTGCCTGGTGCTCTTTTTCCTTCCAGCTTTCCCGGTGCTCTAATTTCTCTCGCCTCATAAACTGTCCTATAAAAACGCTGCTTGTCTTTTCCTAATCTTCTTCATTAATGGTCTTTTTGTGTTTGCCTCTTTCAAGACTGTCTCGTTTGTTTTCTTTGCTATCCATAAACTCTTTAACATTCTTCCTAGAAACCACATTTGAGCTGCATGATAAATGTATGTTATTATCATCATCATTATTATTAGGAGCTATCTTCATCATTATTATTGTTATTATCATTATTGTCGTTGTTGTTTTATTGTTGTTGTTATTATCATTATAATCATCATCATCATCATTATTTCTATCATATTATCATCATTTTTATCATCCTTTTTAATCAAGACTCTTACACACGACCTGACTTGGTTAGGTCAGAAAACCAGAACTTATTTCTAGAATGATATTTCTAGGTAACTGTGAAGGTTTCATGTGACAAACTGTGCAAAGGCTTCATGGTAACGACAAACGCTTATAACTTGGTCAGTCAGGTGCGAGTCCATTACACATATTTTACCTCTTGCCACTCACTACGCCCATGGGACTATTCTAACAACGCTAAACCTCTTGTGATGAATGGACAGAAGGTATCAAGAACACAGTGAAAATTCCTGTTAAGCAATATCATACCATTTCTTAGTCGCCCAAATCCAAATGGCTCAGCAGGGGAAAAGGTCACGAAAAATAACGTTTACCTTGCATCAGCTTAATAGTTTTATACATAGTATCAACACTGATAATGTGAGTGTGTGTACAAAAGATCTAAGCATCTCGTGACATGTCCAAATTTAGACAACCAACATCTGATTACTGTCGAGCTAAAAGCTGATGCTAAAACACGCAGTAAATTACGTTGCCTAAGTAACGACCACTGTAACCTTTTCTCCGAGATGACTTTCCACTCATCATCATCATCATCATCATCATCATGTGCACTGCCGCGTAGCGTTGGCGGTCATGGCCCTCTATATGAATATATCCCCTGTCGCTGCAAGTACATCTCCCACCTCTCTGTCCTCAGCCACCCTGCAAGTCCGTCCAATATTTTCTCCTTGGGTCTACCTGGTGATTTCTTTCCCTCCAGCTTTCCTGTTGTGACAAGGTGCTCTAATTTCTCTTCCCTCATAAAATGTCATATAAATGTTGCTTGTCTTGTCCTAATCTTCTCAATTAATGATCTTTCTTGTGTCCGCCTCCTTCAAGACTGTCTCATTTGTTTTCTTTGCTGTCCATGGAACCCTCAACATTCTTCTTAGAAACCACATTTCAGTTGCCTCAATTTTGTTCCGACTTTCCACTACCTATGCCAATCAGGAAAAAAAATCAACAACTAGAGCTCAGCTATAAACTGTCATTACCAGATCCAAAATAGAAAGCTTGACTGTAGACGCAAGAAAAGGGAGATTGTTTCTGTGATTTTACCGTTTCGTCTTCATTTTCTTGCGATGACTGGACAAACATCTCTTGATATTTCCAAATCTGAGGGCATATTCGGGTGCTCAGGAACGCTCATGTGCTCGGATGATTTCGTCTGCCTTTGCTTTCATTATCCTGATAAGATCTAAAGTAGCGCAAGACATCCCAGCAGACGTCTTAAGCCCACGCACAATCCCAGTAATTCCGTGAATACGTAAAGAGGATGACCAAAATAGGCTGGATACTCATCCCCTTGTCATCTCTCATATCGCAGCAGGCAGTGACTGTGCGCTGTATAGGTAACAGACTTAAATGGCGTATTCTGTTGTAAGCCCGCTACCTCCTGATTTTGTATGTTGTTTGTTGCTCACGTATGTCTTGTTTGTATAAACTGTCTGTTTTGTATTGTTTCGTAATACACAATCTTTATTTTGTTTCGTAATACACAGTCTTTAGTTTGTTTCGTAATACACAGTCTTTATTTTGTTTCGTAATACACAAACTTATTTTGTTTCGTAATACACAAACTTATTTTGTTTGGTAATACACAGTCTTTATTTTGTTTGGTAATACACAATTTTTTTTTGTTTCGTAATATACAATCTTTATTTCCTAGTGTTCAAATGATTCTCAAACTAATACGCGCAAGACACAAGCTAAGAATCATCTTTTATTTTATAGTGCAGTCTTTGTTGTCGCTTTATGAAAGAAAGCATCTTGATATCTACGGATCTGGGCCTTCCTCTGAACCAAGACCAGAATATAATAGTTTATAGAACCTGCAAATATCGTACTGGTGACCAACGCAGTTTGTCATTGAGACACCTCTCTTGTGTTTCTATATTCTTTCTTTTTTTCCCCTAAAAACGGTATCTGTTTTAATCATAACCCTTTTTACGACTTGTGTTTGTCACAGTGGGAGTGTTGCAGAAAGGCAGACTTTTTTGCCGGCTTATAACACCGTTTCATGTTATGCCATAAAGTTCAAATGGTATTTACAAAGTCTTTAATAAGTTAATGTAAGAATATTTACAGAATGGTTTTCATCTACTGTCCTTGCTTCAAGAATTACAACAGCTGCGGTGTTCCCCACCTGTGTGTTTTGATGTTTAGTTGCAGCCAAATATTCAGTGTTGTGAACGTATTTTAAAAACGGAGTGTAAAACATACCAACTCTCAGACATTTTCAAATTTGTCGTTGCTAGTCTTCAGACATGACGTGTGTGTGTGTGTGTGTGTGTGTGTGTGTGTGTGTGTGTGTGTGTGTGTGTGTGTGTGTGTGTGCATGTGTGTGTGCGCGCGCGCGCGTGTGTGTGTGTGTGTGCGCGCGTGTGTGCGTGCATGTGTGTGTCTGTCTGTGTGAGTGTGTGTCTGTCTGTGTAAGTGTCTGTGTAAGATACAGACAGAAGAAGACACAAAGACTGACAGACAGCATGAGCATCCTCATTACCCAATGGTACAGACTTTCAGAAACAGACGGAGTCTTGTCCGTTTTGAAATCATGTTCTCTCTCTCTCTCTCTGAAATCATATTATAACTCTCTCTCTCTCTTGACATCATACTCTCTCTCTCTCTCTTTGAAATCATATTATAACTCTCTCTCTCTTCAATTCATATTATAACTCTCTCTGTCTTTCTATTTTTTCTCCCCCTCTCTCTGTTACAGAGAGAGAGAGGGAGAGAGAGAGGGACGGACGAAGAAAAAGGGAGGGAGGGAGAGATAGAAGAAAAGCTGACAGAACATCTATACACAAGGACACGGTGAATGTTAAACGTGACTGAAGAGAAGACGTAAAGCCATATTTTGAACACCTGGGGGTAATCTTTACATTGGATCAGAATGACGGAATCAAAGACTAACGGGGTTCAGCAGGAGCACCCAGATTGCTATCGAGGACTCCCGGAAAGCGACAGAAACATGAAGCGTGGTTCATTATAATCTCAATCTCACGTGGAGGCTGACCACTGAAACGTGCAAGCTGCATCTTCATCTAAGATTTCGTGTATCGAAGAATTAGATCGTAGTGGATGTGTTGCTGGCACGGATGTGCTTCCTTGTGCATTACAGAGTATGATAGTTCAAAAGCAAGATGACCTAAGCTGTGAACTCGCCGTTTTGTTTTCAGCGTCCAAAAATGATATGGAAAAGATTGTCAAACCGTGTTAATTTTATGCTTGTATTTTTTTCTTGCATAAAATACTTGGCCTATGTGAGTCAATGAATCATACCTGTTGATTCTGTATTACACTGTATTTCTCTATACGAAATAATGCAGTATTATGAATCTGAATAATTATGGCCTAAATTTGTTCATAATATGCCCACAAATATTCAAGATACTCATACAAGCATGCACAGATCTCAACGAAGCTCCTTTTTTTTTTAAATGGGAGAGTGAAAACAAGAGGTTTTTATAAGAATTGAGTAATGCTTTGGTATTTCTTGTCATAAAGAATGAAGTTATTTTACATTCAGTGCTGTTTCTTGTGGTTTCTTTAATTTATGGACGAGCCTCTCATCAATTGTTTCTGAAATGGGCAATGCCCTTTTAATCCAATGCAATGATGATACTCACTTTTAGTCAAACATATGATCAAATTCCGAAAAACACCTATCTAGAGTGACTGATGGATTGTTTCTGGATTGAGAAAGAAAGTTTCACTGCATGTAAACTGAAAACAATTTTCCCCAAAGACCCTCAACCTCTTGAAAACGAGATTTAAAATGTAAAGAAGTGAATGCTTTTAACTTCTACAATCCATTCCAACATGTCTAAAAAGCAAGCACATGTCTAGAAAACAAGCACAGCTACGCTGTGTTTTGGAAAAAAATCTTTCTATCATTCCTGCTTTAATAAAAATGGAATGAAGGAATAAAGAAGGGAATCCTTGTATTCAGATTGCTTTAAACCCACCACCACGACTTAATTAAGAATCAGACGATGCTTTAAGTACGCTGGGGAGGACCATTTACCATTATCAAGGTCTCAGGGGTTGACTTGATTGACATACCTAAAGCTTCTGAACGGCGGGTACCGCCCCTGCAAGCCGGAGAGAAATCCCCATCCAATCAGGAAAGACAGGAAGAAGTGAAGGAGATCGTTGTAGTTTGATCGTAGGCTACGATATCGGAGTGATCGATTTCTTGCCGTTTTTGGCTTTGTTTCGGTCATCGAGCTATTATCAGTTTTGTGTCGCGTCTGCCAGCTTGATTTTGCTTGTCTCCACTCCGGAAACACAGAAAAGGGAGTTTACTTGGGAGATTTTGGCCCGCCGGAAATAAAGTTGAACAGTAAAAATGTTGTCTTTTAAATCTGTTCAATATTTTGATAGCATTAATCAAAAGCCCATGACATGTGCAACTGATGTTAAATCTGCTGTGAATTGGCAACTCTATCATTCTGATTTCACTTTTTATTCTCGCTTTTGAACGGGAGAGAATCACACTAACTTGAAGCCTCTCTGTTTCAGTCTGTGAGTCTGTCTGTCTCCTTTCTACTGCTAATTAAGTAGAAATAAACTTAACCTGTGTATTTTTCTTGTCCTTTTATGTCTTTGATAAGGTATTCAGTTAATTCTTCCATCAAAAGCAATGCACACAAATCAATTTTTGTTGTGTCTCAGTTCATTGTGGCAGCTTACATAATACTGGGTTGATAAAACAAGTGCAGCAATGAATACGGAAAACAAAAACAAAATAATTCAAAACTTTCTCAACTCGAAATGAATGCTGTATAAGAAACTACGGCAAAATTGCTTTGGCGAAAATTATTATAGCTTTACAAGAATAGAAATTAGTTTATCATACAGACTCTCTTAATTCACTTTGAATTAAATTTAGTAAAATTCACAAATGCATTTGATATGATTATACACAAACAAACCGTATTTCAAATATTAGGAATTGCAATCACATTTACTCTCAGTTACAAATGTAAACCCCAAAAGATACTGACTTGACCTCGTATTCGCAAACTGCGAGGCACTTAATACACAATATTTTTGTTCGTTTGCTTTGATTAACCATTTGACTCCCGCAGGAAGCTGGTGGATAGGGTGAGGGAGTCAACGGATTAAGTTTTTGCTTTGCTACCATGGTTGACAATGCAGGAAGCTGCTGGACAGGGCGCTGGAGTCAAAGGGTTAAGCTCGCTTGTTATAAACCCTAAACTATTCTAATTTGTATTACCCAGGAGGGCGTCTGTGTATCCTATGACTTTGACAAAATGTTCAGCAATATTTTCTCAGTTGTGTAAGATAAAATGATACAAAAGCAGCTCGTGATCCTTGGATTCCAGTGAATTTGCAAACTAACGGAGAACGGAAACGACCAGAACCGTTCTTACAGCAGACCACAAAAATCGCCTAAAACAACAGGCACAAAGGACACAAACAGGCGGCCAGTATCAGTGCTTATCTCAGTAAACTGGAGGTAAAGTTGATAAGCAAGACTGACAGAAAAATAATTGACAGAATAAGAAACCAGCAACTGTCTATCGCACAACAAGAAGGCCGATTCTGAGTAGAGAGAGAGATAGAGGAGGAAGAACTGGAGAGCATCAACATTCAGCTTTCAGTTTCGTGTGTATGTGTGTGTGCGTGTGCGTGTGTGTGTGTGTGTGTGTGTGTGTGTGTATGTGTGTGTGTGTGTGTGTGTGTGTGTGTGTGTGTGTGTGTGTGTGTGTGTGTGTGTGTGTGTGTGTGTTTCTCAATTCGCTTTCATTAAATTTCTGCCAGTAAGCAAAACAGGCGCAACCATAATAATCCTAAATCATCAGTAATCCAACAAACACACACAGCATCCGTGAAATGCGTAAGAAAATGAATAAATAAACCATGGCAAAGGACAATAACTAAGAAAAAATAACATAACTAATGAAAACACGTACCGAAAGATGAATAAGTAAGAGTACAATCAAACAAGTGATAGTGAATTACACCATGTGCAGTGGTGGCATGCATTATAAGCACAAAGAAACGGTACTTATCGTCAAGTTTCATAGTAAATTCAATAGCCAGTTTCTTTTACCTTGTTGCAGTTCGACATTAAATGTGCACTGTACCTTTCGAATGTATTGTGAACTACATGTATATTTCAACAAGACTGAATAAATTACTTTGAAGAAATATGATTTTTTTTTTTTTAAATGAAGATTTGGACTTTGAAGAAATATGATTTTTTTTTAATGAAGATTTGGTATGGTCCTTTTGCAAAGAAAATGTATTGAATAAAATACGGAATCAATGTGTTCGGTCTTGTCAATACCAGGTAATCTATTTCAGTTTCATTAAGTGTTCAATCATGTAGAGGAGCAAGCCAAACGTTTACTAGGTCTTACATTCTCTCCCAGAATTGACTGAAATACTACAGTCTCCAGCGCAGCTGATCAGAAATGTCTATAGCTTTTAAAAAGAAGATACAACGAAAAAGTCTCTGATGATGATGACGATGGTGATGGTGATGGTAATGAAGATGATGACGACGACAGTGACAACGACGACGACGACGACAACGACAACGATGATGATTATGATGACGATTCAGCATGTTTCTGACAGCATTTCTTTCAGAACCGGTGAGATATAATGGCAAAATAATCAGAATGCATATTTATCTCATTCAAATGATTATTCTGAAGTAAAAACAAAAACAAGGGACGGACGCGCGAGCGCGCGCGCGCGCACACACACGCGCGCACACACACACACACACACACACACACACACACACACACACACACACACACACACACACACACACTCGCACATACACAGAGACAGAGACAGAGAGAGATACAGAGACAGACAGACAGAGACAGACAGACAGACAGATAGACAGACACAGAGAGAGACAAACACGCACACACACAAACAAAACAAAAGCAACAAAACAGATAAACAAACAAACAAGCGAATAAACAATCTGGCCGTAAGGCAGGCCTGTGAAGCAGGCGATAGTATTGGTGCTCAGCTAATAGGCGATCACTGAATCACGCATCGTTACACTGGTTTCACGGCCAATCAACAATGAGCCAATGGTGCAAATGGTTTGTGCTCTCATAGCTGCACTGGGGTGAAAAAACCTGAACACTGTCAGAAAAGATGGGAGAGAAGGTCGGGGGAAAAAATGATACTCAGGCCACAGAAACAGTCATCTAGTTTTCTGTTGGCAACGGCACAAGAAAAGGGTCCAGCAAACTTCAGACTATTAAAAATATTCGTTCATTGTGAAGAACATCTCAGAGACAGCTTAGAGTTCTGGACATATGCAAGCAATATACATCATTTGAAAAAGAGAGAGGGGAAAGAGAGAGAGAGAGAGAGAGAGAGAGACAGACAGACAGACAGACAAACAGACAGATAGACAGAAAAATACCGTACCCACCTCCATATTTTTACCGATGGATCAGTCTTAGAAAATAAATCTGCTGGAGCAGCATTTTATATCCCAAAATTTAAAATACAAAAGTCATTTTTCATTGGGCCAAATATATCTATATTTTCAGCGGAATTAGTCGCTATTATACAAGCGTTGCATTATCTATTAAACCTCAAACCTGTATATTTCAAAGTAGTTTTCTTTGTTGATTCAAAATCTATATTATATGCCTTACAGTCTTTTGATACAGACACAAGACCTGATCTAATTACTGAGGCTAATCATCTTATATATCGTTTAATGATAAAAGGTACATATATCAGTTTATGCTGGGTGCCTTATCACGTTGGTCTTCACGGCAACGAAGTAGTTGACAGAGCAGCTAAGCAAGGTGCGCATAACTCTGATGATACTGTAGAATTACGTATTAAATTTTCCGTAAAAGAAGCTTGCAGCTTGCTAGAATCAGCCTCATGGATTCTTTTTCATGATCATTTCAATGAAAAATTTGTGACAAAACAAATGATAAAACTTTCATTTCAAAATGTATGTAAAAAATTGCAGTATTCTTCTATATATCATTCGAGATCGATTGTTGCTGTTCATTTTCGTATTCAGCTGAATGCATTGAAAACAAAATATTGTAAAAATGTCAAGTGTATTTGCGGCGAACAATTCACGCTGTTTCACTGTTTATTTTACTGCAAAATGCTGCGTTCTTTTTTACCAAAAATGTTTACACAAGAAAACTATTCTGAAACTCATTTTAAAGAAATAACTTCAGATCAATCTTTGTCAGTTAGAATTTCAGAATCATTGGTTCACAGTCCTGTTAATGCATTGCTTTAAGTTTACGATGTTTGTACTTTAGCGTTAAAATTTTCCCTTCACATTGTTGATATTAATTGTTAGTGTTCATTGTTAGTGTTAAGATCTTGTCCCATTTTTCTATTTTCCCACCTGCTTATGTCTCTTAGTCTTACTCTGTCTCCCTCTGATCCCAATCCAACCCGTCCAACTCTCATCCCCCATTTTATCCCCGTCTAATATCACTCATAGTGAAAAGACGTTAAATCAAAGAACGAACAGATAGACAGAGACAGACACAGTCAGATATTAAGAAAGAGAGAGAGAGAGGGGAGAGAGAGGGAGAGAGAGAGAGAGAACCAAAAATGCAAACAGATACAGAAAAAGAGATACAGGCACAAACAAAGGTAGAGGTCTGGTAAGTTATTATTCAACCTATGACCATCGTCATCATCATCATGCGTCTTGCCGCATGGCGTCGACGATCATGGCCCTCTGTACGAATCTATCCCCTGTCGCTGCAAGTACATCTCCCACGCCCCCTGTCCTCAGCCAATGACCATAATCCCCCCCCCCCTCCAAAAAAAACAACAACCTGTCCCCATGTCTTAAGTATTTACCCGATAGATCATTAGATGAAGAGATTAGAATTGCTGAGAATTTGCTGAGGAGAATGATATTGTTTTCGATCACAGAAACAATAGTCTTTATATAAACAGATGGCCTCAAAAACAATATTTGGGGAATTCAATCACTGTATTTTTGTAGCAAAGGACACAGCGTAAACACGTTATGCTTACTTGTTAATATTCTTTTGATTTGGCTTTTCCACAGCTATTCTGCAAAATTTCTATAGTAGTCTATAAAGCAGAGAATGGTCCAATTTCCCTCATACTTTTGGTTCATCTAAAAAATGCAAATACTGACCACTGAAACTGGAAGTAGTTTCTTTGTTCAAGTGTTATTACTCTTGTATTGATCGAGACTTTCTGCTGGATGTCGAAAAGTAATTATCGTCAGGCTGTAAGCTTTGTTGGCTGGGACAACACGCAAACAAAACCTACAACTACAACTACTCTACACGCAGAAAATAACTGGCAAGATCGCGAAAAGCTGGCGAACAAAACAAACTTGCATTAGTTTACTGACTTCGCTCTGTTTCACCGCCACAGGAATAGCTAGAATTTCACAACCACTGCTGCAGTCTCTTTATTCTTCCAGGTGGTTTTGATAATCACGCTGTGTATTTATGGCCTGTGCACATAATCAGCGGCACGACTGCACATACAGGATGTTTCCAATCAAGCTCTTTACACATAAAAACAGCATACTGTGTCTCGCCGCAGTCTAAATAAGAGCGCCTTTTCTTGAGAAAATTGGCACTCTCTGGGCTTCTGGTAAAGCCATTCATTTCAGATGACGCCATAGTCTGCTGTAGTTCTATACATTTAGTTTTTTTTAATCAATTTTCTGTAAAAATATTGAAGGTTTAGATAAAACTGAGTCAGCTGTGTTACATTCTGTGAATCAAATACATCCATAGTACAAATGAGTTTTTAAAAACATATTTTTATGAATGCATGTCTGTCAAACTTGATTTATTAATCTAAAGTGAGATTTAATTAAAACATTAGAATCAATGTGTGTGAAGTACAGATAGCAGATAGCAAACTTTCGTGTTGACGATCGATTTCAAACTGAATGTATTTCGGTAGACCTTATCAATTTTATTGATTAACCTGTCTAGAAACAGGGTGAGTGCCGATACTGAATAAAGAATTAACGAATACCGATGTACGTTTTAATGCAACTACGCTTTCTTCCCACAGAATCACTGTAATGTATCACAACAATTATTCGTTATATATAAATATGGTAAACGATGCTGACAGCTGAAGAAACAGTTTTTGAGGGTTGGTTGTACCGTATGAGTGATGACAAGAGTTGCATAAGAATAAGTCGTTAATGTATGGCATATGTCCATTTGTGTTACCGTAAAGACCTACAAGATGATCAGAAAGTCATTTAGACTTCTTGACTGCTCATGGATAAATGTTTATTGGATGTTGATTACAAAACGTTCTGCCGGGACACAGGCTTGTGAGTGTTACAAACGTGAAGAAAATGTTCTCATAAACTGCTTCAGTTTTATTGTCACTCCACAGCCTCAACGTATGAGTCCAGAAAGGCATCTGGCAGCTGAAGCCCCGCCATCCCACGTGAATCCATAGCCATGCAGCCGTGTAATTCCATGTGTAGTCAGATGCAGGTTGGACGTTTTTTCCCAATACAGTTAAACTGTTTACGATTTGAATCTAATTATCTCGGCCATTAACCCCACAGAAGTAATAATAATAATAATTACAATATTTATATAGCGCAAAATCTTGATAAAATCAAATCTAAGCGCCATAATACTAATAGACAACAAAGTCTATAATAAAGCACTAAGCTAAAGGACAGCACTGGAAAAAAAAACCCCAGTGAAGATGAAAGAAACAATAAACGGAGAAAGCAAAGATGACAAAGAGGCTTTCTAGTGATGATGGTACAAGATTTTCTCTTTAGCGTCAGTGGATGACGAACACTGTGTTACACATAAGCTATCAAAACCGCGGTTGCCCTACCACCGACCTCCAAACACAGAGCAAACACAAACACACACATGCGTGCGCCTCCTTTTTCACTCACCAGTGCACGCTGTCCCCCTCTCAGAGCCCAGACAGCCGGCAATCTGCAGAAGAATGATGATGAGTTTAGAAAACACATTTACCCGTCAATTAGACAGGCTGGCGCTGTGATGAAAAAGCTAGGCGTGGAAAAGTGGTATTATGACTTCAATGGCCACCGTCTGAATAATGAAAATCATCATCATCATCATCGTCGTCGTCGTCGTTGTCATCATCATCATCATCATCATAACTATCATCATCGTCTTCGTTTCGTCGTCGTCGTCATCACAGCAGCAGCAGCAATCAGCAGCAGCAGCAGCATTATCATCACCGCCACCACCACCATCAGCTGATGTTCATCATCATCATCATCATCATCATAGTCGTCGTCGTCGTCATCATCATCAGCAGCAGCAGCAGCAGCACCACCACCACCACTACTACTACCACCACCACCATCATCAGCTGATGGTGTATTTCTTGATGTCATCAAATTTCATGGGGGGGGGGGGGGGTTTATTGGTTGATCTGACTGAATGTGTTATTTCGATTACTCTTCTCAGGATCTGAACGGTTTGTTACAGACTGATTACCCTTTCAGAGTGTACAAAAAGGTTCGGAACACCCACACATTCATTCCTAACAGGTTGTTCTGGCGTTTAAATTAGTTTCGTTATAGGCTGGCAAGGGTATTTGGAACGGCAAAGTTATCTGTGTAGGAGTGATAATGTTTCTTGTCAACAAGGAAAAGGGCAATATATTCAGTGGCCATCGTAAATGCTCCTTCTCCCCCACCTACCCATTATCTCCCCCACCCACCTACTATCTCCCACCCTTCTCTGCTCCGTCTTCTTCCTGCTACCCTTTCGCTTTTTCAGTAGAAACAGCAGCATTTCTGTGTCAACCAGCGGAGCGTTGTCACTATTAAACGGTTTACTACAACTTGTTTCACGGCAAACTTTTACCCGTCGACGTCTCTTGGGGGGAAGTTATCTCTGTGGAAAAATTAGATTGTGTGCCTTCACACCACCGCCACAGGACTGTGGGTGTTCCAGACATTCCGAGACAAATAGCGATGAACCAGGTTTGCAGTCTCCAGTGTCTCTGGCATGAGCTTTGCTTTCAGGTGTTTCTCCTCCACAACGCTTTCTATTTGAAGCATTGACTGTGTGCACTACTCAGATTCTATATATAGCTAGACAAACAGAGGCAGACAGACACATAGATGGATAGATAGATAGACAGGTAGACAGATAGATAGATAGATAGATAGATAGATAGATAGATACACAGAAAGACAGATAGTTAGATTGATAGAGAGACAGCGAGATAGATAGATAGATAGATAGATAGACAGACAGAAGATAGATGGATAGACAGACAGATAGATAGATAGACAGATAGATAGACAGATAGATAGATAGATAGACAGATAGATAGATAGACGTAGATAGACAGATAGATAGACAGATAGATAGATAGATAGATAGATATCCGGGCATATCGCAGATTACATAAACAAATGAGGCACATAAAGTGGCAACCTTAATAAAAGTGTGAATGAATAAGGGGCCTAGTGTAGATCCTTGTGTGACACCCGTTTTGGCAATTCCTTTTGGCGGAAGAGATGTATTCTTTAAACTTTTTTTTTCCCTTTCAAATCGTATCGAAAAAACAGAGCAATATCAATGTTTGGAATAATTTGATCACAGGGAGCTTGTTAAGAAGTATATCATCGTAAACAAAATAATAAGTTGTTTTTCTTCTTATTCTTCCTTTTTTTAAGAGAGAGAGAGAGAGAGACAGACAGACAGACAGAGACAGAGACAGAAAGAGACACAGAGAGAGACAGAGACAGAGGTGAATAACACTCTGCCAACAGGGATAAGAAAATGATCAGTTTAGCTTCATATTTAGCACACAAAAAAGAAAAGAAAAAAAAGAAGAAAGAAAAAAGAAAAAAAAAAAGAAGAAAAAAAGAAAAAAGAAACAGAAGAAGAAGAAATGTCGGTGATAGATGAAGACGTTAACGGAACTGCGAGGAAAATATCTATAATTGCAACACAAGAGGCCGGATAAATAGATTTAGGGGATTTACATTTCCGACGTACGTGAAGGAAGGCAGATGGTTTCAATGTGTGAGCTACACGCACACACGCACGCGCACACACAACACACATACACACACACACACACACGCGCGCGCGCGCACGCACACACACACACACACACACACAGATATACATGTACACGCACAACCATGCATAAATGCACACGGACAGAGAGAAAGTCTTTCAAAAGCATCCATCAACTTTGTGGAAAATAAAGTCATATTTCTAAAGTGCCTGAAGCATGGATATTCTCAGATACAAAAAGTGTTTCTGAAGTGCCTGAAGTTTTTAATTACCTGTCAGAAACAATCATACCGTCTTCTTCACAAATCTAACTTAAAATCACTGCCAGCGTTCATGCAAACAGGAACCGGAAACACATAAAATAAAATCAAAACGTACATTTGATACAATAAAACCAGACAGGCGCAAATCTTCAGCCAACTGTCCTTTGTCAAGGGTATACAAAAGACAGCACAGTATTGGTTCTACATAACACTGAAGATTTTCGTTCTGTTATCAATTGATAAACTTTTTTTGTAAGAACACTTTTCATTTTCTTGAATGCTGTTTTAGCTTGTCCAGTTCTGTTGGATATTTTTAATGTGCATCTGCCGTCTGGAGAGATTCATCATCGAGAACCGAATAAAGCATCGGTATCTCACAATCCTACCAAAATTTTCAAAGGCCTCTTAGAGCAATTTTGTTTTGTTAGTCCTCGTATACTCTGAGAGTGTGGTAGGACTTTAAAATCTACAGAACAGAACAAAACTGGTGAGATGACTGTTCCCAGATACTTAAACGTATCAGCTTGTCTCAATGTTGTGCCATTTGCTGATATTTTACATGAGGGGATATTTTGAATTTTTGATTATTACCATGACTTCAGTCTTCTTACTATTAAGCTCTAGCCCTGGATTTCGGCTTTCTGTTTATGTTATATTTAAAAGATTGTGTAGTTCTTTTTCATATTAACTGCAATCAGAACGGTGTCATCCATAACGAAGACTGTTTATCATTTTTCCTCCCACCTTTATGCCAGTCATTCTTCTTGTTTCTCATGATGGCTTCGCTGTAAAGTAAAAACAAATCTGGTGACAGAACACATCCCTGCCTAACCTGTCTTTTGATGATCTGGAAAAAGCTTACATCATTTTCTACTCTCATTGTTGCTGTTTGTTCCCAATACATGTTTCTCATTATTCCGATATCTTCTCCATCAATAGTGACCTTTTCCAGTTGGTCGATCAATTCTTCGTGTCTTACCCGATCAAAAGCATTGATACAATCAACAAACAAAAATGTAAATCCTTATTCATCTCAAATGAGCTATTTATGAGAGTTTGAGGATGTCTATGGCATGAATAGTTCCTTCCCTTCAACAAATCCACACTGTTCTTCTGCTATTTCTGTTTTGATTCTTTTCCTTGTCCTCATATTATTTTTTTATAGAATCTTTGTCACATGACTTAGGCTAATTGTACGATGGAGTTCGCATTCTATTGCTCCTCCTGATTTCTTTGGAAGTGCAATGAAAATTGATTTTGACACATCTTTAGGGTTTTTTTCAAGTGTCATAAATTTTACTTAGGAGGACTGTTATTTTTTCAAAACCAAACTCATCTAAAACCTGAATCATTTCTATAGTAATATAGTCTGTTTCATCCTTTACAACGCTGCTCTAACTCCATCTTTCATTATTGGTGGTCCTTCAACGTTCTTTCTTATGATGTGCTTCTCTATCTGTCATTGTCAAAAATGTCTTCTAGGAGAGATAATTGGTCACGTGTTTGACTTTGGGGGTAATGATTTTGTTTTTAAAGAGGTTCTTCTTCTTCTTCTTCTTCTTTTACTTATCATCATTCTTCTTCTTATTGTTGTTTTAAACGCAGCCGACTTCACAGAGCCATATCAGGGTTATAACAATCTGAAAGCATACACAACACTTTGCTGATCCTAAAAAAAACTTTAGAAATGAAAATCAATATACATATTGATGCATTCGCACACGTAATCCAGAAAAATGCCACTTGCAGTAACAATTCTGCCCAATTATAACCACGGGCGTTTGAAAAAAAAACTTGAAAACATAACTACGGACAGTAAGACATAAAACTGGCGTAGAATATAAAAAAAATGCTTCTGCACATAGCACTTACTCACAGCCAGACGTGGAGTTAAAATACGTGTTCCCGATTTCAATCCTAACAGAAAGCATGTAAAGCTGCACAGAACACATACAAGTCCACGGACCAGAAAGACAGAATATTGACAGGAAGATGTAATTAAAAAAAATAAAAATTAAAAAAAAGCATCAAGGCGTCAGTTTGTATCAAAGAATTTCCAGAGGGTGGGGATATTATTTATAATGGCTACCTGGTTGAACATGGCTCTCAGTTACAAAAAATGCGACTTACTGCGTAGCTTTCATCGGCGATCCAGCCGACTTCTTCAGCGCATTTGCTGGGTTGAGAACTTATTTATTATTGAAAGAGCCCCCGCATTCCTACCACAGCCAGGTTATAATTTGATCCGAAGACGACTTGATATTTTTTCCTAATATGAGCTTGACTTGACATCTCTAAACTTAGCCAATGTAGTCGGCTTAGGGACAAAACAATCACATAGAAAATGACACAGAAAAATAAAAAGAGATATGAAAAAAAAAAGAATGGGAAAAGAACATACTTATTAGAAGAGCAGAAAAAGAAGTAATGAAGACAGTTGTATTAACAGAAAATACTCCATTCCTTGTCACATGTAAATTGACGGAAAAGCAACATACCTCACAAAAAGGGCAGAACAAGACAAATATTAACATTAACAACAATTTGTTCGATGACTCTCGGCCAAATCTCCCCCAACCTTTCTCATTTTTCAATTTCGTTTTCTTAATAAAAGAAGCGCGCACGCGCAACGTGTGTGTTGTGTAAGAGAGAGAGAGAGAAGGAGAGAGTGAAACAGAAAGAGAGAGAATAGATAGAGAGTGAAACAAAGAGAGAGAGAGATTGAAACAGAGAGAGTGAAAACAGAGAGAGTGAAGAGAGAGAGAGAGAGAGAGAGAGAAAAGAAGAGAGAGAGAGAGAGGAAAGAGAGAGAGAGAGAGAGAGAGAGAGAGAGAGAGAGAGAGAGAGAGAGAGAGAGAGAGACTGAGTTACGATAACACAGGAAAACACGAGAAAATTAAACTCCTGTTCAAAACTAACCACTGGAGGATAGCGAAACAAAAATATAATTATCTAAATCACTGATTGACCTCACGTCCCTTATTTTCAATCATCCTTTAAAATAGAGGTAGAGGGAGAGAAATAGCATCCACTCATTTGTTAATACAGGGAAATTTGTTTCGTCTTAGTCAAAAGAGTAGAGGGAGAGAATAGATCGAGAGAGAGGGAGGCGAGGGAGAAAGTGTTGTATGTGTTTGTGTGTGTGTGTGTGTGTGTGTGTGTGTGTGGTGTGTGTGTGTGTGTGTGTGTGTGTGTGGTGTGTGTGTGTGTGTGTGTGTGTGTGTGTGTGTGTGTGTTGTACGTGTGTGTCAGGTGTGTGTGTCAGCGTGCGTGTGAGCGTGCGGGTGTGCTTGAGTGCAAGTCTGTGCCTTTTTCTATCCGTACATCTGTCTGTCTATTTGTCAATGTGAATAAAAGATGTGAGCAAAGGCTTTTCACTTGTTTAAAGATGGATTTTAATCAAATATCGGGCTGGCTGGCTCTTACGATAGAGCCATGGACACAAGTTTTTGTCTCGGGTTCGGTATCAGCCACAGCACAAAAACTGACCTATTTGCTACACGTCTTTCTGCTCCAACCATTCTGATGGTGTCAGCTTAGTGTTTCATAGGTATGTTCCCCTCTCCTCCTCCTCCACCCCTTTCTCTTCTCCCTCTGCCTCCCCCCCCCCTTTTTCTCTTCTCCCTCTATTTCAAGATCTTTTTTCCCCCACATATGGGACTGAGTTTTTGTTAAATATTATGGTAGTTTAGTCTGATTGTTTTAAAGTATTTCTCTTTTGGAGATTATAAATTAAATTGACTTGAACTTGCCAGCAATTAATTTTTTACGCAGGCTGAAAGACTCTTCAAAACAACAGCTGAAGGATTGGCTGAAGCGCACAGGAGATTATTGAGTGCGTGAAAATAAAATGCTGAACATGAGGCTAGATGAAAAGCTGGTCACTGTCACTGTGTACTCTCAGAAGACACAAAACTTGCGTAAAGGACACAAAAACAAAGTCATCTGATCATTGACATGCCCTTCTCACTGACTGCCAGTGTACAGTTTTCCCATAACAACTATCTGGATCTGGAGGCACAGTCATCCTGATTTATGTTATCTAACACAGATGTTGACGTGTCATTGAAAATTTTTTTTTTGGGGGTGGGGTGGATCACAATGGATTTACCATGTGAAACTCGGGCTGTTTTTTCCGTTGAGACAGCGTCGCCGCAGTGCAGCGCCACTCCATTCTTTTACCAAGACTTCAGAAAGGCAGGAAGAATAACTGGCTTTCAAGGGGAGGGACCGGGGAAATGAATCTATCTCTCCAATGTTTTATATCAGGGCAGCCGGGCAATGCCCTGTTCTTCACTATTTTCAACTGCTGTGGGATCTTCAGCGTGCACAGGCCAGAAGGCACATGGGTCTCACTCGTTTTTCCTTTCCTTCCGAAGGACTACACGTTCAGTCTGATTTTCCGGTCAAACTGAGGAGAAAAGTCGAGGCCTCAGCGGGGAACGAACCCTGGAACCCTAAGTTTAGTTACTGGTAGGCGAACGTCTGAACCATTCTGCCACTCTTCTTTCTAGCATACATCTGACTAGCAGATTTTTTTCTTTTTTCATGTTTTAAAAATTATTGCTGAAACACATTTTGATTTTTTAATAGTTATTATGCTTGAAATTAAAATTCATGCACTTGTCACCCTTTGAACTGTATCTAGTATCTAAATTTGATAAATATCATACGACAATTTTCAAATACTTACATTATTCACACATTTTCTTTACATATGGACATACTCGCGCACACAGGTGCTCTCCTTTCGTCGATATGAGCACATGTCGTCTATCTTAGCATTTAATTGAAAAACTTCAAAAGACGCCATCAAAGCAAAGTTTAATGATCACGACTTTTCCTAT
>JAPXFY010000012.1:30766783-30816783 GCA_030674185.1 Monoplex corrugatus
AGAAACTGTATGCGGTTGGAAACCGATAAAAGAGAAGATAGTCAAGCTATAGAAATAATATTCCTGTTTCCTGCTGGCAATGAATGAGAGAGAAAAGGGGGGATGGGGTGAGAGAGAGGGCAGAGAGACAGACAGACAGACAGAAACAGACTGACAGAGAGACAGACAGACAGAGAGAGAGACAGACACAGAGAGAGAGAGAGAGAGAGAGAGAGAGAGAGAGAGAGAGAGAGAGAGAACTCTGAGGTCCAGGCATGTTCATGTTGATGACTCACTGAATCATTGAGCACCACCTAAACATTTGTGCCAAAATTAACTGTCTGGAACATTTGGATAAAGAAATGATGTTTGAATGATGTTTCCCAAAAATGAATACTCTGACTAAGAAACGACAATCTTATGGAAAAAGATGATTCAGCAGCCACAACATGTGCGGTATTTATTTATTACAGCAAAACAGGCGAGTATCATTTATTCCAGCAAAGCAGACAGCCCAGAAACACTATGCCTACTCACTACTATTTGCTCCCAAAGGCGTGGCTATTGGTGGCAGTCTTTTCCACAGCTGTAAGAAAAATTCTCCATAGTGATCTATGAAATACACAATGCTAAGATTCCCCTCACACTGTCAAAGCGTGTTCAAGAATACAAAACACTCAATCGTTGAAGCTGGGAGATATCTTTTTAGTCAGGCACAAGTACTTGTGTATTGTGTGTGTGTGTGTGTCTGTATGTGTGCGTGCGTGTGTGTGCGAGCGTGCGTGCCTGCGTGTGTGTCTGCTTCAGCGCTTAGATTTGATTTTGTCAAGATTTTGCGCTATATAAATATTGTAATTATTATTATTATTATTATTATTGATCAAAGGTTTTCGCTGGACGTCGATAAGTATTTATTCTCAAACTGTGGAGCTTGTAGTTGGTACCAGAAAAAATCACAACTCTAAACGTGGAAAATATATGTGGCAATGTTAAGGAAAGTTGGCTAACACAACAAATTCACATCAATTTGCTCATTCCTACTCTACTTCGCCATAACAGCTTGACATTTCACCGCCACTCTGGTAGTCTCTTTTCCTCGCCCAGGTGGTTTAAATAATCAGGATGTGCATCTGTGGCCTTTAAACTTCAGCAGCAGCATGATTTCATATGCAGGATGTTTTTAATCAAGCTGTTTACGCATAACGGATGAATACGTACAGTGTTTAACTGTAATCAGAATACAAGCACCTTTTCTTGAGAAAGCTGGCGCTCCCTGAGCTTTAGTAAGATTTCTGTGATGCTTCGGTCTGATCTAGCTTGAACACATCTGGATTTTGAAGATCTGATTATTTTTATAAAGAGAAATGGTTCAGATATGGTTTGAAACAACTGTGTGCCGTTCTGTGAATCAAATACAACCACAGTTAAATGCGTTTATAACAACTTACTGACTTTTGATGGATGAATTTCTATCAAACTTGATTTGCTAACCTGACACAGTTGGGAATAAGTAGTAAATTAAGAAAAATGCTGAAGCACAATTCCATGTTTTCAACTGTATTTAAACTAAAAACAAGTATACATGTAGTTTATCAAGTTTTATTGATCTATTCGTTTAGAAATGGGCTGAATGAAAAAGTCATAAATCTCTCAGGTAAGTATGATAGAAACGAAGGGATAGAAGCTCTTGACGGGAAAAGTACCATTGTTCTCTGGCAGGATGACAAAAAAATGGTCCCCATCTATCTCCTAGATCTCCTAGGGATTTCTCCAAAGGCTACGCCTTGGTGCAACGCCTCAGCTGGCTGGCTAAACAACGTGAGGGTATAATGTTAACATGGCATCATTGGGCGGACGAACTTCCTCAAAGAAGCAACCGGCCAGGGCGGAGGGGCTCCAAGTAGTTCAATGGCCTCGTGTTCATGACCAGGACGAGCCACCTGTCTGAGAAGGATGACGACTTCGGTCAAAGGCCACACGCCTAACAGACTGAGTGCACCTTAACTCAGCTCTCTCTCTCTCTCTCTCTCTTCCTCTCTCTCTCTCTCTCTCTCAGGTCCCTCCGTCTCTGCAGTGAACACAGAGAATGACAACTGTAGTCAAGGGTCACACGCATAACCAGATGAGTATATACTAGCTCATAATTCTCTCTGTCTCTGTCTGTGTGTGTGTGTGTGTGTGTGTGTGTGTGTGTGTGTGTGTGTGTGTGTGTGTGTGTGTGTGTGTGTGTGTGTGTGTGTGTGTGAAACAGAGAGAGAGAGAAAGAGGGTGACATCTTGGGTCAATGGCCACATGCCTGACAGATGAAGCGTACCCTAGCTCAGCTTCCTGTGTGTCTGCATGTGTGTATGTGTGTGAGTGCATATGCATGTACCCACGCACACGTACGTGTGTTGTAAATATTTGTCATCATTTATATCATTTGGCTCTTCTTTCTATGGTTATTTTCATTTCATGTCTTGTTGGTGTCTCTTTTTACTTGATATAGTAGCGCCAATCGCCGATAAAATCGGCGAATCGGCCTTTAGCAAGCGCCAGACCGGCCAACTCGCCGATCTTATCGGCTTTTAAAAACCGAACCGTTAAACACTATTTCCCTTTATTTGCCCTGAGACTATCAGATGGCTTCCACAGTGTTCCACGCTTCGTTCTGAACGCAAATTTTGCACACAAAAATCGCATTTTCACCGGAGTTTTTGCATTTGAAAGTGTGCTTAGCCCCACATGAATTCCAGCGAAACCTGTTCGAAGATTTTGATCCTGACATAAGTGATAGCGATTTCCAAGCGGATAATTTAGTTCAACCTGAACATGACAATAATAGTGGTGAGAGTGACTGTTTGGACAATGGTTCGAGTGATAATGAAAGTGTCCATCGCTCACAACAACTGAAATCTCTGAAATATCAGAACCTCGTGCCAGTACTTCAGCTTGACAACAAGTGCCACACCCACCTGAATGGATACCAGTAAATCCACCTGAAAATGACAGTGCTATCACAAAACTGGACTTTTGGGTGAGAACAACTGGAAATTTAGACTAAAACACAGGTCAGAAAAAGTGTCAGTGTTTGTTTATTATCGTTGTTGCTGTTTTTCTGGGATCTTCTCTTTTTCTCAGCCTCTACGTGTGATTAGAAAATATGCATACAGTGAAAGGCATTTGAAGGAATGTCATAAAATTATATATTTTTGGACAGATCATTGAATTTTCTATCTCATCATAAAGATAATTACGCTTTTCGATAAACTGTGTGGATGCATTTGACTGTAGAAGTCAGGTGAAGCAAAATTGATTAGCGGCCATATTGATTATAGCAAGGTTATGTGACCACCACACAGCTTCTAATACAATGAAATTTACATTTTTGCAAAGTTTATTTAATTATCTTTCCAAAAATATTTACTTTTATATGTATAACTATCCAAAGAGAGCCACACCAAGCAGCATGAAATATGTAGTGAAAATTATCCAAACCGCCCTGGTCTTGACACAGATTATACATGGCACTATTTATAATTTTGTAATGTCATTTATTATTCCTGAAAAATGCAACGACCATATTTTTGACATTGACCATTTTAGCTATAGAAGTGAAATCATTATTATCATTGAACTGCATTTTCTCTCAATAATTTGTCAGCAACAACCTCTGTGTTGTGTGTGTGATTCTGAATCGTACTGATGAAAAGCAAGGTAAGGAAGCAATTTTGCGGGATTGGCCCTAAATGAAGTTTGAAGGGTTTCAAGTGCAGTTTCGAATAGAGTGTTAATGCATAAATAGAAATGCTATGGCAATTTGGTTTTGGTCATGATAACCCACAAGATGCTTAGAAAGTAAACAAGGCTTCTTCACTGCTTACAGATAAACGTTTTCTGGACTTTGATCAAGGAGTTTACACCAAGTTCCACCCGGACAAGTACTCTCTCATATCGGATAGTTACGTTTGTTATTTCAGTCGTGGACATTTTTTCTTCTTTGTATCAGATTGTTTGTTAAAAGTGTTTTTGTCTTGTCATAGTATTATTTGATTATTAAGTTAATTTTACAATGTCTATATCATTTGATTATTAAGTTATTAAGTTAATTTTAGAATGTCTGCTTCAAATGTTAGGAACTTCGCATTGGGACATTTAAATGTCTTGTCATCTCAAAAATAAAGTAACCGACTTGAATGTGAAAAAAGTACCCTACAACATTTTAAGCGTGACTAAGCACGCCCTTTCTTTATCGGCTAATTAGAGCCAGTAATGATGATAATGACTACGTGTATAGTGCCTTATCTGGCGAGAGTCCTTAGTGTTTCAAAACACACACACACAACACACACACACACACACACACACACACACACACACACACACACACACACACACACACACACACACACACACACACACACACACACACACACACACATTAATGAAAGAGGCAGAAATAGCAAACACATGTCGATCCACACCACCATGACTAAAGGGAGGGACTACATGACAGGTATGTTAAAATGTCTTTGAACTGCCTGGGAAAGAACTTGTCACCTGTTCACTCAGTTTTACTATCACTTAACTTAGAATGAGAGGGAAAAGTCAGACAGGACAATAATGTTTGCAATCACTAACTGATCAACATCATATCATCACCAAAATCATCATCCAGCGGCATCATTTTTGTTCTGGTTAACATGTCTGCACTTATGATTTCTAAGTGTTTATGAGTACAACGTCAATATGATACTGATATACAGATATTATAATATACGATTTCGTGTACCACAAACAGAGAAATGTCGACGCAGTTTCAGAAACTGTTATCAATTTATTCAGCTTCATTGAAACATCCTTCGTTTCAACTGTGCCCGTCATTTAAACTTGTAGAGTAGATTCCAGTGGGCAAGTATTCTTCATTCTTATAAATGCTTAACAACATATTTTTAACAGATGTCTGTTCACTGGATGAGACTACAGAAGCCCAGCCGTTTCGCCAGCCCATACCCAGACAACCATTTTACGCAGGGTCTGATACTGATCAGACATTTTGCCCACACTTACGATGATGACAATCTGAGCCTGATTATCTCACACATTAACCCTAACAGCAAGCCACTAGGGGATACAAGTCTGTCATAAAACAGTGAGAAAAATGCGCAGGTGAGGTGAAGAAAATGGGAAAGGGGGAATGCAAAGGTTGATGAACAGGCCATCTTTCGATAATGGCGGAAGAATTTCTCTTTGGTGTAATTAGATGAACATGGTCTTAGAACAAGCAACCAAAGTCTACTGTTGCCTACCGTCTACCCGCAGACTCACACAGAGAAAACCATATTCGCGCGCCTTCCTTTTCATTCACCCTCCAGTTCCCAGAGAGTTGCCATGTGCAGAACATTAAAGATGGGTTAAGAAAATACATTTGTCTCTTAGTCTGATAGGCTGGAGCTGTGATGAAAGTCTAGACAAAAAAAGTGGCTCTATGAGCTGATGGACTGTGTCTGAATAATGAAAATGATCGTCTTCATCAGATAGTGTCGTCGTTATGGACATTTCCAAAGCTTCTAATGAAAAGCATCGTCTTCATCAGATATTGTCCTTATTGATGCTTTTAAAACTTACACTCTCTTATCAGTTGACTTGGGGAAAATATACTGAGTCTAACAGCTACTTCAGAGAAGTGATTAAGATGTAATACAAACTGATAACCTTGCGGGGTTGGTTTAAACTAACGTTATGAAATGCATGAGACAAAAATTTAACAAGAATATAAAATGGGTGGAACGTCAAGCCATGGCTTACCTATGCCCTACCCTTCACTGGAAATATCAATACAATCGCTTACGGAACAAGTAAAATGAAATAAGTACAAGCTGGAATATAATGAATGGTACCCACGGTAAATGCACCAGTGAGGTATGATTTTATTATCATTATTCATCCTCCCAAAAAATGAAAAGGAAGCTGAACAACAAAGCACAGTTTACAAAACAAAAAGTTTTCAAAACATTACACTTAATCTTAACGAATCAGTTTTGTTAAGGGGTGTCATTAGTTTTCGGCAGTCCAAAGCCCCCCATATCAGAATGATTGTTTCGTGTGAAAAATAATTCTATTCTTCCTCCCACCCCTCTTATTTTCCTTCTCCATCCTCCTGGTCTTTCTGATTTTCAGCAGCAGCAGCAGAAGCAGCATCTCCACATTAACCAGCGAAGCGCTACTGTAATCAAAAGATTTGCTGAAACATGCTTCACAGCAAAATTTTGCTTTAATCAACAAAGCGGTATTGTAATTAACCCTTTGACTGCCGCACACTATCCACTAACACCAAAAAGCTGGCGGATAGGGTGGGAGAGTCAAAGAATTAAGTTTTTGCTTTGCTCACATGGTTGACGATGCAGGATGCGGGTGGATTGAGTTCGAGAGTCAAATGGCTAAATGGAGATGCATGCTTCACAGGAAATTTTTTGCTTTACCCAGCAAAACGTTATTGTAAATTAAACGGTGAAACATGCTTCACAGCAACATCTCACTTTAACCACTGTTTATCTGAAACGTGCTTCACAGCAACATTTTACTTTAACCACTATTTATCTAAAACATGCTTCACGTCAACATTTTGCTTTAACGACTATCTGAAACATGTTCACAGTGAAATTTTGCTTTTACCACTATTAATCTGAAACAAGCTTCACAGCAACATTTTGCTCTCTAACATCTCTGATGGGAAAAGCTACCTCAATGAAAATGTAGTGATTGTGCGCCCTGACATTACCGCCACGGGAAGGGTGATTGTTTCAGACATTCCAAAACAAAAGGCATATATCAGGTTTTCTCCTGCCAGTGTCTCTGGGATGAACTTTGCTTAAGTATATTTCTCTTACACTACGCGTTTTGTATGAAAACACATTCACTATGTGTAACTATTCAGATATAAATAATACCTTTGCAGGGATTCTATGTTTGTAAACTTTGGTATTAAATGCATCCACGATAAAGATGTCATGAACAAAGAAAAAAATCTTGAATGAATCTGAAATAAGTGGAAGTGAAATTTTCCATTAAATTCAACTGAAGAGAAAAAGGAGTTTGTATTTTCCAACTGGGTGTAGGAAGGAAGATGCGAAACACGCACCAGTACCAAACCAAATGAAGGGACTGGGAATTTTTCACCTACACTGAGTAGGAACGAAACAGTGCACTAACAGGATGACAAGGGCGATAGAGAAAAATACAGAGACAGCGTAGAAAAGGAAAGAAAGGAGATCGACTAAGACAGATGCATGATGACAAATAGGGGAGAGAGAGATAGAGAAAGAGAGAGAGAGACAGAGAGAGAGACACAGAGATAGCGCAAATGTGAGAAGAGAGGGGAGAGAGAAAAAGAGAGAGAGAGACAGAGACAGAGAGAGAGACAGAGAGAGACACAGAGAGAGCGCAGATGTGAAAAATGGAGAGAGAGAAACACACAGATGTGAGAAGAGGGAGTGAGAGAGAGAGAGAGAGAGAGAGAGAGAGAGAGAGAGAGAGAGCAAATGTGAGAAACGGAGGTAGAGAAACACACACACACAGAGGCAGAGACAGAGAGTGAGAGAGTGGGAGATAGAGAAAGAGAGAGAGAGAAATGTGAGAGAGGGAACAAGTCTAAGAGAAGGCGAGATGGGCAATGGACTAAATCTTCCTCCAGAAGAAAACGGGTTATCTATGTAGCTTAACATTAAGACAGACAAATGGTGACTATAACAGGCTTTGAAAGAAATACGAGGACGCGTCTGTAACTACAAAACAAGAGACTTAATGCATACGTTTACAAAAATAAGCAAGAAGGCTGGTAGTTTATACATTTTTGCGCTAACACACACACACACACACACACACACACACACACACACACACACACACACACACACACACACACACACACACACAGTCACACACACACACACTCACACACACACACACACATACACACACACACACTCACACACACACACACACACACACACACACACACACACACACACACACACACACACACACACACACACACACACACACACACACACACACACAACACACACGCACACTTCTAGACAAGCACACAGATACGGAAAAAAACGGAAGTGTGTCCTTCTAAAGCACTCATCATATTCACACAGATAATAAAATATATTTTTTAAGAGTCTGGAGTGTTTAAATTACAAGTTACCGATAATTATAGTGTCTTCGTAGTGTAAGACTTCAGCTTAATGACGACAAGACAGAAGCTATCCTCATTGGCACCCGTCAGAAACTTTCCCAGCTGCCTCCTCTTTCTCTCCCATTATGTAACACATCAGTCCCAATTTCTGATTCAGCTAAAAACCTTGGTGTCTGCATTGACTCTACCCTCTCCATGAACAACTTTGTTTCTCAAACTGCCAGATCTTGCTACTATCATCTCCATCGTATAAGCCTGATCAGGAAGTATCTCTCTGTCGAAACAACTGCAAAACTCGTTCTCTCCTTCATAATGTCTCGCATTGACTATTGCAATTCACTCCTGTCTGGTCTTCCTGCCTCCACCATTCACATCCTACAGCGCATTCAAAACAATGCTGTACGCCTTGTACTCAAAAAGAAAAAAGCTGACCACATATCTCCTCTCCTGGCACAACTTCACTGGCTCCCTGTATCAAAGCGCATACAGTACAAACTAGACACCATGTGCTACAAAAGCCTCAATAACGCAGCCCCCGATTACCTGTCAAGCCTACTTGAGATCTATGTTCCCTCACGTACCCTCCGCTCTGCCTCCGATCCTCTGACTTTTCGCTTTCCACGCACTAAGCTCAATACCTATGGTCCACGAGCCTTCTCTGTTTCTGGTCCACTCTCCTGGAACAAACTTCCTCTCTCAGTCCGTCAGCAACCTACTTTCGCCTCCTTCAAGTCCGCTCTCAAAACTCACCTTTTCTCCTCTGCATAAAATCCTAACCTCACTCAACCCCCCTCTGCAGCCTGTCTCCGCTCGGAGGGGAATCACTTTGTTTTAATATATAATTGTATATGATGTGCTCTCTGTGGTTTTCCATTGGTTTTATTCTTGCTTTTATTGCTTTTATTCTTTTCTCCCCATTTGTGGCCATGCATGTGTGTTGTGTGTGTGTGTGTGTGTGTGTGTGTGTGTGTGTGTGTGTGTGTGTGTGTGTGTGTGTGTGTGTGTGTGTGTGCGTGCGTGCGTGCGTGTGTGCGTGTGTGTCTTTTCGGCGCTTGGATTTGATTTTGTCGAGATTTGCGCTATATAAATATTGTAATTATTATGTATGCATGTGCGTACGTATGTATGTATGTATGTATGTATGTATGTATGTATACGCTTAGATTTATGTATGTATGTATGTATGCATGTATACGCTCAGCTTAGATTTATGTATGTAAGTATGTAAGCATGTATGTATGCATGTATACGCTCATATGTATGTAGGTATGTATGCATGTATACGCTCAGCGCTTAGATTTGATTTTGTCAAGATTTTGCGCTATATAAATAAAATATATTATTATTATTATTATTTGAAGTCCTTGACTTCACAAATGATATAATAAAGCATGGCTGTGAAGTATTCTCATTTCCAGGTATAATTTTAAATTCGTTTCCAAGGACTCAACTTTTCAGACTCGTTGATATTAAAAGCATGCCCTCTGAAGTGTGTGAAGGTAGTGTTTAAAACCATCAATAAAGAGTGTTCTTGCTCAGAAATGGAATTTTACTTAGCACCTCAGACAATCTTAGCTGTGAAGTATTGTGGACTCGTCTATCCTTGGATTGGGAAAACCAGGAGTGCTCTTTGGGTGTCTCTTTTCTGTCCAAGCCCTTCTTCTTCCTCCTCTTCTTCTTCTTCTTCCTCCTCTCTCTCTCTCTCTCTCTCTCTCTCTCTCTCTCTCTCTCTCTCTCTCTCATATGTTGCTTTTATGTTGGCACGTTTCTGCGTTTTGCTTCCATTACTTTTTTCTTTTCTTTTCTTTTTTTCATTTCATTTCCTCCCCAGATCTCTTCTTGGTCTTTTTTTTTCTATCAGTTAAGAAATCTCCTTTTTTGGATCCCAGGAAGTGACAATAAGTACAGCTTGCACTTAGAATTATCTGACTGTTCTTCTTTTTCCGAGTGTGACATGTTTTTGGTTACTGCGTGGTGTTTTTCTTTCCAACATCACGTGGCACATGAGGATCGATAACACTACATCTGCTGGGAATATATATTTAATGAAGGCAGCTCGTTTCAGACGTCTAATTTTTTTTTCAGAACAAGATCCTTGGTCGAGGGCTGAACACGAATATGTTTGTTTTTTTATGGAAAATGTACTCTGACACTCTGACGTAATGCTGGCTCGACTGTCTGGTTAAAATCTAAGGTGTGTGGTTTGTCAACCCTGAAATGATCGATGTGATCATCTCAGTAATGAAAAAATTAATTAAAACTTGCCTGGGAAAGCGCTAAAATATGTGAACAAAAACAATGTTTAAAACTTGCCTGAGAAAGCGCTAAAATATTGAACAAAAACAATGTTTAAAACTTACCTAAAAAGCGCAAAACGTTGAACAAAAACAATGTTTAAAACTTGCCTGAGAAAGCGCTAAAATATTTGAACAAAAACAATGTTTAAAACTTGCCTGAGAAAGCGCTAAAATATGTGAACAAAAACAATGTGAGGAGAATACTTATGATAACAGAAACATCCACAGAAGAAACCATGAAGGAAGTTTGTACTCACAGAATGCAGTCTGTAGACTGTCAGGTGACAACTGGCAGAAAAGCCAAACATTCTCATAAAATGGACTGATCAGAAAATATTTATACTGACAACAGCTCCTGTGAGACAGAGACAGAGAGAGACAGACAGACACAGACAGAGAGACAGAGAGACAGAGAGAAAGGCAGGCAGAGAGAAAGGCAGGCAGAGAGAGAGAGAGATGGAGAGAGAGGAGGCACAGAGAGAGAGAGATGGAGAGGGGGTGAGACAGAGAGATGGGGAAGGGGGGGAGAGAGAGAGAGATGAAAGAAATCTGACGGCGAGAGAGTGAAAGACAGATACAGGGGGAGGGGACAGAAAGAGAGAGAGCGAGGGAGAGTGAGAGAGACAGACAGACAGATAGACAAAGAGAGAGAGACAAACAGACAGACAGAGAGACAGTGACAGACAGTGAGAGAGAGGAACCTGACGCACGAAAATATAATAAATCGTGAGAACATTAAGATGCTGTCCAGAACCAACCAAGCTAGAATCACAACGTAAAAACATATATAAATCATTCTTCTCATTTTTGTCCTGTTTGCCACTTTTCAGTCAAAAAAAAAAAAAAAAAAAGAATGAGGATGAAAGGGGATTTAGCTTACTGAATAAAAGCGAGATATGTTTCACGTTGACCAGAGGGAGGATGTGTGTGTGTGTGTGTGTGTGTGTGTGTGTGTGTGTGTGTGTGAGTGTGTGTGTGTGTGTGTGTGTGTGTGTGTGTGTGTGTGTGGTGTGAGTTGTGTGTGTGTGTGTGTGTGTGTGTGTGTGTGTGTGTGTGTGTGTGTGTGTGTGTGTGTGTGTGTGTGTGTGTGTGTGTGTGTGTGTGTGGGGTGTGTGGTGTGTGTGCTTGTCCGTTTGACTGTTGGAAAAAGAACACCATATATCAGCCCAAATTTCTAGCTGTTTATGGATAGATCCTTACCAAATGTTTGAATTACTGGTCTGATTCAATGGTCAGTCGCAAATGGATAAGTTTAAATAGACATAATCTCTTCGGGTCACTACGCTGCAAAATACGAAAATCTATCTTTAAGGTGACCTTTGTCGATTATCAACAGGTGATTTATTTTGTTTATTTGTTTAAAGTTCCACCTTTGTCAGTCCACTGCTTAATTTTTTTACTCTCTCTCTCTCTCTCTCTCATATATATATGTATATATACATTTATATACACACACACACACACACAATATATATATATATATATATATACATGTCTATCTACCTATATATATATATATATATATATATATACATATATACATAGATAGATAGACAGATAAAGATAGATAGATAGATAGATAGATAGATAGACAGACAAGACAGACAGATAGATAGATAGATAGATAGATAGACAGACAGATAGATAGATAGACAGAATAGATTAGACAGATAGATAGACAGACAGATAGATAGATAACAGATAGAAGACAATAGATAGATAGATAGATAGATAGAAGATAGATAGATAGAAGATAGATAGATAGATAGATAGATAGATAGTGTTTAAAGTATGCATAGTGGCAGTGGAAGTAAGTCTCTAATTGAAGCTCTTGTCCTGACATACGCTCTTTCTGTTTGTTAGTTCCAGTTACGTTTTCCATCAGAAAAAGGAAAATCTTAGAATGGCAGGACCTCATTATTGTCTTCCAACATGGAGCAATAACAGGGTTACAAAATAAACATAGATGACGGTAAAAGCCGAAATGTTCAGGTGATCACTGTCACTATGTACACAAACAATCTTGACGCACACTGTCAACAGGAGAACCACTAAAACACTGGTAAACACCTAACCACAGCATTTCATGCAGTTACTCACAGCTCATTTACATTCGTCCATAACCTAACAGCTGATCATATAATCATCCATAACTCGTTGTGTACAACATGGTTTCGTAAAACAATCCATTTGAAACATAACAGACATTTACTTAAATATATTGGTATTTAACTTGGAAAAAGTGTGCTAAACGAAAACTGACTACAATAAAACTTAAAATTTCTTGCCCTTTGAAATGCACTTTGGTGTGAATTGGATTTGCAAAAAAAAAAAAAATCTGAAATCTGAAAAGTCCAAGTCTACTACTGACTCAATATATAGATACACATATATATTCACACAGTGTGCTCAGGATTTGATGAATGAACTTTCTTAACATTCACTGGAAAAGTTGAAAAGGAGCCAATGAAGTACACCTGTGGTGATACAAATGTACAGTCTTTTTATTTATCTTAAGTAGGCTAAAAAATCTTTTATAAACGTATAAACATATACTTGACATCCAAATTGGTAGGTCTAACATCAAAAACAAGAAAGACTGATCAGCATCCAATTCTTGTCGCACCGATTTCCAGTATCTGGAATTGTGATTCTCTTTGATTTTTGCCTTGACAACAGCGGAAGACAAACGATCTGCACCATATACTTGCCTGCACATCATGTGAAAAATCAATATGCGCTTCAGCAGAGATGGAGTATCCATTTCATCAAACCCCAGCGAATGTTTTATGGCACTGAATTTTGATGACAATGTAACCTTCAATCATGATGGGACGTGGAGCTTGATTCTCACATGGACGACAGTTGCTATTAACAGCCGACCCCATTTCCTACTAACCTATTCCTTTTCTTCTTCTTTTTATACAAGCTACTGGTCCTGCTAGCATTCCGTCTAAACATATGAATTCCTACAAATCTAGCAAAGATAACGGAGTTTTGCGAGTAATACCATTCTTTATCCCGCCTTTAAGGCAGTCATACTCCGTTTTCAGGGAGCTCAGGAGAAAATATGGAAAAAATTAAGGTGAATGATGTGGAAGGTAGAAAAATGAGTCTTGCGAGGAAAATAGAGTATGACAGGAAAGAGGAACTTCTTACTACCTAAAAGCAAACGAGATAGTTCCTGTGGAGGGTACTTTAATTTCTGTATTCGCAGTACCCCACTACTGGACTGATCTACTTATCATGAAAGTTCTTTTGAATGTTCACGCCTTGTTTATCTAATTTACAATCAAGATGCTTACACTTTCTTTAAATTTACTGTTAATGTAAAAGCATTCATAAACATACCTACTTAAATTTATTACAAACATCGTATGTGTTTCAAGACAGATGGTATTAACGGTAATAAGGTTAATGCTACAAATAACTGCGTTGTTTGTATTGCAGATTTATCATAATCGTTTCAGTATCTGACTGACAAACAGTTTTGACAGCACTTTATCTGAAAACTGTTGGCAGCCCATCTTAATGTTTCCATCATTCTGGTGGTGTCAGCTGAGTGTTTCATAGGTCCCTCTCCTTTCTCCCCATTTCAAGACCTCGCCAGCGCACAGGGATTTGCGTAAGCTCAGGGAAACTGACAAATAATTGCTGGCAGATTTGGGCGGATCCTCGCGGAGCGCATGTGGAATTGTCCGAATGCGATGAACCCTGCTTGAACAAATTACAAAGTGCAACTGAAATGCTCAGACCCTTCACTTGTATGTGGCCGATCATTTTTCTTGAGCTCCTGTTCTAGCGGGGAAAGATTTTTTTTTAAAATATATATATATATATATAAAAACAGGACGAAGAGCTCAAGAGACGGTAATTGATTTAAATCATCTAATCTCTCAAGTATTAAAATCAAAGGAGCACTTATGCTATCATTCCGATGTAATTAAAATCGGATATGAAGTCTTGTCTGTTGTGTGCGTTCTAAGGTGAAACTGTATGACATGCGAAAAATCGGACCGTAAGACATTTACAATGAAACGGCAAAATTACGGGTGTTTTAGAAGCAAACCCTTACGTTTTTTTTTAAAAAGGAGAGGTAAAAGGGTGCAAAGAAGATTGAATCAACAAGCTCTCTCTCTCTCTCTCTCTCTCTCTCTCTCTCTCTCTCTCTCTCTCTCTCTCTCTCTCCCCCCCCCCCCCCCCCCAAAAAAAAAAATCACGACTGAATGCTTTCAAAATATTCACGATCCATTGTTTGTGTTATAGCGGATGTATCTTTGAATAACATTTTCACCTGGTATGGTACACACTGACAATTCCTATGACGGCTGAAGTCCCGTGATAATAGCCAGTGCCAGTCATAGTGGTAAATGCCAATTTGACATAACCAGATCACGTTACCAATATTCAGGGCACAAAGCTCAGGGTCACAAATGGGGTCATTAAACCCATATCAAGGTCATTCTGACTTGGAACGTATTTAATGCAGGATAATAAATTGAATGCAGAATTGAGTTGAGGATTTGTTCATTTCTGACATTCTGGATGAGCTCCACCCAAATCTGCCAGTAATGATTTCAGAGATTCCTGTAGCCTGCTTTACATCTTTTCCGTGGACAGTTTATGGGACATATTGTGGGAGCTTACGCATTTTTTCATGAACATTTCCATGAAAAGTTTGTGTCACAACAAATGATAAAACTTTCATTTCAAAATGTGTGTAAAAAATTGCAGTTTTCTTCCATATATCATTTGAGAACGATTGTTGCTGTTCATTTTCGTATTCAGCTAAACGCATTGAAAACAAAATACTGTAAAAATGTCAAGTGTATTTGCGGCGAACAATTCACACTGTTTCACTGTCTATTTTACTGCAAAATGCTACGTTCTTTTTTACCAAAAATGTTTGCACAAGAAAATTATTCTGAAACTCATTTTAAAGAAGTAACTTCCGATCAATTTTTGTCAGTTAAAATTTCAGAATCGTTGGTTCACAGTCCTGTTAATGCATTACTTTAAGTTTATGAAGTTTGTACTTTAGAGTTAAATTTTCCATACACATTGTTGATGTTAAATGTTAGTGTTAAGTTATTGTTCCATTTTTCTATTTCCCACCTACTTATGTCTATAACTATGTCTCCTCTATGCCCCAAAACCAACCAACCCATCTCTCATCTCACTTTTTTTTCTTCTTTTTTTTTCCCGTCTAATATCACTCATAGTGAAAAGATGTTAAATCAAAGAACGAACGCATTTTTTTCCAACGTGGTAATTTTATTTATTTTCATAATCGTAGCGGTATGGTGGATTATGACGCAGTTTGGGTGTTAGCATACCAAGAGTTTCTCAATCGTTGAGCAAAAACGATGCTTTGAAACTTTTACGGCAAATACAGTGAAAAAAGAAGATGTAACAGGATTGCTGGTTTAGTTCCATAAATGTGCAGCTGTACACCATGAAACCGTTCCCGTATGTTTACAGCTGTTTCAACTATAATATTTGACATATATCTTAGATGTCTTCACCATTTCGTTGTTGGAAACAAGATTTCTCAATGGCCACAGCAAGAAGCAAGTTGCAAAGCAACCAGATACATATAAGGCAAATGAGAAGAAAGGTTGGGTGTGGGGTAGTTGGACTGATTCGGTATACATCAACCGTTCTAGATATCTACTACTGCAACAGATTTGGACTGTAACCTACTACTCTACCCTCCCCCCTCTCTGTCTGTCTGTCTGTCTCTCTCTCTCTCTCTCTCTCCCTCTCTCTCTCAGACAATTAAATGTCTGCAAAAAACAAACAAATATGCACATAAACAAAAAGTAAAAATGAAACTGAATTCGTTGAGAGTATATGTATTATCACATTTCTGCTCTTGAAAGCGTGGAACACACACAATCTGTAACTTTGGTCACAGCGATCGAAAGACGTTTCAGATCGAGTTTCTTGGTTCTAATTGTACATTAGCCAACGCTGGTCAGCTTGGTGTTTGGTTGAAAGGCTATCGATCGCGCATCTCCGCCTGTATGAAAAGAAAAACAGTTGCCGTAGATAGAATATGACTGTGAATGCTAGAATAGGGATATGAATGTCTGGCTTTTGCCCACTTTCATTTTTTTCTCTTAGTAGATCTTCGGACACTTTCGAAATCTGTGAATGTTTCGGAGCGCTCAGGAAGGCATTACTGTGCTTGGATGATTTCATCAGAATCCCTTCTCTTCGTCCTGACAGGATTTAAAGAAGCACAAGAAATCTCAGTAGACGTGTTAACCCTCTGGCTCCCACATCCTACCCACCAACTGCAAACACATAACTCTTTGACTCCATCCTATCCACCATATATATATGTGTGTGTGTGTGTATAGATAGATAGATACATACATACATACATACATACGTACATAGACAGACAGATAGATAGATAGACAGATAGATATATAGATAGATAGGCAGACAGATACATAGATAGACAGATAGATAGATAGATAGATAGATAGATGGATATCCACATCCACATTTCAAAGGCAGCTGAAACTGAAAACCAGAGAAATCTGTTAACTTCATATACAGAATAGCGCTTGCCATGTCTAGAAAGTAAGCGAGTTTATTTGTAGATTTTGGAGAATAAGTTCCTTTCCGTAACCTCTGCTTCCACAACAATTAAACGTGCAAAGAGAAAAGAAACTTTTATGTTGCTTTAAAAGCAGACACAAGGACGTATAAGGAATCAGACGATGTTTCAGTACGCTAGTGACAGGCACGCTAACTATCACAAAGGTCTTAGGGCTGGCATGATTGACATACCTAGAGCATCTGAATGGTGGGCACTGCCCTGGCAAGCCTGTGAGAAATCCCCATCCAATCAGGAAAGACGGAAAGAAGTGAAAGAGATCGTTACAGAATGGGCGTCGGCTAGGGTTTCGGAGTGGTCGATTTCTTGCCGTTTTTGGCTTTGTTTCAGTCACTGAGCTATTATCAGTGCTGTAGGCTATCTACTGTGATTTCATCAAGCATGGTTTCACTTGTCTTCAGACCGAAAGAAAGAGTCTGGGAGATGTTTAGCAGGCAGAAATAGACAACATGAAGGAAAAGAGTTGTCTCTGCATTTTTTCAGGGTTCTAAGAGCAGTACATGAAGCCTGCAACTGATATTTCAGACTGTTGTGGACTGTTGGCGATATCATTTTGTACGGTAGACAATGATACTAACGTATGAAACCCCCCCCCCCCCTCCTCCCTTGTTTCTCTTTTTTTTTTCTTCATGCCATTTAAATAAAAGAAAATAGTACCACATGCTCTTTCTTTTTCTCTGTCTGTCTGTCCAAATATGTGTCAGTCTGCCTGCCTGTTTTTCTGCCTATCTTTCTGCGTGTGTGTGTGTGTGTGTGTGTGTGTGTGTGTGTGTGTGTTAGTGCGAGTGTGTGTAAGTAGGGTGCGTCTGTGTGTGTAGATGGGGAGGGGTCTTATGGATCTGTCTGCAATTATAGTCAACCAAAATATTAGCATAATGTCTTTGTTTTTTTGGTAATGCAAGTGCACGCTCATGCACAGAAAAAAATGGGGATTTACAACTATAGAGCCTTGAATGCAGACAAAGATCGGAATGAATTTAAGCGCCTTGATGACAATTCACTGCCAACATACACTTTAGTGTCAAAAGTGCAAAACATGTCAAATGAAGGATCAGTCGCTCCAAGAACTCTTCAGTAATGTAACAAACATGCAAAATCTATAAATCACAACAAATAACAGAAACACGCGCAACAAATGCTGAAATAGTGCAGAGGATGTCAGGCAACGGTGATCTGTTGGTTACAATTATATGGGGCCATCTCAATGGTTTTTGAAGGCTCTGATTTGTTGGCTGAAATCATTGAGACAGATGAATAGTCTGGCTGCGTCTGTGGAAGAGATGTTTGTGTTAAATCTCAGTATTCAACGATCCTCTTTGGCCAGTGATCTCTTTCTTAGGAAGTGGACAAACAGTCCATTTCTATGAAGCGATCTTAAGAAGTTTCGCGCTATTACCTAATCTAGCTTGCTAAGTTCTTTCTCTTCTTCTTTTCTTCTCTTCTTCTTTTTTTCTTCTTCTTTTCTTCTTCTTCTTCTTTTTTCCTTATTATTATCACTATCATCATCATCTCATCATTATCGTCATCATTGTTATTTATCATTATCATCATTATTATTTATCATTTAGTATTATTATTATTATTATCAAATATTGTTATTATTGTTATTATTATTATCATCATCATCATTGTTCCACTGAGTTCGCATTCCTATTACAAAAGACATTTTGTCAATGAAGTTTGTCAACGAAGAGTTAACATTGAAAACAAGTTAGTATACTGATACTGTATGTATTGTAAGTATTAAGTTTTGCCTCCGATTTTAGTTGGAAAAAGAAAAGTGACTTTGTTTTTAGTCATTATGAATGTACATCACATGCAAACAGGCACGCATACGCACAGTCGTGAAACCTTCTTCAAAGCCCGTCTTGATCTCATGGACTCTCCAGTGGTTCAAAGATTCTGATGGATATCTATGGCGGCAATTATCGCTTTGGTTTATGACCCTTAGCAGGAGGTGGACGGACTTCCAATTAAAACTTTATGTACTTCTCAAGCTTCTACCAAAAAATTCAAAGATATCTAGCATTAGGCTCTGACAAGAAACTTCATTCCGTCCAAGCATCTGACTCAATAAATAACCGGCAGAATATAATACGAGCATTAGTCCTTCTTGTGTACAACCCACGAAATCCCATCTGAATAGTCATGATACTGTCTTCGCACAATATGCAGCAATATCCCTGATCACATTCAGTCTTTCTCTTGCTGTTACCTGAGTTAACATTTTACGACTGTAATCTTTAGGTTTTGCCCTCTGTTCAGAGTTATACACCGATGGGCGCAGCAGTCGGGAGGGGGGGGGTGTAAGACCTCAGACTTTCAACTGGAAGGTCTAGGGTTCAATTCTGTCCGGCACCTCCCGCCTGGTGAGATGCAGGTGGAGGTTTTTCCGATCTCTAAAGTCAACATTCTTAAGATTGTTAATGCCTAAACATATTGGTGTGTATGCACATAGAGCAATAAGGGTTCTTATTCCTATTGTTGCTTAAAGCCCAGCCGACTGCATAGAGCCATATCAGGGCTATAACCGTTTCAATACACACAGTACTTCAACAGGAGAAAAAAGGAACAGAAAATTAAGTACACATATCAATGCATTCGCACACATAAACTAAGGACATGCTCCTGGTGTTGACAACTCCGTCCCAATTTAAAAAAGGATTTAAAAAAAAGAAAAACATACCTGAACACAAATTTAAACATAATTAAGGACACGAAAACATATAAAAACGGACCCGAATTACCTAAAATTGCTCCCGCGTATCTCATTTCCATAGAGCCAAAATGTATTGAATATATGTACCCAATTATCAATCCTAAGAGAAGGTACGTAAGACTTTATTGAACACATACAGGTGAATGGACCAGCAAGGCAGAAAATGATAGGAAGAAATGACAGAAAGCATAGGAATAAGGCAGAAAGAAATAGAGACAGAAAAGAGGAAATTTCTAACACAGAATTGCCAGAAGGTGAAGATACTATTTATACTGAAAGAGCCCCCGGCATCCCCACGGGGGATGGGGGGGGGGGGCATTAAATTTACAGTTTAAAGATCCTGTAAGCTATGGTAAGCTATGTAAGTTTTGTTGCTTTACGGAAACATGACAACACCATGTATGCACGCCCATCGAAGACAGAGTACGCAGACATGTGCAGCAGCATACCGCGTGCAGAGTGTGGGCAAAAAACCTGCACACATGCATCCGAGAAAAACCGAAACGGTTGTAAAAAGAAGAGTTACATTATACGCGCATGAGCATACGTGTTTCTGCCTTGTTTTACGACATGTATGCTTGTATTTTCCCTGTCAAGTGTAAAAGTGACATATTGTAACAATACCCTGTGTATGAACAGCCCGGTAGACAACTCTTTAAAAACGAGAACTAGATATTCACTTCAATAATAATAATGATAATAATGATAATAATCATCATCGTCGTCATCATGACGACGACGACGACGATGATGATGACGATGACGACGACGACGACGATGATGATGATGATGATGATGATGATGATGATGATTTCACTTCTATAGCGTAAACAGTCCATGTCAATTTATGCTCGTTGCGATTTACAAGAACAAAACAAACAATGCACGTGCATGCACACACGCACACACACAGAGGATGCTGAGCTAGGGCACACTACTTTCTAAGCTGTATTCTTTGACCCAAGTTGCCATCCTGTAGCTCTCTCTCCTTCTCTCTCTTCCCTACACAGAGAGAGAGTGTGTGTGTGTGAATGAGTGAGAGAGAGAGACAGGAGAGAGAGAGAGAGAGAGAGAGAGAGAGAGCGAGGATCTGAACCAGAGTACGCTCAATGTGTAAAGATTATGACCCTTGATCCAAGTTGTCTTCCTTTCTGACACACACACACACACACACACACACACCACACACACACACACACACACACACACACACACACACACACACAGTCTCTCCTCTCTCACACAACACACACACACATATATATAACACACACACACACACAATACACATACACACACAATACACACTTCAATGACAGAAGCTGGATTGTGTCAGCCTGCGTCTAAGAAATAAACCATAATCACATTTTTTTGTTAGGAACATCGTATGAAACAACAATGATCAAAAACAAACTGGCAGCGTCTGAAATCGCAAACCCTACACTGACATCTCTGATATACAACTCCCGTTAGTGCTCACCAAATAAGCTTTGTCTGTACAGCCTGCTTTTAAGCATGGAACTGATAAGGGGACTGAGCCTGATGAACTCTTCCATTGATCAACGAATAAGTTGGCATATTGGGCTTCATCGCCGTGTGGGTTTTTATGTGGATTACAAGACCAATCCTGGAGGCACATGGTCTTTCACAGGCACCGCTTTGGAAGAAGTCCTGCGGTCTTTGGTTCTATTTCTGTCACCTCTGTTTCTGCTAAAATGTACAATAAACGTAATATCTATTGATAGATGGACATATGCACTGTGACCATATCCAAAGTCGCCTTCTACCTGTACAGTACAATCGAAGGTGTACACGTTATCCGATTTCTAATTTCGACGGCCATTGACAACCATTTGCTGTGTGGAATTTATGACTGTACAAATACGTTTTCAAAACTTTTGATCTTTTCAAAATCCAGCATTAAGTTTAAACTGGAGAACACTGCGTTTCTAATGATGCAGTCAAAGGGTACGGACGAAAGAAAGAGACAGATAATTGAGAATACCACACGAATGTTTACTCTGTCTGTCTGTCTGTCTGTCTGTCTGTGTCCGTCCGTCTGTCTGTGTCAAATTAAGAGATATCAGAACAAACGCCACACAGTATTTGTACTGACGTCAGATCCACGTTTTCGTCTGCTTGTATAATTATAATTGTGCCGAAGGAAGAGATGGATGGATGGTTTATTTATGTCATAAGCCATAGCCGCTCATAAAAGAGTGTGTGAACAATATACAGCATGACACTTTGTAAGTGATTACAAGAATACATTTTTGAACGATTATAAGCAACACATTTTAAGGATTAAAACACGGTTTTTAAAGAGACTAAATAATGACCAATACCATGAACCAGCTATTTTTCTAAATATCAGAGTTTTGTACAAAAACAATGAGAAAATTGTGCACAACTTCAAGGTTTGTTGGTGATATCAATAAACTTAAGGCTGTCTGTGATACATGTATTTGCTTGAAAAATGTTCTCCGACATGATTACGTGCTTGACAACTGAGAACAATACGTTCCACATATTGTCGATTTTTTACACAAAGGAGATATCAAGTCACTATCAGTAAAATTTACTGCATTTAATGCTTTGTACTTGAAACAATGTACAGACAAATCAGGCAAACCGAATCTGAATCTTGTTACATTTTTCGTATTTGCAACAAACACACACACACACACACACAACCACACCCGCCGCCGCGCGCGCGCATACACACACACCACGCACGCACGCATGCACACACAGATGCAACACAACACACATACACCCATCACCAAATGCCATCCCCTTCATGGCTCCCAAGAGCCGGCAATCTGCATAATACTGACAACAAAATTAGAAAACACATTTATCCTTCAATTTGACAGGCTGGAGCTGTGAAAAGCTGGGCTTGAAAAAGCAACTGACTGGTCCACATCTGAATAATTGAAACCACCTTTATAAGATTGTGCCTTTATTGATATTTGTACAACTGAAACTTTCGTATCTATAGATTGCATGCACATTGTATGTACTTTAAGAATTGTTGTAAAAAAAAAAAACTAGTTTTGTTCGAGACTGATGCCTTTTCAAGTTAAGAAAGTCCTTCAATGATTTTAGTTCGGAAGAATATTTTACCTACTTCGGTTACAGCTGGTAATGGCATACAGTACTTAAAAATCGCCTGTTTTACGTGATCACGTTTCCTCTAAAAGATTAAATAGGCCAACTATAACGTGTGCACTAGAATATTTTTTTCTACTTCTTTTTCTTCTTCATCATCTTAGTCTTCAGTAGCAAGAACATATTCCACGTTAACTAGCGAAGTGTTATGGTAATTAAGCGGCTGCTGTAACTTGTTTCACAGCACACTTTTGCACTTTGACATTTCTTGGGTTGGAGTGGGGTGGGGACTTATCTCAGGGAAAAAATCAGATTGTGTTCCAACCATTCAGAGACAAAAAGGGAACGAATCAAGTTTTCTCCCGCCAGTGTCTCAAGGATGAACTTTGTTTTCCTCTACTTCTCCTTTTGCGTGAAGAAACTCCCGATGTGCTGACCACTTAGACACAAATGATGTTTCCTCGGGGATTCTATGTTCGTATTCGTGAACTAGGGATGGTAGAACGTGACTGTATCGATGATGACGGAACTGGCAAACCATATTTCTTTCTTTCAGTGCGTATAGTCTTGGATACAAAAAAAAACTTTCTTAAGCGCCTTACATATTTAAATCACAAGCCACACACAATCATAGCACCCTTTAAACCGTTTAAAATTTAATATAAATCAAACCAACTGCCAGCGTTCAAGCAAAAAGGAACTAGAAAAACACAAAACTGGAATCAGAACTGGTATGTAACAACACAAAGACAGGTGCAAATTTTCAGCCAACTGGCCTTTGTCAAGCGTACACAAAGGGCAATACAGAATAAATACACAACACTTAGCAGGGGAAAAATCAACTTTCCTAACGCGGTGTTGCGCAGGAGAAAATGGCAGAAAAATCTGCAGTCTGATTTTACACGTGAGATAAGAAAACGTGTCTTTTCTATGCGTCTGAAAATTCAAATTTATAGACTTTAGAAAATCTCAAAGATTAAAAACAATTCAGCTTTTTGACAGTAGAGTAACTTGTAGCATGTAAAGATAGCGTTTGAAATCCTCAATAAATCTAAAACACCAAACAGATAAAGTAGACTGTCAAAATGCAAAAGTGTGCTGTGAAACAAGTTACAGCAGCCGCTTAGATTTGATTTTATCGAGCGCTTAGATTTAGGTGGTTTTGATTACCAGCGCTTAGATTTGATTTTATCGAGATTTTGCGCTATATAAATAAGATATATTATTATTATTATTATAAATGATGTTCCAGTTACGTTAGAAACTTTCTTTACTGCCTCAAACAGCGTGGCAATGAAGTATTGCGGATTGAAGCGAAAGACCAGTCTATCATCAGATTTGGAGTGTCAGATGTTTTATGTTTTAGATTACTCTTTATTTGTCCATCTTTTCTGTTTCCTCCTTCATTATCTTACTGCTTTGCCTTGACCTTTGTCTGCCCTTTGGTTCAACCACATGCCGTTGTTGTGTTGGTGGTGGTGTGGTGGTTTTGTTTTACTTTTCAGAACATCTTCGCCATCTGTTTTTGCAGTAATCCGTCAGTGAAGACAGTCTACTTTATCTGTTTGGTGTTTTTTTTTATGCCCAGGAAGTGACAGTAAAGCAATCTGGCTCATCGAATTATCCTTTTATTCCGCCTCTTGTGCAATGTTCTTCGTCGTTTTGTTTGTTTGTTTGTTTTTTTATGTGTGTGTATCTTTGATTCTGTGACACAGGAGAATGTGAGGCCAGTAGGTACTAGGTTCGTGGACTTTAAGATAGGAGTTGTTAATGTTCATGATCTTTATGATAGGAGCTTGTTAATGTTCATGGTCTTTATTATAGCTTGTAAGTGTTCATGATCTTTATAATAGGAGCTTGTAAGTGTCCATGGTATTTATGATAGGAGCTTGTTAAGTGGTCATGGTCTTTATGATAGGAGCTTCTCAAGTGTTCATGGTCTTTATGACAGAAGCTTGTTCAGTGTTCATGGTCTTTATGACAGAAGCTTGTTAAGTGTTCATGGTCTTTATGACAGAAGCTTGTTAAGTGTTCATGGTCTTTATGACAGAAGCTTGTTAAGTGTTCATGGTCTTTATAATAGGAGCTTGTTAAGTGTTCATGGTCTTTATCATAGAAGCTTGTTAAATGTTCATGGTCTTTATCATAGAAGCTTGTTAAGTGTTCATGGTCTTTATGACAGAAGCTTATTCAGTGTTCATGGTCTTTATCACGGAAGTTTGTTCAGTATTCATGGTCTTTATAATAGGAGCTTGTTAAGTGTTCATGGTCTTTATGACAGAAGCTTGTTAAGTGTTCATGGTCTTTATCATAGAAGCTTGTTAAGTGTTCATGGTCTTTATGATAGAAGCTTGTTAAATGTTCATGGTCTTTATCATAGAAGCTTGTTAAGTGTTCATGGTCTTTATGACAGAAGCTTGTTCAGTGTTCATGGTCTTTATCAAGAAGCTTGTTAGTGATCAGAGTCTATATGACAGAAGCTTGTTAAGTGTTCATGGTCTTTATCATAGAAGCTTGTTAAATGTTCATGGTCTTTATCATAGAAGCTTGTTAAGTGATCAGGTCTTTATGACAGAAGCTTGTTCAGTGTTCGTGTCTTTATCATAGAAGCTTGTTAGTGATCAGAGTCTATATGACAGAAGCTTGTTCAGTGTTCATTGTCTTTATCATAGAAGCTTGTTAGTGATCAGAGTCTTTATCATAGAAGCTTGTTAAGTGTTCATTGTCTTTATGACAGAAACTTGTTAGTGATCAGAGTCTATGTGACAGAAGCTTGTTCAGTGTTCATGGTCTTTATCATAGAAGCTTGTTAGTGATCAGAGTCTATATGACAGAAGCTTGTTCAGTGTTCATGGTCTTTATCATAGAACCTTGTTAGTGATCAGAGTCTATATGACAGAAGCTTGTTAGTGTTCATGGTCTTTATGACAGATGATTGTTAAGTGTTCATGGTCTTTATGACAGAAGCTTGTTCAGTGTTCATGGTCTTTATGACAGAAGCTTGTTAAGTGTTCATGGTCTTTATACAGAAGCTTAAGTGTTCATGTCTTATGACAGAAGCTTGTTAAGTGTTCATGGTTTTTATCACAGAAGCTTGTTAAGTGTTCATGGTCTTTATGACAGAAGCTTGTTAAGTGTTTGAGGTCTTTATGATAGGAGCTTGTTAGGTGTTCATGGTCTTTATGATAGGAGCTTGTTAGTGTTCATGGTCTTTATGATAGAGCTTGTTAGTGTTCATGGTCTTTATGATAGGAGCTTGTTAGTGTTCATGGTCTTTATGATAGGAGCTTGTTAGTGTTCATGGTCTTTATGATAGGAGCTTGTTAGTGTTCATGGTCTTTATGATAGGAGCTGTTAGTGTTCATGGTCTTTATGATAGTTGCTATGTCCTGGTCTTTATGATAGAGCTTGTTAGCGTTCCTGGCCTTTATGACAGGAGCTTGTTTGTGTTCATGGTCTTTATGGTAGGACTTTGTTAGTCTTCAAGGTCTATATAACGAGAGGTTGTTAGTGTGCATGGTATTTATGTTGAGAGCGTATTAGTGTTCATGATCTTTATGACAGCAGCTTGTAAGTGTTCATGGTCTTTATGATAGAAGTTTATGTTCACGGCCTTTATGATAGGAGCTTGTTAGTGTTCATGGTCTTTATGTTTGGAGCTGTCAGAGTTTATGGTTTTTATGATAGGAACTTGTAAGTGTTCATGGTTTTTATGATATGAGCTTGTTAGCATTCCTGGCCTTTATGATAGGAGTTTATTAGAGTTTATAGTCTTTATGACAGGAGCTTGTAAGTGTTCATGGTCTTTATGATAGGAGCTTGTAAGTGTTCATGGTCTTTATGATAGAAGCTTGTAAGTGTTCATGGTCTTTATGATAGGAGCTTGTAAGTGTTCATGGTCTTTATGATAGGAGCTTGTTCGCGAAGTCATCTATTTCTTTCAAGTGAATGGTTGGTTCTGAGTGTGATTAGGAACGGTGATCTGTTTTTAGAGAGGTTGCTATTTGCTGCAATAATCCTGAAATAACTCTTGTCGTCAGCTTGGTGATGAAAATCATCTAGAATATATCTGAACAAAAAGATTATGAAAATATCATATTAATATTACAAGAGCAGAAAAAAATAAAGAAGGAAAGCTGTATTCACAGAAAACACACCACAGCTTGACAGGGAAAAATCAAATTAACATTCTCACGAAGTGGGCAGATTGGAAAATATTAACATTGATAACAATTTGTTGATCGACTTTCGTCCCTAATTTCTTTTTCCTGATAGCGTGTGCGCGTGCGTGTATGTGTACGTGTGTGTGAAAAAGAGAAGGGAAGTAAAAAGAGAGAGACAGACAGAGAGAGACAGACAGACAGACAGACAGAGACAGACAGAGAGAGACTGAGACAGAGAGAGACAGACAGACAGAGAGACAGAGACAGAGAAAGATAGAGACAGAGAGAGAGACAGAGAGAGACAGATAGAGAGAAACAGAGAGAGAGAGAGACAGAGACAGACAGACAGACAGACAGACACAGAGACAGAGAGAGAGAGAGACAGAGAGACAGAGAGAGAGAGAATACGATTGACTGCATGTCTTAAGCCTTTTAGCCCATTAATAGGGGAGCAGAGGGAGAGGGGTAATCGGGTGGCTTCAAAACATGAGAGCCAGATGATGATAAGACAACGAAGGAAGTTCATGTACATTATTATTGAAGTACAGTTATTGATCGTATTTACAGTCAGATGTGATGAAGTGACTGACATATACCGTTGGTTTTTACGGTGGGTCCAGGTGGTTTCTCCGCTCTCGACAGCATTGTCTTTGGAATTATCTTTCACTACTGGTCTAGATATATCACGAAATCTGCACATTTCTCTGCGTGATTCCTCGATCAGGTAATTATGTCAGCAACACTGACATCTGGATTATCAATACGGTCATGCGGTTTTCCAGGTAAGTCAGTAATACTTTTGCCACTTTTTCCTGCTTCTCATATCAGTCTTGTTTATTGATGTTTCTTCTGTTGTGACACATGTTTCAGATTCACTGTCAGCAAATCTACATATGTTTTTGCTCACCTAACAAGTGACCGAAGACCTAGCTACAGTCATCCAGGCTTATCATATCAAACCTGATTTTAAGGTTTCATTTCAAAAACTATGCTTCAATTTCAAATTGTTGTTGAAAATACTTTGACTTCTTGAAAATATGCATAAGAAACAATCCCACTAAATCTCAAGCATTTGTTGCTCTCTGAAAATAAGTAATTAAAATCTTACTTTGATAGAAAAACAAATCTCCCGTCATCTTTTGAATTGCGACTTATTTTTACTTACATATAGACGTGCTAAAGCACCCAGACATACAGACTTATGAGTCCATTAGAAATAATGCCTCCTTTCGTTTATGTGATAGTACTTTTGTTTCCTGTGTGTTATCACATTTTTGTCTATGTTTGAGGCTTATAGTAAAAAAGAAACAAACATGAATGAAAAGGCTATGAGAGAAATGATGTCCCTTGTTTTCAAATATTTCATTCGAAATGATGACGATATTTCATTAAAGTAGTCTTTTTCTTTATCATAAGCACGACAAAATCGTCTATAAACTTTTAGCTGAAATCTAAATGGGGGGGGGGGGGGGGGGGAGTCAACAGCAAGAAGGAGCTAATCTACCAGTCACTGCTGTTGCACGGGCTTCCGGGATCTGGAAGAATGATCATTCTTGACTTCTTTATCTTGATAACAAGTACAGTGTGCTAAAAAGACGCCTGCATATCACATGACTTATCACTTCACGCCTCAGCAGAGAGGAAGGTACCGACTTACCATCACTGATGAGTGAGCGTTTTATGGCGCTGACGTTTGGCAGTGACGCAGCTTTCAGTTGTGGCGTGATGCAGTAGAGCTTTGATACTACATGAACAGAGCCGTCTGTACGTACTTAACACCTGATACCATTTCTAACTGACTTATACATCAAGGTATATCTTTGAATGTGCTTATGCGTAATTTGTTTCGTTAACGATCAAGATAGTTACACATACGTCACGGTATCTCTTTAGAGTGGGCTTCCGCATTCTCTGTTTCGTTAAGTCAAGATATTTACACTTTATGTCCTTTAAGTTTACTGTCAATTCCAACAAAAAAACTAGATTCGGTGTAATAATTATAAATTCATTATAGATAGTAATCATACTTGGTATTTCTAGGCAGACTTAGTGTAGTTAGATTACTAATTGAGATGAGTGTGTTATTCAGACTGCTGAGCTGATTAATTTGTTATTTCGTTCTCTAACTGTTTAGATAACTGATTTTATTGAATAGATAAAAACAAAACTAAACAAATTTGTTAGATTCCATTTTCCCAAGTTTACGCTCAGGTTTTTACATCTACCTTTGCGTGGAACCACAGATTATGAAAGAAAATGTTATCGAAGCGTCTATCAATCATGAACAGTAATGAAGTAAAGTATCTGACGACTTTACAACTGCAACAGCTTAAACAAAAGCGACAATGCTCAATCTGAACATTCCTCAATCTTATATTACGTAAATATGTTCACAGTTTATGCTCTTGCAATGGAAAAAGGCTGTGAAAGACCATCAAAGCAGTAGAGATAACCATCTCATCACAAAACGGACGTAAAGTAAACTGTTTATTCTCTCCCGGCAAAAGATCAAAATGCACACACACCTGTCCTGTTAGCAGACTAAAGATTGGAATGAAGTTACGCGCTTTGTGGGTGTTCCAAGGCGAGGTTCAGTGAAATAAGAAAAGCGGGACTACAAAACGCAGACATTTTAATTTCAATGGTAATGCTACAATCATTTTGAAATGAAAGAATCTTCTTTTTCTAAACAACGACGAACACAAAAGAGAGAGGATCAAACAGAAGAAGATTGATTTAAATCTTTGTTCTGTCGTGTGTGTGTGTGTGTGTGTGTGTGTGTGTGTGTGTGTGTGTGTGTGTGTGTGTGTGTGTGTGTGTGTGTCTCCGTGCTCTCTCTCTCTCTCTCTCTCTCTCTCTCTCTCTCTCTCTCTCTCTCTCTCTCTCTCTCTCCTACGTCCACATGTAAATCAATAGTCTGATCCGCTAAGAAGTCACGACTGAATTCATTTTTAGACTGACATGGCTGAACACCTAGCTTACAGAGGCTGGAAATGTAAAATGTTTCATAAGGATTTCTTAGCTGTGTATGAATCTAAAACGTCAAGTGTTCAACCAAACAGCAGTTCCCGACTGTTTGACTGCTACTGAACTGCAAAGAGATTATTACACAAAGTGAGTGGGACCATCGGTGGTGGGGATAGTTTCACTGATAAGCTGGTGTAAGACTGACCAATATTATTTACACTTTCCTTGTCAGTATATGATCATGCACGACCGAGCGTCTGTCTTACACTACTACTGATGATGATGATGATGATGATGATGATGATGATGATGATGATGATGATGATGATGATGATGATGATGATGATTATAAGGCGCCAAATCTTGATTCAAGAATCAAACCAAGACGGACGCTGTCATCATTCACCAAAGCAATCGTCCAGCAACGACCAAACCTCCAAGGCACAAGCACATGCAAACCGGGAGAAGGAAGACAGGAGGCGAGTAGAGAGTTTGACCCTGACCAGCCGTTGTCCTCCCTCTGTCTCACACATACATACAAGATGCTGAGCTAGTGTACACGCAAGCCTGTTCGGCGAATCTTTTCCTTTTTCTTTTTTTCTTTTTTTTTTCTTTTTTTCCTTTTTTTTTTTGTTTTTTGGTCTAGAACATTATTAAACAATATACAAGATAAGAGTGTTTTTTGTGAAACATACTCCAAACAAACACACAAACCACATAAACACATAACCAGGCAGTTGTAATAAGCAAACAACGTTATGTCTAAGTTTTTTTTCTCTTTCCCACTGACTCTTTTACCTCTTCTAGTTTTCACATCAAAACTATATTTTTTCAGTGTTGCTATTGCTGTAATTCAGCTAAACTGTTAATGAATCAAGCTCAAGTTCATATTGCTTATAGCCCAGCCGACTACTAGAGCCCTATCAGCGCTAACACCACGTCAAAAACGACAACCAGGTTAAGATAATAAAAAAAAAAACAACAACCAACAACAACAACGGTTAAAACTATGCTCACCGCTAACCTTGCAAGCCTGAAATGCAATTAAAGAAAAGCACACTTGAATGTAAAATCATATCAGGTGAAATCTATTGATCTCTTGTAAAAACTGGAAAATTGCATAAACATACCTTTACAGAAAACGTGTTATGACATTAAGTCAGTACCTTTAATTTTCTGAACAATCTTCTAGTTTTTAATTGTTGCTTCGGGTTGATGTATGCAGATTTATGTCATGTCATGATTGACTGTTAGATCCCTATTCACATGACATCTGTTGTATGGTGTATAAGGAATTGTATGAAAAACCGTCCTGAACAAACTGGAATGAACAGAAACTGATGTTGATTTTGAAGAACAAAAAGGGCAATGCACTTCAGCCCACTGATTAGAGAAGCAAACAGAATGATCTGCTTTGATCATGGTAGATAACCATGCTTACCCTCCTAATGGGACTGAGTAAATTTAACAGATAATCATGCTTTTTATCTAATGGAAACGATGTAATTTTCACCTTTTGGTTTTTCTTTGATATGCGCTTCTTAGAAGTCTTTTTTTTCTTCTTGATACTAATTTAATTTCAAGGTCACAATTATGCTGAAAGTTCTCGAGATATGAACAGAGAGAGACTGTAAATAGACTATAGCTTTACCTCGTGTGGTGTGTGTGTGTGTGTGTGTGTGTGGTGTGTGTGTGTGTGTGTGTGTGTGTGTGTGTGTGGTGTGTGTGTGTGTGTGTGAGCGCGCGTGTGTGTGAGCGCGCGCGTGTGTGACGTGCGTGCTGTCGTGTATTGTTCTTATTCTTGTTAAAAGCCAGCCCACTTTGTAGAGCCGTATCAGGGCTATAACCGCTTTAAACATACAAAACTTCAACAGGAAAAAAAAAAAAAAGAAAATTAAATACACATATCAATGCATTCGCGCACATAATCTAAGGATGACCACTCCATCCAATTTATCGCACAGGGGTTTCAAAAACCATACCTGAATGTAAGCTTAACTATACCTAAAGACGCCAAAACATACAAAAACGGGCAAAAAATACCTAAAATTGCTTCAGCATATCTAACCTCCCTAGAGCCAAAAAATGCATTTAATACATGTAACCTAATTATCAATCCTAAGAAAAACTATGTAAGACTTATCGAACACATACAGGCGAATGGACCAGCAAGGCAAAAAATGACAGGAAGAAATGACAGAAAGCAAAGGAATAAGGCAGAAACAAAGAATGACAGAAAAGAAGAAATTTCTAGCACAGAATTTCGAGAAGGTGGGGATACTATTTATACCAAAAGAGCCCCCGGCATCCCCACGGGGGAAGCGTATGCGTGTGTGCGTGTGTGTGTGTGTCCATGTGTGTGTGTGCGCGGTGCTTGTGTGTGTAAGGACTGATTACTAAGAATCCTGCTAAGATGCCAAGATTAGAAGAACTGACTGCACACACTTAACTGTGCATATCCTTTTCAAAAAGAAAATGAACCTTACATACACTTTCAGACTTGGGATTTTCCCGTCCATTGCTTCACGCTGGCCAATAACTTACAATGGCTTCTGCTGCAATGAAACAGGACATCAAAGGGTGGAACTTCGATCTTTCATAGAGAGACATAGTTTTGCACGCCAGATAAAATTTGCTTTGGTGCAAATACCCACCATGCTCTGCCGCTTCAAAAGAACCACTTAATTATCCTTGATACAACGCAGTCTTTACAAATTTTAGGGGAAATACCTCCCCCTCGCCTCCTCTCTCTCTCTCAATCTGTATGTATGCTTGTGTGTGTCTGTATGTGTATGTATGCGTTGTGAATGTGTGTGTGTGTGTGTGTGTGTGTGTGTGTGTGTGTGTGTGTGTGTGTGTGTGTGGTGTGCGTGCGTGCGTGCGTGTGTGGAGGGGGTTGTATGTATGTATGTGTTTCTCTCTCTCTCTCTCTCTCTCTCTCTCTCTCTCTCTCTCTCTCTCTCTCTCTCTCTGTTGTGTGTGTGTGTGTGTGTGTGTGTGTGTGTGTGTGTGTGTGTGTGTGTGTGTGTGTGTGTGTGTGTGTGTGTGTGTGTGTAACGTGCGTTGTTGATAGTGGACATGTTTCTGGATGTGTTCTGATATTTGAGATTTGTTCACCATTGGCGTCAATTTTCTATTCCCACCCACCCCATGCGGTCTCCCCCCACCCCTGCCATTATTTTTAAACAAAAGATGGAATTATTATGTGTGGAACTGATTTTGGACGAATTTGTAGGCAATCTCACAGCGCTATATAGGCTCCAGCTAAATCTGCCAGTGATGATTTGAAAGATTGCTCAAACCTGATTACATTTTTTTTCTTTTGCGTGGAGAGATATTTAGGACATGTTGTCGCAGCTTATGCATTATTTTCTTAGTGGAATTTTCTACCTTTTCAACATCAGGAGGTTGTAATGGTGGATTATGACGCGTTTCGAATGTTGGTGTTTCTCGGATACCTCAGTCACTGTGCAAAAATAAAATAAAATAAAATAAAAGCTACGATTAAACTTTAAAAGGAATGAAATCTTTTTACAGAAAACCAATCAAACAAACAAACACCAATTACGAGGAGGCAATAGTAAAGTTGGTTAACACTGACTCCCGCACCCTGTCCACCAGCATCCTGCATTATCAACCATGTTAGCAAAGCAAAAAGTTAACCCTCTGACTCCCTTACCCTATCCACCAGCTTCCTGCAGGAAGCTGATGCAGTTGGTTAATAGGATGCAGGAGTCAAAGGGTTAAAACGTCGGACCTCCAATCGAAAGATGTGGGTTAGGTGCAGCCTGGCTGTCTTCCACCTGATGGAGACTTTTATGGTCTCCCTCGCCAACATGTGTTTGTGCCTAAACCCCCTCTGCAGATCATCAAACATGCATAGGGTTAAAGTTGTTGTTAGTCACGAAATTTACTATTATTTTTGTTAAAGCCCAGCCGACAGCGTAGAGCTATCATCATCATCAGGTGCCTTGCCGCATGGCGTCGGCGATTATGGACTTCCATCTATATCTGTCTCTATCAGTTGTTGCCTCATGCATCTCTATCAGTTGTTGCCTCATGCATCTCTATCAGTTGTTGCCTCATGCATCTCTATCACTTGTTGCCTCATGCATCTCTATCAGTTGTTGCCTCATGCATCTCTATCAGTTGTTGCCTTAAGCATCTCTATCAGTTGTTGCCTTAAGCATCTCTATCAGTTGTTGCCTTAAGCATCTCTATCAGTTGTTGCCTTAAGCATCTCTATCAGTTGTTGCCTTAAGCATCTCTATCAGTTGTTGCCTTAAGCATCTCTATCAGTTGTTGCCTTAAGCATCTCTATCAGTTGTTGCCTCATGCATCTCTATCAGTTGTTGCCTTAAGCATCTCTATCAGTTGTTGCCTTAAGCATCTCTATCAGTTGTTGCCTTAAGCATCTCTATCAGTTGTTGCCTCATGCATCTCTATCACTTGTTGCCTCATGCATCTCTATCACTTGTTGCCTCAAGCATCTCTATCACTTGTTGCCTCAAGCATCTCTATCACTTGTTGCCTCAAGCATCTCTATCACTTGTTGCCTCAAGCATCTCTATCACTTGTTGCCTCAAGCATCTCTATCACTTGTTGCCTCAAGCATCTCTATCACTTGTTGCCTCATGCATCTCTATCACTTGTTGCCTCAAGCATCTCTATCACTTGTTGCCTCAAGCATCTCTATCACTTGTTGCCTCAAGCATCTCTATCACTTGTTGCCTCAAGCATCTCTATCACTTGTTGCCTCAAGCATCTCTATCACTTGTTGCCTCATGCATCTCTATCACTTGTTGCCTCAAGCATCTCTATCACTTGTTGCCTCAAGCATCTCTATCACTTGTTGCCTCATGCATCTCTATCACTTGTTGCCTCAAGCATCTCTATCACTTGTTGCCTCAAGCATCTCTATCACTTGTTGCCTCATGCATCTCTATCACATGTTGCCTCAAACATCTCTATCACTTGTTGCCTCATGCATCTCTATCACTTGTTGCCTCATGCATCTCTATCACTTGTTGCCTCAAGCATCTCTATCACATGTTGCCTCAAACATCTCTATCACTTGTTGCCTCAAGCATCTCTATCACTTGTTGCCTCAAGCATCTCTATCACTTGTTGCCTCAAGCATCTCTATCACTTGTTGCCTCAAGCATCTCTATCACTTGTTGCCTCATGCATCTCTATCACTTGTTGCCTCAAGCATCTCTATCACTTGTTGCCTCAAGCATCTCTATCAGGATTATAACCCGTTTCAAAACATACTACTTCAATAAAAACAAAACAAAAAATAGAATTAAGTGTACACACATATCAATGCATTCGCACACATAATCTAAGGAAATGCCCCTGGAGTTGACCACTCCGTCCAATCACACAGGATATTTAAAAAAAAGCATACCTGAATACAAATTTAAACACAACTAACGACACTAAAACATATATAAACACGGGCCTAATACCTAAAATTCCCTCCGCGTATCTCATTTCCCTAGAGCTAAAAATGCACTCAATAAATGTATCCAGTCATCAATCCTAGGACAAAGTAGGCAAGACTTTATCGAACACATACAGGTGAATGGACCAGCAAGACAGAAATTATAGGAAGAAATGACAGAAAACAAAGGAACAAGGCAAAAACAGAGAGTGAGAAAAAAGAGGAAATATCTAGGACAGGATTTCCAGAAGGTGGGGATACTGTTTATACTGAAAGAACCCCAAGCATCCCCACGGGGGTGGGGTGGGAGGTCACGAAAGTGTGCGGTGGCTTATGACAGAGTATGGAGGATGTGCAGCAAGATACCGCCTGCACAGTGTGAACAAAAAACAACGTACATACGTGCATCGCAAGCCCGCGCTCACGCATGTTTACTGCTGTTTGTCGTCATTCAGGATAATTTAGTATCAGGGCTTAAAACGGGAGGAGGAAAAAAACCACTGAAACTAGGGGGGTCCGGGGGCATGCTCCCCCGGGAAAATGTTTTAAAAACCAAGTGTAAATCTATGCCATTTCGTGCTTTCTGGACATAATTTCAAGAGATCTATTTTAGTACATAAAACTTGCTGTAAACACATAATTATTACAGGAAGATATATTTGGGAAAAGGGGAGAAGGGGTTAAAAACATAATAATCACGGATGCCTTGCTCCTTTCGGTTTTTTTGTTGTTGTCGTTGTTGATTTTTTTTTTTTTTTTTTTTTTTTTGGACGAACCGAAATCGCGGAATTCCGCCCAGACGCGAACGTTTTAAGCCCTGACTATGTAATTAGTGCGTTGATCATTTCACTGGTCAACAGGCTGTACCTGGTGATAATGAAAATAACTTGCTGTTTCAAAAAAACGAATTTCGTCACCACGACGCAGTCCGTGGGCTGCTGCAATTTATAATCCTTTAACAGATCATGTGGGATCTATATTGCATGCCTCACAGCGATCGGCGCTGGTCATACGAGAAAAGTTTTCACATTGACGAGAAACAAAAATAGGCATAATATATCTGTCTAACATAATAAAGGAACTTTTTTCTTGTTATAAGTTAGATACACATACTCAGACAGAGAAGACATGAATACATATTTCGACCTAAAAATGCCGTCAACACCCCTGTTGCATACCATTTCCAAAAGTTAATAAGAAATTCACGAGGGTGTTAGAGGGGACCCAGAGCACTAATGCCTCACTACTCTCCAGACAATCATCTCCCAAGCTGGCAACGTCACACGATAGCCATTTCATCAAGTAAAGGAGGGTTTCCATGGTCTGTACAACCCATTCGGACCCAACCATCAGTTACCGTGTTTACAAAGCGAATGATAAGATGGGGAGATGACAAACCACAGGATATAGTCACACAACGCGCACCAACCAGATCCAGCCCAGCAACCGGACCAAGAGAGACTGGAAGAGCCCTTTCTTGTCTTATTCTGGGCCTGCATCTATCTGTTGGTCAGCCCGAGCAGCTCCCAGCTCGCATAGCTGCCAGCTCATTTCTCCTTTATAATTATAGTCTCGACAATTAGCAGTCGGAAGCTCCCAATCGCTTTCTACAACTACAGGGGTGTTCAAATAGCCGCTGTTCACCTAGGTCTGACATGCTCCCAAAGGGATCCCAAGTTTACCATCTTTCCGAGCCGTCAGCAGGTCTCTCCCTGCGGTCATCAGGCCTGATTCCCTGAAGTCAGCAGCTAAGCCACAAGTCAAAGTTAACATGTAACACCACATGCATATATACATACATATACATACATACATACGCACATATATACATATGTGTGTGTGTGTGTATATAATATATATATATATATATTATATATACATGTATGTATGTGTGTGCGTGTGTGTGTGTGTGTATGAGTGTGTATGTGTGTGTGTGTGTGTATGTGTATGTGTGTGTGTGCGTGTGTGCGTGTGTGTGTGTGGTGTGTGTGTGTGTGTGTGTGTGTCCTACATATGCACGTACCTATATACCACGTATGTACATATACATACATATAAACAAGTCAGCAAACTGTGACGCTCACCAGAGGTCAATATAACTGGAACCATTTCCAATATTTAAGGGAGGCTAAAAAAAAATTTTTTAAATAACTTACGGGCCGGGTGTTATCTGCAGAACGACAAGAACGACAGATTTTAGAGTGCAAGCAAATTTTGTACGGGGGGCAAGGCAGTGCAATCTGTTTCAGGCTTCAAAAGGAACATCACGTCAATGTAAAGACTTCATACAGACGCCTCAGGAACTCAAATGATAATCACGTTCATACTCTCTCTCTCTCTCTCTCTCTCTCTCTCTCTCTCTCTCTCTCTCTCTCTCTCTCTCTTTCTTTCTCTCTCTCTCTCCCCCCTTCTCTCCCTCTTTTTTTCTCTCTCTCCTTTCTTCAGTGATACTATTTTTAGGTTGTTTTCTTTCGCGAGATCTTGTAAACTGTTGGCCAGAATTCTTTCTGATATTTACAGGATCCGATCAATTTATTCTCAATAGAGTAGTTGTTGAACATGTTTCTGCTTTTCTAACGACAGTTATTTGCTGTGTTTTCTACTCTGACAAAAGCCAGTTCTATCATCATTCAGCGCTTAGATTTGATTTTATCAAGATTTTGCGCTATATAAATAAAATATATTATTATTATTATTATCCAAACTTTTTTCCTGCTTTTCCTCAAAAAGCTTACGTACGAGTGACATAGCGATGTCTGTCTAAGCGACATCTTAACCGAGATTTAATTTTGATATCTCGTGTCTGTAACTTTTTATATATTTGTATATATATATATATATATATATGTGTGTGTGTGTGTGTGTGTGTGTGTGTGTGTGTGTGTGTGTGTGTGTGGTGTGTGTGTATACATGTATACATATATGTACACATATATACACACATATATATATATGTATATATGCATATACATACATATGTATACATACATATATATATAGAGAGAGAGGGGGAGAGAGAGAGATTGGTTGCCCCATTTTCTCAACTTCCGCACCCCTTCACCCCTTCAGTGGCATCAACCGCTCTTACGCGGTTTATCTCAGTTGTCAATAACATTACTACACAGGGAGATTTATCCCGTCTGTGCCAATGCCAGGGAGTGCACAACACTTATAAACAAGTCGCTGTGAGGCCACCCACCAGAGAGATCACACTGCCGTAAATCACTTCGCTGGAATTCGTCAGTGCCTCTTTGAACCCAGCGTATTTAATCTATTAAACCGTTTGACCCCTCTTTCACGCCCTCGCACTGACCGTTTACTCCCTTAACTTAACTCTAATCTTTCCCCAGACAACCACAAGGCAGTGGTGATTTTCTGTCAGGATTTAATCCTTTAACCTTGGTCTCTCCCGAGACAGCCACATGGCAGTGGTACTGTTTACCCATAGCTGGGGATCTGGTTCGTGGACACCAGGCGAGTCCCTTCAGAGCTTATCCTGAGTCCATGAGTGCTCAGTTACTGTGTGTCACCACGACGAGGCACTATACAGGGCTTGCTAATGGAGAGGCTATGTACTGACCAAGAGAGACTTGCGCATTCTGCTCTCCTTTTCGCAGAGCTGCAAGCAGCAATGTTAGTTTGCGGTATGGACTGAAAGCAAGAGGTGGTAAGCGTGCAGTCACTAGCCAACACTCCGGACGCGTCACATCAGCCATTAGGACACACGTTAATAAGGTAAAGAACAATATTCTGCTGCTTGAAATGCCTAACGTAACTGGATGAAATAAGAAATAACTATCATACTTTGAGTAAAAAGAAAAATGTAAAGGCGGTGGAACAAAAAAAAGTCAATAACTCTGTGTCTGTCTGTCTCATTGTCCGTCATTTGTTTTAATGTCTCTAGCTGTTTATAGTATAAAGCTACAATGGAGTCTTTTCTTGTGGACTTTTTTCAAGGAAAAGGGGCAATTCTTCTTCCCCCCCCCCCCCCCCCCCCCCCCCCCGCTCATCTGCTATTTGGGGTTAAGCACATCACCTCTTCATTACGCCACTAGTGACAGCACCTAAAAGTTCACAGGCCTTTCCCTACCTCAGTTCGGACTGTATTGCAATTTTCACGGTCGACTTTTACAGTAAGTGGACAATTCCTGCTTGATAAGGTTGCTTCTTAAGTTGTTATTCCTTTACGCCTGTTTCACTTACCCATTTACTTCCGCAGCGCAAGAAACACTCAACGCAAATCAAAACAGATGTCAGCAATAAAGACGCCCGTCCATTATCCTCTCTGTATGGATTTCCCCATCTTTCCGAACCTTGTAAAAACAAAAACTGTTTTCCAGACACTCAAAGCTGATTTTGGCAGGAAGTCTGGATGGCAAAAACCTATGCATCTGGAGGACGCAATATTTTCTAGCTGGCTGAATCCTGTGGCTCCACAAACAATGGTTAACCGGGAAAGACATTTCTTGGCTTTGCTGTTAGCTGGAGATGTTGGTATCAAGACAGAAAGTGGTAGAATGGGTCAGACGTTCGCCTGCCTGGCTAACACAGGACCTGGGGTTCAATTCCAAGCCTTGTCCTCTCTACTGAGGCTGACGGAAAAGTCAAACTGAACTTCTATCCTAAGGTTGGGGCGAAGATCGTGACGGACCCATATACTCTATTGTCTGTACACGTCAACAAACCCATGGCAGTTGAAAATCGAACAGCAAGGTATCTCATGGCTTTCCTGGCGAAATTGACGGTAGCTCTATTGCCCTCAATGTTTTAAATCAGTTAAATAATGTGAACTGTTCAGACCCTTCAGCTCCGCTTGTTCTGAATCTTCACCTCTTAGATTTAGATGGACTCATAGCCCCTCACTTAACAAGTTCCAAACGCTCCACACAATACACGGTAAGCGGTTGCACAGTTGGGACATGTGATATTATACGTTCATAGGCAGTATACATGTAATTCAGACTGCTCCATTTGTTAACTTGTCGAAATCGATTACATAGATCTGCAACTATCATCATCTCACTGCGGTTTTGAATCTATATCATTTTTTTTCATTTCCCATGATAATCATTATTATCATTGTCGTCATCATTGCCTGTTGACACACATCATGATGACGATCTTCAACGTTAAGAGACACAGCATCAAGGAGAAAACCGAAAGGAATAATAACTTATATCAAACGTTATATAGGCTTCTCCATTTCAAGTTTGCCTGATGTAGGTTTAGTTTCGTATACTCAGTCAACGCCATGCGAGATAAAGCATTTTATGGGTTTGAAGGCAAATGGATTTCGAAACATAATGATTTTTAACCAGGCCTGTTTCATGGATGAGTCTGATTGTCCAACAATGAGGCACGGCGCACACGTTTCATGCGTATTACACATTAATAGGGAGACTGTAGTCTCACAAAAAGAATGTGCATCAAACTTATTCATTGTACCAGTAAGCTGATGAGGGTCAGGGATGGGTTATGCTATATCAACGTATTGCAAACATTCTTTCCTAGAGCCGCCGTTATGTTCAAAACTTACAAAAAGATCCATCCATAAACAGCGGAATAATTCTTGGCGACACATCTGAAAAATTTAATCACACGTAAACGTGCACGTACGTACGCAGATAACACAAGAAGTGAGCCATATAACCCGTTACATATATGCAGGTAAATACATTCAACATAATTCATCACAGCAGTAATCAAACGCAAAAAATAACGAGTATTTCTGCCATCAGGTGCGGCTTTATGGTAATTTTCACTCGCATAAAGAGGAAAGAGCGAGAGAAAACTCATATTTCATCCCAGTTTCTATCTTCTCCTTTTCAAACAGCAAACTGAAGAGTAGATAGAACTGTGTGCAGTATCTTGTCAGAGCAGTAAGTGTCAAACAGGTAAAATTCACTTAAGAGTCAGGTAAAAACCGCTACTAGTCATTTTTTCCCTTCTAACCGCAAACTGACTAAGAAGAAGCTACAATGTACAGAATGCCAAAGTTTGTCAGAATCCCCGGACAGAAAAAGATGGCACGAAGCCGCTAGATTGAGTCCAGTATTTCTACTCACATCTGGTTTACATTGGAAATTATTCCCTAGCAAGGGAGAATGTCTTGGCTTGCTCGTATCTATAGGTTCCCCACGTTTTTATGAGTATTTCTCTACCACTACCCCAGTCCCGGTCACAACCCTAATTTACCCGTTACCTGAAGAACTCAGGATTTATAAGTGTGTAAAATATAAAAGTAGGGGAACATATAGCTAAACCCTTCGTCATTCACACACACATACACACACACACACACACACACACACACACACACACACACACACACACACACACACACACACACACACACACACACACCACAAGTACCACAAAGACATAAGCTACTGCTTACAACAGAGAAAATCAATGTGAGGGAAGAAGAGTTTTCTCCCCACCACCACCACCTCAGATAATTGTGCACCTAGTCAGGAAAAGACGGGAGAGGAGCTCAGTCAGTCTGGCTCCACGACCATGCAATTACTGACATCAGTAAGGGGGTGGGGATACAGTTAGTAGAGACCTGCACCTGCCAAATCCGCACAAGTCAGTCAGTCAGTCTTTACTTTTTTTCATCCGCCTGTACCGACAGATGTCGCGAGGAGATGAAGCTGGTGGCCTGCAGATAGAATGGAAGCCAGGTGTGGAGTCATGTTTTTGACGCAGAGTGCTTCTGGTGTTTCATCTGTTCACTGCTGTCGTGGTCTTTCTTCTGACTCCGAAGCCGAAGCATTTGGTGTTCCTGGCTGGTCGACTGGCATGGCTAGCTGACTGGCATGGCTAGCTGACTGGTATGGCTGGTCGACTGGCATGGCTAGCTGACTGGTATGGCTGGTCGACTGGCATGGCTAGCTGACTGGTATGGCTGGTCGACTGGCATGGCTAGCTGACTGGTATGGCTGGTCGACTGGCAGGCTTAGCTGGACTGGCATGACTGGTCGACTGGCATGGCTAGTACTGACTGGTATGGCTGGTCGACTGGCATGGCTAGCTGACTGGTATGGGCTGGTCGATATGGCTGGCTAGCTGGCTGGTATGGCTGGTCGACTGGCATGGCTAGCTGACTGGTATGGCTGGTCGACTGCATGGCTAGCTGACTGGCATGACTGGTCGACTGGCATCCTGATCAGGTGGCCAAACCACTTGCTCTGCTGTTGTGTGATGTAATGTTTTACAGGTGTTGTACCAACCATCTCGTAGCCGTCTTCCTTTCTTTACAGTTTATGTTTGTATTGGTCTTGCCTGCTGCTTTTCTGAGATCTCTCGTCTTACAGGTTGCCAACTTTCTCTCAACAGTTTTGTTTTATGTCCAGATCTGGCACTGATGTCAATGTGGGTATAAAGATTGTACGGATATGCTTAGTTTTTGTTTCCATATGATGCTTGGGTGTTTTCATATTCATATTCATTTCTTTTGTCACACTGGATTTCTCATGTGAAACTCGGGCTACTCTCCCCCTTGAGACCGCGCCACCTCAGTCCAGCGCCATCCATTTTTTTTACCAAGACTTTAGAAAGGAAGAAGGCCAATTAGTCTTCAAGGGGAGGAACTGGGAAATTAATCTGTCTCTCTTTTAGAAATGAAAGTTGGCAACTCGTTGAATTTGATGTTCAGTTTGTTGGGTGTTCATCCTACTAATATAACTTCTGTCTTACTGATGTTGCTTTTCATGCCACATCGTTGATTTGGACGTCCAGTTTGAAAGATGTTTATTTGATTGATGTTACCTCTGTCTCACTGGTGCAGACTTTCTTGCCATAGTTTTCACATCTGTTGTTGAACTTGTTTCTATGGCTTCATTTCAGCTGTTTTGTCGTCGTTCATGATTGTGCTTATCATCAGCGAATGATAGTTCATTCTGAATTTCCGGACAATGGTTTGTATCTTCGGTAATTTTATCCATGCAGATGATGAAAAGGACTGGTGACAGCACACGTCTTTGTCGGACTCTAGATTGTCTCGGAAACAGTTGGAAAGTCCTCTTTCGCTCTTGACAGCAGTCTCTATACTTTCTTATGTGTTTTCAAGGAGCTGGTCCTTATTCTGTATGATTCTGACACTTCCCCAAGTTTGATCCTGTTTACAGTGTCGAATGCTTTTTTTTTTTTTTTTGATTGATAGCGAAAAGATAGATGTGTTTCTAGTATTTAATACTTTCTCGCAAAGTATACAAATTCTAAAAAAAAGTCAAAACAACCTGACAGCAATGAGAGGGTTCTTTGGTGGGTGACTTCATGGAGTCTGACATCAGCAGCTCTTTATGGTTACTTCTTACGCTCTGTATGCTAGTAAAAAGCCTGGGTTTTATCATGGTATGTCTGAGATTAAGAAGAAATGACGTATGTGTAAAAGTTGTAATATTACAGTGGCACCGGAAAATAGAATAATCACACACCAACACACACACACACACACACACCACACCACACACACCACACATACATACACACGCACGCACGCATGTGTATTACACACACGCGCGCGCGTATCATACCCTCTGATAATCTGAGCTGATTTAGATTCTTTACATACTGCTATCTATTCATGAACTGGTCTTCCCACTGAAGATCAATTTTATACAACAAAAGATATTCTTAATCAAAAACAAACAAACAGACAAACAAATAAACAAAATTTGCCCATTCTTATTGTACGAACCTTTTCACAGACAAACTCTTCAGAGGCAACATTTTCCGAACAACAACACACAACACGAGAAACGAATCCGGCTTAAAAAGGGTTCATCATTGCACAGCACAGCATTTGCTGCAGAAGACAAAAGGGGATCATGTTGTACCACTAGCACTACACAGCCTTCCGATATCAATACAAAAGAGCTGCTCTCGTGTACCGTCAAATCAGTCTCTCCCTTATTATCTGTCATCTATCTGCTTCTCCCCCTCTATAGACTTAACATGATACACCTCTTTTTCTACCTCAAAACTCAAAAGATTCCCAGGCTAACTTGAAGACAATGAGTGAGCAATCATTTGGTTTTCTGGATTCCTGTGTTTGAAAGGCACTGCACGGTAGTTTGCAAAGCTAACGCCTTATTTCAAATCTCCTGATGGTGTGAGATGGTGTGAAAAAGAAAATATAATATGCTTATGTATCTCTCTGTGCAAAGAGCTGTTGACAGGAATCGCACTCAGGAAAAAAAAGTATATTGATAGCAATTACAAGTAGTAGTATCCATCTATTTATTCGTTTGATTAAAATAATCACCCACATCATCGTCATCATTAGTATCAACATTATTATTATCATCATCATCATTATTATTACCTTAAGTAATAGCTGTTGTAGTAGTAGTAGTAGAAGAAGAAGAAGTAGTAGTAGTAGTAGAAGTAGTAGTAGTAGTAGTAGTAGTAGTATCATTATTTTAAAACGCTGAAGAATGAAAAGAATCTTCAGACTTTCGAATATTGAGATTCTATTCATGCCCTATTCTACTGGACCAGTGAAAAAAACAAAAACGTACCCTGTTTGCAACGCTTTAGCGTAATCAAAAGAAAAAACAAACTAATCAACAAAACAAAACAAAACAAAACAAAAACAACAAATCCTTCACAAAAATTCAGCAACGATCTAGCCTCATTCTGTCGCTGTCGACCTTGACCCATGTTGGTGAACGTCTGTGCATGACGTCCTCTAAAACAAATGGCTAGACTCATCAACTTCAGGTCCACTGCACTTCCGGCTCCGACCGCAATTAATGGCCATTCGAGCCGCTGTAGTGTGCAAACGTGCAATCAAGCTGAGAGAACCATTGGGAGATGGCAGTGACTTGGAGATCGATTTTCAGGAGCCGTGCAACATTACTGAGTCCGCCTGTTGGCCAGGAACCTTCCTATCTCATCTCCTTTGTTCCCCTATCCTCATCCCTCATCTTCATCCTTACCGTCGCTTCTCTGATGAGAAGCCTCCATTTTTCGATTTGTCCAACAAATTACAAACTGGAGCGTCCGTGACCAAGACTAAGTGCTGGACATTTTGAGTGATCTTTTGTGAATGATGGGAAATGTATGATTCATTTATCATTTGTGCGCGCGAGTTTGCTTCCTCTGATTGCCTTTGATGCACAGTTCGTTGATTGTTTTTGTTCTGTGTGCCTTTCATAAACATACCACTTGAGACTTCCAACTGGTAGCTATATTGGGAGATGATTGCAAGATTTATTTACTTATCGTTTTGATTGGGTAAGCTATTTATTTCTATCACTCTCCCTTTTAAGTAGAGGATATATTGGATTAAGCATCGCTGGCTCACTCTTTCATTTTGGTTATGTTACGGACTAGCTGTCGCAAACATTAATCAGCCTAAGTCTAATATTCACATGAATTAGACAAATTATTTCAATACTCCGTGTGTGTGTGTGTGTGTGTGTGTGTGTGTGTGTGTGTGTGTGTGTGTGTGTGTGTGTGTGTGTGTGTGTGTGTGTGTGTGTGTGTGCGCCCACTATTTTTCTAACATTTATTGTCATTTATAAGATTTGTAACAATCGCATCTCGCTTCGTCTACTCTACGCCAATGGCAATAAAGGCAAAGTTTCAAGTAGTGATGTTGCCAGTCAAAAGTTCCACCGCACTACAAATGCCCCTGGCAAATTTTGTGCATCTGACATACAAACCTTATACGCTTTAGTATACAGTTTACTGTTTCATAAACAAGCAAGAAAAACTCGTTTTACAAAAGAAACATACCCTGCACGAAAAAGGAAGCGCAGATAAAAGCTGAAAAATAATACTGTTCATGACATTTTCTTTGAGTATAATGATATTAACAGCAACAGCAAGAACAGCATAAAACGTTACAACAATAGCAACGACAAAAACAGAATTAAAAATGGAAAATAAGCACAATTAATAAAAACAAAACAAACGCACACAAGAGCAAAAAAGAAACAATAACGATAACAACAAAAAGCGTATCAACTATGAAATAAATACAAACAGAACAAAACAACACAAAACACACACGCATACATGAAAAAAACAGCAAAACTATTTTCAAACAAACAGCCAATCAGCCAAACAATTGTAGACATTATAATCTTGTAAAGATCCGGGGTATAACTTGTCATCAGATGTCACTGTTTTATATGTTTTTATTTCATATTTACGATACTATCTATATACAGTGTTTACATGAGGAATTCACTTCTACGTTTAAATTGAAATATTTTACTATGCGTTAATCTGATTACGAAAATCTAGTAGTAGCAGTAGGCAGTACAAATAGCAGCAGTACATAATAGTAGCAACAGCAGCAGCACTGGGCGTGGACAACTTTTATGAATGTCAGACAAGACCGGCCTCGCGTGGGCATCCTTCTGCCATATAATAATCTGTGAGGTGAAGAAAGAAATCAGTCACCCTACCACTCATTGTGACCCAGTTATTGGCAATCTCTCAGCAGCACTCTTCAGTCATCATAGCAACGTGACCGTTTACCACAATGACCAATGACTTTACTCTTAAATTCCCCACCCTCTCTCTCTCTCTCTCTCTCTCTCTCTCTCTCTCACACACACACACACACACACACACACACATTTTTTTTCTCTCTCTCTCTCTCTCTCTCTTTTTTTTTTTTTTTTTTTTCTCTTTCTGTATGTGTGTGCGTGCATGTCTGCAGTTTTAATAATATCTGCACAGTAGCAATGGCAAGTTTTAAAGTGGCATTTAGACGGAAACTTTCATCCCATCTCTCTTTCTCTCTAACACTGTTCTCCCCCCCCCCCCCCTCAATACATATCCTCATCAATTCCCAAGGACATAATTTTCAGTCTTATCATATTCTGTCTTCGACATGACCTTCCGTATTATCCAATTCTGTCTTCTCTTTCTGTTGCTATTATGACTTCACAAATCTCTCTGTCTACATCCATTGAATTAGAGGAAACTGATAATATCAAATGTGTTTCACAATTTTGAATCTTTCAGGTGTCTGTTATACAGTTATTTAACACGAAAGTCAATCACTTGTCAATTTTCTAAACGCTTTGAAGAAATCGAGTCCTTCACAAAGTGCCCTGTTGCTTGATTCTCTAGCTCAGACGTTCTAATTTTTTGGCTAACTAATCATAACTTTCTTGACTTAAATGTTTTTGTTCTTTTTGGAGCTCAGGTCAACAACATGGTTCCTCTGTCTCAAGTCTATCATGGTATAATGCTTCAAGGCGCGCCCAGGACCAATCTTATTACAGTCTCCAAGTAATTCGATTCTTCCTGTCTTCCTCTGCTTCGTTTCCCATGTGCATGCCACTGGTGGGTATGTCAAACTACTGAGAGATTTTCTGACAGTGTGGCCAAACCAGCCCCAATTGCTTCTCTTGATCTGAATGTCAAGTTCCTGTTATCCTGGTCTTTTTCATAGTTCCTCGTTGGTGATTCTCCTTTGTCATTGGAGACATCTGTTCATAAAGTTTTACAATCTGAGATTACCTATTGTAGGCCAGCTCTGGCAGCCATGCTGAACGTCGACTTGACCATCGTGGTGAATATGTGATTCTTGTTTTCATCGGTATTATATTGGGTACCTAAATGGGACTAAAACATCTTAACGCTTTAAGGGTTTTTCCGACAGTTGTGAAGCTATATTAGTATGTCCCCCCTCCCCCACTTCCATCCCATCCCCTGTGCATTCATTTGTTCAGAATACTCCCAAGGTAAGTAAAAATACTCTACTTACTGTAAGCTTTTTTCCCTGCAGTGTGCTAGCAGTATAATCAGACTAGCTGATTCTCATCGTCTTATTTCTTTTCAACCGAAACATAGTCCAATATTCAGTGAAACAGGTGTGAGTCTATTGCTGAGAACTTATCCTCGATGTTTTCAGCTCTACATGGTAAGAGGGCAAAATCATCTGTTAGATCAAGTTCTTCTAGCTGTGTGAGTAGTGTCTATTGAATACTTTGTTAATATTCCTGTGTTACATGACCTATTAATACATTACTAACAGAAAATATAGTCACAGACAATCTTCGTCAAACCACCACAAGTATGTTTAAATGCTCTGTCAAGAGGCCACAGTGAAAAAAATGGTATACTGAAAATTCACATGCTGCACAGATCTAGTTGATATTTTTTTGTCTGGTACTATACGATATCACAGTAGCTTTCTACCGGCACTCTCGTCCACGCTATTAAGGCTTCCTCGACACAAACTGTATTTATACTATGTCAGCTGGTGTTTGTATTTGCGAATGGAAGAATGGAAGAAAATACTACATAAAATGTCTTGAATAATCACCTCCTGGATACCAGGACAGCAGAATTATCACTGAATGTAGCATACAATATCAATACAGGTGAAAATATTGGTAAAAAACATGCAAATAGATTGAAATACAGAACCCAGACCAACCGAACAGCAAAGAAAGAAAAACACGAAACTTTCAACAAAAAAAGCTGAAAGCGAGAGGAGGATTAAGGGAGGCAACAAGCTTCACAACAAGATAATGCAAAATGTCACATAGATGTTTTTTCTTTAATGTTCGTTGCTGTGATTCTAGTTTCCGCTCAGCAGCTTTAATTTCCTAAAACTTCCTTTAAGGGAAAACTGCAATTTCCTTGCGTTCAAGTGGCTGTTTTTAACCTAAAACGTTTTTTGTTACAAAATGGATGGACAATTACACCGAGCAATTAGTTCTGTTATATAAACTGTCCAGGGAGGAACAGGGAAGTGGTGAGAGGGAAAGTGGATGAGTGTTTGTTGAGGGAGAGGCGTGACGATGGACGTGTTTTGGTGATGAAGGGGCGTGACAAAGGACGTGTTTGTTGGGTGAGGGATGTGACACAGGGTGTGTTTTGGTGATGAAGGGGCGTGACAAAGGACGTGTTTGATGAGGTAGGGGCGTAACAAAGGACACGTTTTGGTGATAAAAAAGCGTGACAAAGGACGTGGTTGCTGAGACAGGGGCGTGACATAGTTCGTAATCTGGCGATGAAGGGGCGTGACAAAGGAGACGTGTTTCGTGGAGGGCCATGACTGTGAATGAGGACGTGATCGGTGAGGGAGGAACTGGAAAAGAAAAACGGCCATATTATATTGCTGGACCTGACTTGACCATGTAGGCGGTGAGCTGGAGAAGAAGGAGAACTTGGCAAGGATCCAGAAATTAACAGATTAATTCACTTTTGACTAAAACAAGCACTGCTAAACTCCGTCAAAATAATCCATAGCAGTGCAGTCTCTCCTGGTGGATGTTCTTGTGACAACTTGATGTGGAGACTTATTGTGCATCCCTGGCACTGGGAAAGCGATGAAATGAATCTTGGTTGTAATCGTATTATGGAGAGCTGAGATCAGTGGCGTAAGCATGATGCCACTGAAGCAATGCACAAGATGAAAAGACTGGGCAACTACTGTATACATAGCTACAAATGGAAGACACCAAAATTGAATCAAGGTTATGGAATGATGCGCTGACGTATCGTGATAAAAAAAATCAGTAT